>CAIGQQ010040406.1:5725326-5736357 GCA_903798035.1 Danio albolineatus | reverse complement strand
CCAAATATAGGCTGTTGGCTGAAAGAGATGGTATCAAACATGTTAATGGAAAAAAATAACTTATATATTAAGAAATAAATACATAATTTTTGATAGAGTTTGGGAAAATTTTATGGTGTTTTTAAAAGATGGTGGATTTGGGAATGTTTTACTAGATGATTAGTAAAAGGTGACATTGTACTCTGATGTAAAATACTGAGAAGCCTGTTGTTTTGTTTGTTGGTTTATGTTACATCTGACACATGGAAATGTGTATATACATGTTAAAATTAGGGCTGTCAAAATTAGCGCGTTAACGCGCGCCGATTAATTTGAAATATTAATCGCGTTAAAAAAATTAACGCGTTTAACGCAGTGGTAGGTTTTTTCTTATTTCCTGTTCTGGCCGACTTGTGTTCAGGGCCGGTGCGTCCACAGAGGCGGCCGAGAAGGGCGGCAGAATAGTGAGCGAACCCCCCGCGACACCTACCCCCTCCCTCGGCAAGTATAAAAGCCTCGAGGTGCGCGTGCATTCAGCGGAGGCGCGCGATGCGGCGCCAGGTGAAAGTATAAATCCAGCTTAATCCGCGATACCTACTCTCACCCTCCCGGTCCGCACGTTTATCCGCGAACCGGTCACTTTCTTTTTCACTTTCGGGTTGAGGGCGGCGTGATGATGAACGCGACTGTGCGCGTTGATGACTCTGAAGGGAGTCGCTTATACCGTGTGAGCTCGCTGTACTGCCCGCGTTGTCTGTGTGTGTGTGTGTGTGTGTGTGTGTGTGTGTGTGTGTAAGAGAGAGAGTGTGTATGTGTGGATATCCTAACAACAAGACTATACGCCTAACATCGCAGACAGTCGCTCAAAGCAGTTTAGAATTTAATGTTTAGAGATGGCGTGACCAAAGTCCATGTAAGAAGTCTAGCCCAGTGGTTCTCAAACTGTGGTACGCGTACCACTAGTGGTACGCGGGACTTCTTCCAGTGGTACGTGGAAGAATCTCTGAAAAATAAAAATAAAATGAACACACTTTTTAAACCCTTTGACGCGTCCGATAACACCGTGATCAGAGAGCATTGGCTGTTCCCTGAAGCGTACGAGTACACCGGAGTGCTTAGAATGTTTACTTTAGTGCATCGCGTCATCAAACGTTAAAAAAAATCAGTCTGCTTGGCGTGGAGGAAGAAAAAGAGGCGCGCGCTGGCGGAGATTTGTGCGGATGGGATACACAGCGCTAGTGAAGCCCTTCAGCAGACCAGTCCCGTTGTGTTGGGATTTCAGTTACTAACTCGGGAATACTGCACGTATGAATTTGTCAAGCACTGTATATGTATGTGAGGGATAATCAACGGCTTGCCGTGCGTTAATGCAGGACGCGCAGGAAGACAGAGAGATAGAGAGCATGTGTCAGTGCTGTTTATACATGCTAATGTTATTATACGATTTCATCAGTCCGATCATGGGTGGACAATTAAGACCTTCTCAGTCAGATGAGTATTTTTCTAATTTTGCGGATCTCTCGTCCGCCAGTAACAGTCCTTATCGGTTTCACATGCGAGTTGCTATGGTAACTATAAACATTTGGGAGAAGCGCATTCATTTTGAACTGTGATCAAAACTGACTGGAACTACCTGAGCGTTGCACACCTCCAGCCAATCAGAATCAAGAATATCAACAGACTATGGAATTTATGCATTTAATCAGTGGCTTTTCTGACACACACAGACTACTGTAAATGACCAGCAGTAAGCAGATCTAATTTCTAATTTAAATATGTAATTCCGAAGCGTATCAAAATACAAGTTAACATTTAGATATCAAAGTTATGTTATATGTACATGCAATATATATCTCAAAAGGTATAAAAAATGTATGTATATACGTATATGACATATAACCTATATTCATCAGGTCCAAGCAACATTTGCAGGTTTTGATGAATAAGCTACTATACATTAATACTTTACAAGTACAGCAGTTTTCTTTTTATTATTTAAGAACAGTGCCATTTTTAAATCACTTTTAAAAGCACATTTTAATTTAAATGGTAAAGTTATTTTTTTTACTCTGCAAGCACAGTTAATGTTCAAACTATTTATAATGTGTAAAGTGGCTGACAGTAATACATATTCTTAATAAAAGGAATTGATTTGTCTTTTTTTTAACTGTGCTGTGCTGTCGCTGCTTAATTAGACCTACTACGCTACTGTATTTCAATACCGGTCATTATGGTGGTACTTGGAGAGGCAATTTTTTTCTGAGGTGGTACTTGGTGAAAAAAGTTTGAGAACCACTGGTCTAGCCTATAGTTATTAATGCGTGACTTTGATGTACCCCTTGGTTCTTCTTGCGTCCTTGTCACAGCACCAGTGGACAGAATTTAAGCACTGAAATTCACATGCAGATTCGGTGATTCTGCTTGTGAGAGACTTTTCTCACTCTTAGGCCACATGTCAACAGACTGCACTGTCTTAGCAACTACTAAAATATTAAGGAGGACTGAGCAAAATTGTTTCTACTTTATAATTAATGTTCTCAACTTGCAAAACAACTTTACAATGAAAACAATTGTTTGTATTCAATACTTTGTTATTATAATTTTCCAATTTCCATATCTGCAATGCCTGTATTTTGGATTTTTTTGTAGTTCACTTAGAATCCAACATGGAAATAATTTTTGTTTGTTATTGGCATTGATTGTTTTAAAAGTTAAATGGCACTTACATGCCTGTGTTTTTATTTCTGTAATAAATACGGTTTTTCGTGATTAATCATGATTAATCACAGACAAAAGTGTGATTAATTAGTTTTTTTTTTTAATCAATTGACAGCCCTAGTTAAAATATAATAAAAAGAAATTGAGGGGGAAAAAAAAGTATAAAAAGAGTATATAGGTTACGATCTCATCTCAATCAAATGAAGTGTTACAATAAGTCTCTCATTTTCCCTGGCGGGACCACATTCCAGTCCGATAGGTTAGTTATTTTCATTCCGAGCGCTTGTCCAGTGGGTTGACGTTTTAAACTAGCTGTCAGCATTAAGTACACACAGCCGCTCAAGATGAAGGTGCTTTCATTGCGCTGCTAGCGGCTATGATTAAGGGCTTGCGGTGAAACGGAGAGCTTTTGGCACCACATGTGCCGGGGTTTGTTTCTGTCAAAACCAGACCGGACTCAAATCCAACGTCTGTCAAGCTAACTTACCCTCCGGCAGCGGAGAGAGCCGCTAAAACAACGTTAAGCTCTCAGCACCACCTGCCAGCCGCCCATCTTTCATCCATAATGATCTAACGGTATGCTCTAGATTGCATTTTTGCCCTGTTATAATGAAGCACAGCCTCCGCAGAATTATTTGGCGGTACAGGTTTCAGGCGTGTTTGTGTAGCCTCGACCGAAGTGCGGGAAATGGCGCCACCTTGACCCCTGGATGACCTTAGCGAACCGCCTAATGACGGCGTCTGTGCCACTGTGAAGGCAAGCAAAACAGAGATGAAGCCAACAATAAAGGCAGGGGCCCAAATCACAAACATATGGTGGCCTGTGTTGGGCTTTGTTTGGCTGTGTAGTGGCGTCCCGTTTGCAGCAGGCTGTTTGTCAGGCTGTTAACATTCCTCTTTCATTTACAATACAGTGGCTCTTCTGTGTTGGAGAAACAATGAGAGAGGTTAACGTACGCTGCAAACCAGCGAGCCAAGTGCATTCTGCTGTACAGGAGGCTGCATCACACTCAAAATATGACTTTTGTGTTTAAAAAGAGTTGAAACATTGCAATTTTAAAGGTTTTTTTGGCACAGCTTAATTGTTTTATGTTCAATCCACTTAAATTTGTAAAAACTATTAAGTTAACTGAATTGATTTGTGTTAGGACAACATGAAGGAATTGTGTGGAACCCAGCATGTTTTACAGTGTGCACAGTATCCTAATAAATCAGTGTCCCTTAATGTATACCAGTATCACAATAAATAAAATAAACACTATTTATTAACACATGACAAGAACTGCTGAGGTGCGTAGAGATGCAGATCTGTATATTACATATTTCAAATTATGCACATTCAGTATAAAGTATATACATTCAGTATATAACATTATAGTACAATAAAATGCTATTTAAAGAGTTAAATGTTAATTAGATTAATAAGGCAAGTGGTTTGTTTTGTAGCCAATCAAAATAAATTAATTTCTAATATTAATAACCTGTGTGGCACCATGGTGGCGTAGTGAGTAGCACGTTCGCCTCACAGCAAGAAGGTCGCTGGTTCGAGCCTCAGCTGGGTCAGTTGGCATTTCTGTGTGGAGTTTGCATGTTCTCCCCGTGGTCGTGTGGGTTTCCTCCGGGTGCTCCGGTTTCCCCCACAAGTCCAAAGACATGCGGTACAGGTGAATTGGGTGAGCTAAATTGTCCATAGTGTGTGAATGAGAATGTATGGATGTGTTTCCCAGAGATGGGTTGCGGCTGGAAGGGCATCCGCTGCATAAAACGAATGCTGGATAAGTTGGCGGTTCATTCCGCTGTGGCGACCCCAGATTAATAAAGGGACTAAGCCGACAAGAAAATGAATGAATGAATGAATGATTCATGTTAGGACAACATTAAGGAATTGTGTGGAACCAGCATGTTTTACAGTAAAATATTAAGAATTGTCAGTGTTGGGCAAGCTACTTGAAAAATGTAGTGAGCAAATATTTAATGTAAATAATTTTCTGTGCATAATTAAACAAAAGTTACACATTTAAAATACTATAGTAATGTATAATAAATATCTGCAATGAGGCTGGGTTGCACATAAACACACACATAGAGTTTTCCTATATGCATAATATAAAATAATAATCATGCTATATTTATCTTTAATTATTTTAAATAGTCATTCACAATGAATTAATAATTAAAATGAGTTAAAACGCAATTCTTCGGGGGGTTTTGGCACAGCTTAATTGTTTTATGTTCAATCCAGTTAAATTTGTCTAAACTAAGTCAACTGAATTGATTCATGTTAGGACAACATGAAGGAATTGAACCCAGCATGTTTTACAGTAAAAATTATGAATGTTCAGTGTTGCGTAAGCTACTTGAAAATGTAGTGAGCTAAGCTATCAGCTACTCAACTTAAAATATAACTTGGTCACACTTTATTGATGGTCCGTTTGTTGAATTTAAGTTACATTGCAACTAATTCTCATTAGATTATAAGTAGGCTGTTAGGTTGGGGTTAGGGTTTGGGTTAGTGTAAGTTGACATGTACTTGCAAAGTTTCTTATAGTCAGTTAAATGTCTGTTGAATGTCAGTATCAACAGATATTAAGCAGACAGTCTACTAATACTCAAATGGACGATCGAAATAAAGTGTTAACTTTAGCTTAACTACACTAAAAGCTACTCTCTGGGAAATGTAGCAAGCTAAGCTAAAAGCTACTTGGCAAAATTAGCTTAGCTACATCTAAGCTATTTTTCCAATTTTCATTTTTAAATCAAAGCAATGTAAATCCAAATCAATCATATCTTCGTGATCAATAAAACAGTCAATGAAACATATGAGGCATAGTTCAGTTCAATTATTCAATGTGAATAATTTGCTGTTCATAACTAAACAAAAATCCAATAAAACCAGGTGTTAAACATTTAAAATACTATAGTAATGTATAATAATTATCCGCAATGAGCCTGGGTTGCACATAACACACACGTAGAATTTTCTTATTTGCATAATATAAAATAATAATCATGCTATATTTATCTTTAATCATTTTAAATAGTCATTCACAATGAATTAATTATTAAAATGAGTTGAAACAACGCAATTCTTCAGGGTTTTTAGCACAGCTTAATTGTTTTATGTTCAATCCACTTAAATTTTGTAAAAAACTATTAATTTAACTGAATAGATTCATGTTAGGACAACATGAAGGAATTGAACCCAGCATGTTTTACAGTAAAAAATTAAGAATTTTCAGTGTTGCGCAAGCTACTTGAAAAATGTAGCGAGCTAAGCTATCAGCTACTCGACTTAAAATGTAGCTTAACTACACTAAAAGCTACTCTCTGGGAAATGTAGCAAGCTAAGCTAAAAGCTTAAAATACTATAGTAATGTATAATAAATATCCGCAATGAGCCAGGGTTGCACATAAACACACACATAGAATTTTATTATATGCATAAT
Source organism: Danio albolineatus (assembly GCA_903798035.1). Taxonomy (NCBI): domain Eukaryota; kingdom Metazoa; phylum Chordata; class Actinopteri; order Cypriniformes; family Danionidae; genus Danio; species Danio albolineatus. Next base: position 5,730,214 of record CAIGQQ010040406.1, on the reverse strand, counting down.
AAAAAATAATAATCATGCTATATTTATCTTTAATCATTTTAAATATTCATTCACAATGAATTAATAATTAAAAACTCATATATTAATAATTTAATGATATGAATATATCTAAAATATTTCCTTTTTCCTTACACATAACTGGAGATAATTACCATAAATCATGACAAGGTTTTCCCCTCAATTTAATCCTCTAGCACCCTCTTGTAGTCCCTACACCCCAATTTAAAAGCCCATTATACCATATAGCCAATTTATGTAAATAAAAAGTCATTATGTGCCTAGATTCACCCCCTTAAACATATTCTAGAGCAGTCACACAGATATTCACAATCGGACTTTCTGAGTACAGCGCAACAGAAAATCAAATACCCCATTATATCATATTACAACCCGTTTATTGACTACAGTGATTATTCCCGCAGAGCATTAAATGTCAAAGCATCGTTCCTCAAACACGGACCCTAGGGAAGCACTGGGAAGGCTGCAGGACTCAAATGTTATTCGAGTCACACAGGCACTCTAAACACACAGCGCTCATTAGACGCAGCGCTCAGCGACGGCTCATTTAACCCCGCGTGGAAACAGCAGCGCTCCATTACGACTGCCATTTTTCTCAGAGGCGGAACTCACGGCATGGCACGGCACGCTCCTGTCCCGAAAACAGCTCCCTCTGTGACCCAGACGCATCGCCTGAGCTCTGATTACATTACAGGGAACTGTTTATTAATGTGCTAATGATTTCATGGTGTGCAATCCTTCAGATGAGAAAGTCTAAATGTGGAGGGGAACGCAGGCGTGGAGTGTTGATAAGAAATTGTCTGGTGCATATGGAGAGGAGAGAGTGTGGCCTACAGGTGGTTTGTCTCAAATGTATTATATGTAGATATATTGTAGAGGCAGATTACAGATTGTAAGTTATTATCACAATATTATCATGTGATAACTCATGTAAAATCATGGTTTGGGGTTACATTCAGTACAGGGGTGTGCGAGAGATCTGCAGAACGGAAGGCAACAACAACAGCTTGAGGTATCAAGACATTTGCGCTGCCCTTTACATTACAAACCACATGAAAGGACAAATTCTTCAGCAGGATAGCGCTCCTTCTAATACTTCAGCCTCCACATCAAAGCTCCTAAAAGCATAGAAGGCCAAGGTGCTTCAGGATTGGCCAGCCCAGTAACCAGATTTGAACATTATTGAGCATATCTGGGGTCCCACTCCAGAATGTAGATGCAGATTATAGATTGTAAGTTTTATTATTATTATTATTATTATTATCATCATCATGATATTATCATGGGGCAATTTCTACCTATAAACTGTAAACCAGTGGTTCTCAAACTGTGGTGCTTTCTTCTAGTGGTACACGGAGGAATCGCTGAATAATAAAATGAACACTTTTTTTTAACCCTTTGACGCGTACGATAACACCGTGATCAGAAAGCATTGGCTGTTCCCTGAAGCGTATGATTACACCGATGTGCCAAAATGTTTACTTTAGTGCATCGCGTCATCAGATGTTAAAAAAATCTGCTTGGCGCTGAGGATGAAGCGCGCGGCGCTTGCAGTGTGTGCGGTGCGGAGCAGATACACACACGCCAGAAAAGCCCTTCTGCAGACTAGTCCTGCAAATTCAGGAAGTTCCCCATTCTGCATCATTGGTAAAATAATTATTACGAACGTGTTAAAATGAGTGCTCGTAGTTTGTGTAAAATAATGCGTGCTTTCGATATATAATGTTATTTGTTTTTTAAAGCATTGTGGCTTTCGGTTGAGTTTGTTACCTCAGATTATTACCTCAGCAACTTGGCCATGCTTGATGCTTAGAGGTAGAATATAATTAAAGTTACTCTCTGCGTGCACAGACGGAGGGACTGTGAACTGTACCTGAGTCTGCTTGAACATTATTGAGCATGTTTGGGGTAAGATGAGGGAGGAGGCATTGAAGATGAATCCAAAGAATCTTGATGAACTCTGGGAGTCCTGCAACCATTCCAGATGACTTTATTAATAAGTTATTTGAGTAATTGCAGAGATGTATGGATGCAGTCCTCCAAGCTCATGGGAGTCATACACAATATTCATTCTTTTTCACTGCAGCATGACTTTATATTCTGTACTGTACATTATTTCTGTTAAGTGACATGACTTTTGTCTAAGCAAAGTCAGACCTTACTGTCCTAATTAAACAATTAAAAGCATGATCATATTTTATTTGGGAAAAATAAGCGTAATCTAGAGGCCTTTGCCTTTCATATAAGCCACTTCTGTTACCAAATGATCAACTACAAGTCAAATTATTAACCTAAAACTTGAATAGCCGACAAGACTTTTGTCAGGTAGTGTAAACTGTATGCAAACATACTTTTGTGTGTGTGTGTGTGTGTGTGTGTGTGTGTGTGTATTTATCGTTTGCAGTTTTTAGGGGGAAAAAAACAGTGAACATGGAACTAATTTTATGTTCATATAATTGTACATTTGTATTTAATCATGCGCTTGACTGATGTATTTTCACCACAGATGGAGTGTTTATGAATTCTGAAAATGATTATTCATTTATGCTAATTATTATTTTCATTTCAGTTAGTTTTCAATTAATTGATATTTTATTTATTTTATTCATTTATTTAATTTCAATTAACAGAAATGTTCTTGACCAATGGTTTAGTTTAGCTGCAAGGTTCAACGCTAAGGATTTTTTCTACTGGTCCGATTGGACCAGTGGTTCAGATTTTTACTTGCCCTGTCAAATTTTTCACTGGCCCCACCAAAAAAAAAAGTGAATTGCTATTTCTTAGCCACATATTTTAAATAATGTGTCAAAAAAATGATTTCTAAAAATGTTAAAGAAAATGTGCAGGTGTTTTATTCCAAAACAAAACCTGGATGACTTAAAAATGACAGCAAAAACATTACAAAACAGACTTTTTCTTTTAGCCTCATAATTTGATGTTGCCGTCATGTTGTCGTCTCTTCGCTGTGTTGGTTTTTACCAGGTTACGGAAAAAAATAACATGCTCACGACATCCAATCAGATAAGAGGAACTAAAAAAGCAATATGGAATTTACGACTTCACAGAGAAGGTAGCGTTCAAATACTTGAAAGCACAAACTATTTCTTGATTTTAAGACTATATATGCATGCAATTGACAAATAGTCGCAGGCAAGTTAAAATTTAGTGACAAGGCAGCACTGGCCTGATCGGGCCAGTAACGATTCTGTCTACTGTCCCGAGCATCTCTCACACTGTCCCCGGGCCATCAGGCAGTCCTTATTGTTGAGCCCTGAGCTGACCAATAATTAAGTTATCATTTTCTAAAATATCCTTGACTGAGACAGACATTTAATCTAGTCATTGTTTGACACTAGAATAAAAAACTAAAAGAAAGCAACAGCATAAATTTTGTTCAGCATGAACGTGTGTGCATGTGTGTGTGGAAAAAAACAGGGGTATGAGGCAAAGGCAGGGTTTGAGGTCTATAAAACCCTGACGACTAATTACACAACACCACTGTTAACGAGCATTTCCCCTCAGGACAGACATTGCAGGTCAATAAAAAGACATTTAAAGAGGCAAACAGAAACAGACATACAAATGCAACACAGGCGTGCATGAGGAGAAGGGCAAGTCGGTGACGCAAAACACGCTGCCACGCACGCCATGTGACACACACGTGAACAAACACACACAAACACGCCTAGATAAATACAACCAGGTGAATGAGCTGAATTCACGCTAATGGCAAATCTACAATTAGGTTGGTTTGCTTTTGACTTTGGAGGAGGCGAAGTTCAAATAGTGTTATTGTTCATGCATCTTTAGCGAGCGGACACGCTACATGCTCAATGGTTCAGGGGGCGATGCTAATTACTTCTTTAAGATTTCTGCATGCAGATCCCTTTATCTGCGCACACACATAATATGCTTCATTAGTTTCAACATATCTGACCTGAGATGATGTACAGTTGAAGAATTATTCGCCCTCCTGTGAATTTTTCTTTCTTTTTCAAATATTTCTCAAATGATGTCTCACATATTCAGGAATTTAACAATATGTCTGACAATATTTTTTCTCTCGGAAAAAGTCTTATTAGTTTAATTTCGGCTAGAATAAAAGCAGTTTTTAATTTTTTAAAAGCCATTTTAAGTACAATATTATTAGCCCCTTTAAGCAATATTTGTTTTCGGTTGTCTACAGAACAAACTGGTTATACAATGACGTGCTGCCTAGTTAACCTAATTACCTTTAAATGCCACTTTAAGCTGAATACTAGTATCCTGAAAAATATCTAGTCAAATATTATGTACTGTCATCATGGCAAAGATAAAAGAAATCAGTGATTAGAAATTTGATTAAAATAAAACTATTATGTTTAGAAATGTGTTGAAAAAATCTTGTTACTGATAAACAGAAATTAGGGTAAAAATACACAGGGGGTTAATAATTAAGACTTCAACTGTACCTATTTCCAAAAATTATAATAAACTATTTTATTATATAGCTTATTTTATAACACCTCGAAAGGGCATCTCAATGAGCTTAACACAGAAGAAGGCTAAAACTTTTAAAAAGAAAGTGTAAAGACATCCACCATTATAATAATAATAATAATTATAATGATAAAAGGTGAAAAGAACGTCATACATCATACATATGACACTAAGAAATCACTTTAAAGCCATTCTGTAACAAGTCACTACCCACAACCTCACTAACATTATAATATTTTTTTTTAAATGATGTGGGAATATTTATAAATATTTACATTTCCAATAAATGCAAAACAGAATATTTTGATTTAAAATAAATGCATATATAATAGGGTTTATATATATATTATTATTATTATTATTATTATTATTATTATTATTATTATTATTA
>CAIGQQ010040406.1:5695280-5725316 GCA_903798035.1 Danio albolineatus | reverse complement strand
TATTATTATTATTATTATTATTATTATTATTATTATTATTATTATTATATTTTAATAAAAATAATTATCTGAAATAAAAAATGATACTGTAAAAATACTGTAAGATTATGCTGTTTTACACTAAAAAATCCATAAATAAGCAATTTTCATGTTTTAACTTTTCTCATTTTATTTATGCTTTTGAATTGCACTTTGTTTGATCTTTGCTCCAATAACTTTTCGCCGTGAAAGTTTTTTTTTTTAAAGTAATATTGTAATATATCGTCTGGGTTGGTGTTGTATGTATGCCACAGCCATATCACCCTGCACCCCAAGACCGGTTACTCACTGAAGCTAAGCAGGGCTGAGGCTGGTTAGTATCTGGATGAAAGACCAGATTGCTGTTGGAAGTGGTGTTAGTGACCTGTGCGCTCAATCTGTGGTCTGTGTGAGTCCCAACGCCTCAGTATAGTGAAGGGGACAATATATTGTCAGTGAACACCGTCTTTCGGATGAGACGTTAAACCGAGGTCCTGACTATCTGAGGTCATTAAAAATCCCATGGCACTTCTTGTAAAGAGCAGGGGTGTAACCCCGGTGTCCTGGCCAAATTCCCTCTATCAGCCCTTACCCATCATGACCTCCCAATCATCCCCATCCTCTATCACTGTCTCTCCACTCCACCTATAGCTGGTGTTTGGTGAGTGCACTGCCACCATTGTCCTGTGGCTGCTGTCGCATCATCCAAGTGGATGCTGCACACTGGTGGTGATGGTGTAGAGAGACCCCCCTCTCATGATTCTGAAGCACTTTGGGTGTATGGCCATACACAATAAATGCGCTATATAACAATAATAATAATAATAATTCCTTACATTTATATAGCGCTTTTCTGGGCACTCAAAGTGCTTTACACAACGAGGGGATCTCCTCATCCACCACCAGTGTGCAGCATCCACCTGGATGACGGGACGTGTATATAAATACACATTACATTTGTATATTACGCTACAAAAACCTTAGAATACTTACATTAAGTTTTTTTACAGACTTATTTCTCCCTGTATTATTTCTTCCTCATTTTATTAATTTCAAACTACTAAAATGTCAATAAAAGTCGCTTTGTTAAACTGTAAAGTTGAATCTTCAACATCAATCAATCAATCAATCATCGACAGAGCAGGGATCAATATCGCATAATGCAATTCACAACAGAAAAACACTCCTTTTGCATCACAAAATACAGAAACTGATCATTAGCAGATTTTTTTTAGTGTGATCATGAACGCATCAGCCTTTTCACAACAATGTTGATCTGTCTTCAACTTTGATAATTATAATAATGTTTCTTGAGCAGCAACTCAGTATATCAGAATGAAGGAAACCAAAGACTGGAGTAATGACGCTGAAAATTCAGCTTTGACATAACAAAAATAAATAACTTTTCGCAAAATATTTAAATAGAAAACAGATATATTAAATTATATTAACAAATGTATTGTATTTTAGGCAAATAAATGCAGCCTCAGTGGGTGCAAACAAAAAAAACACCCATTTTTAAAAAAAAACTACTGTATATTTTGATAGCTAAAATATTGATGGATGTTTGTAAAAGACTGTAAAATAAGAGGTATATATACGCCGTCAGCAGCAGTGATGCTGGAGCGTCTGGCTAGCAGCCCTGATGAGGTGATAAAAGCATGTTTCCTATAAATGGTAACAATCTTCATTAGCACGAAGGGGAAGCAGAGCGCACATGTGTTTCCCTCCATATCCTCTGCCTTACAAATGTGGAAAAGTTTAATAAGGAGCCTTATAAGCCACCTGCAACCTAAAATATAAATGTTAAACTGTAGATATACATCAACACTTTTACCAAATAAGCTAATGAGACTGTGCGTAAAGAATAAAATGCAATCTGCAGATACTGAAAAAAAGGGTTTTTTGTTCATTCAAATATATCTGAGGCGGAACGGTGGCTCCGTGGTTAGTTTGAGGCCCCGTTTACACTGGTGCGTTTTAATTTTAAAACGGCGTTTTAGCATGAAAGCGATCCGCGTCCACACTAGCGTTTCACCCAGCGTTTCTCAACAGATCTCCGTCCACATTACGCCACCAAAACGTATATCACGTGACCATTCGCGCACTCTGGGCATGAGCGTTCAAGTATAAACAGGAAGCATGTGTCTCGCTCGGCATTTGGTTATTATTAGTCAACAAACGCTGGTTGAACGATGAACGCGATGGCAAAGAAAGCAAGAAAGGTCTTTTTGTGGACAGACGACGAGGTCGAGTTGTTACTTAAAGTAACAAATGAATATAAAACATCCATGGCTATCGAAAATACAGTGTTTATAGTGAAGGCTGGTCTGCTGTTTTCCGGTGGCGTTATAGTCTTGTGTGCTTGACGAATAAGGGAAGGATACGCAATGACCCAAAAGCCCCAATCCCGTAGTGAATCTCAGCAGCCACGCCTCCGTTTTCAAAGGTCTCCGTTTTCCCCCATCCACACTGAGATGCAGCTGCAGCGTTTTAGAATGAAAAACGGCCTCTCCAGCGTTTCCAAAACGCTCCGTTTTCGTGGCTCGAAAACTCCGGCGTAGTGTGGACGGATGGCGTAACCGTAGCAAAACTTATGCGTTTTAAAACGAAAACGCACTAGTGCAGTGGTTCTCAAACTTTTTTCACCAAGTACCACCTCAGAAAAAAATAGTCTCTCCGAGTACCACCATAATGACTGGTATTGAAATACAGTAGCGTAGTAGGCCTAATTAAGCAGCTACATCACTGCACAGTTCAAAAACGAGACAGATTAAGTTATTAAAAATATGTATTATTGTCAGCCACTTTAAACATTATAAATAGTTTAAACATTAACTGTGCTTGCAGACAAAAAAAAATTACAGTTTAAATTAAAATGTGCTTTTAAAAGTTAGTTAAAAAAGGCACTGTTCTTAAAAAAGTAAAAGTAAACTGCTGTAGCCTATTCATCTAAACCTGGAAATGTTGCTTGGACCAGATGAATAATGGCTGTGTCACATAAATATATACAGTACACACATTTTTAATACATTTTGAGATATATATTGCATGTACATATGGCATATTTGCATGTCTTTGAAATCTAAACGTTAACTTGTATGTTAATATGATTTGGAATTACATATTTAAATTAGAAATTAGATCTGCTGCTCGTCATTTACAGTAGTCCTATGTGTGTCAGAAAAGCGAGTGATTAAATGCATATATACAGTGCTTGACCAATTCATACGTGTAGTATTTCTGTGATTTGGTGCGAATGAGATCACATGAGATTCGCGTTAACCGCACACTGACACTGACAGTCCCTGCGTCTGTGCACGCGGAGAGTAACTTTAATTATGTTCTACCTTTTAAGCTTCAAGCATGGAAAAGTTACTTGAGTCTATGTTCTGTGTCTCGCGCCATGTGAATCACACCCAAATGAATTAGCACAAATCTGAGGTAACAAACTAAACCGAAAGCCACGCTGCTTTACATAACAAATAACATTATGTATCGAAAGCACGCATTATTTTACACAAACTACGAGCACTCATTTTAACACGTTCGTAATAATTATTTTACCAATGATGCAGAATGGGGAACTTCCTGAATTTGCAGGACTAGTCTGCAAAACAGAAGGGCTTCTCTGGCGCGTGTCTGCTCCGCACCACACACACTGCAAGCGCCGCGCGCCTCATCCTCATCCTCAGTGACAAGCAGATTTTTTTAACATCTGATGACGCGATGCACTAAAGTAAACATTTTGGCACAACGGTGTAATCATACGCTTCAGAGAACAGCCAATGCTTTCTGATGTGCGTGTTATCGTACGCGTCAAAGGGTTAAAAAAAGTGTTCATTTTAATATTTTATTATTCAGCGATTCTTCCGCGTACCACTAGATGAAAGTACCACAGTTTGAGAACCACTGCACTAGTGTAAACGGGGCCTGAGTCCCAACTGAACCAGTAGGCATTTCTGTGTGGAGTTAAGATATGTTAAGAAGACAATGTTAAGATAAATATGTTGCATTTTGGCATGCTTTTTGACTTATTAATGAACTATTTATCAAGTAATAGTTTAAAGTACAGAAATTGTGAATAAACTTGACTGTTGATGTCTTCAATAATAATGTCAAATAACCAACATTTCTCAAAATGGATATATCTCGTTTTGCAACAAAACTCTTAATTTTTCTCAGTCATTTCACTTTTATGTTAATGAATATGGTATTTCCATTGCCTGTAAAGTGAAATAACAGAACATAAACACAGGAGGTAGAGAAAAAAGCTTATTTTTGAAAGAAATGTCAGAAGCATTTAGAGGATTTTGCATCAGATATTTTTTTGGAAATGGAACAGTGGAGTGAATAAGATGCTCAACCTCAGGAACACCACAGTTTAACGTCAACAAACATTAAAGGGCAAATGTGGTTCAGTAAATGTCTCCACAAGAGAAAACCCATTTATACATGAAACGAAAATGATCATCTATTAGGGACAATTTCACATCACAGTCAACTCTTGTGTTTCCACCACGTGCGAGTGTGTGTGTGTGGCACCAAAATGTGGTTGGTCTGTCCAGCACATTGAACTTTTACCATTGATTCCTGATAAACAAACAACCCAACAATTTGCTAGCCATGAGAGCCGTTTCCACATGTTGTTTGTCTCACTGCAGCTCTGCAAAATGAACATTTTCACTTATATGTGGGAACACCACCAGAGCTTTTATATAATTGTGTGGGGAAAAAAGCCTGTCAGTAATATGAGTCATATTTCCTTCCTAAATCAAAAGAAAAATGCCATTTGTTTCAGTGCAAAGTTATTTCCATCTTGCTTTCTGAAGTTCTTCAACAGAATTAGGATTCAGTATAGACACCAGAAGAAATGTGTGATTATGAACGGTGTGGAGCTGCTGATGAATGTGATTAAATCATCTGCTTTGAGACTATACTGGCCCTGTGCAATTTCAAAGGGAAATTCTCTGGATTGGCTTCAGAAAGAGAGGCGAATCTAATTGCACATATTAAATATAAAAGACTTACCTCTAAAGGAGAGTCGCAGAGGAACCTCTTAAACTGTGAAGGAAAAGAAGTAGAAGTGTTACTTTCAATTCATCCACATGTACTGTATTAAAAAGCTACAACAATGTGATGTACACAAGATATGCTTACAGTTGAGCACGTTTGACATGGCCTTCGGTATTGTTTTATTTAAATACTAATGATAAATTCCTCTTATAGATGATGAGAATTTTTACAGACAAATTGTACACCAGAAAACTTTGGGCACTTTTAAATCAATCTGTATTGCTGATATATCTGTGGCAAAATTTATTATAACAACAGATGGCACTCTAGGCTAGTTTTTAAACAGCAGACAGCGCTCTAGGCTCGTTTTTAAACAGCAGACGGCGCTCTAGGCTAGTTTGTAAACAGCAGATGGTGCTCTAGGCTAGTTTTTAAACAACAGATGGCACTCTATGCAAGTTTTTAAACAGCAGACGGAACTCTAGGCTAGTTTTTAAGAGCAGATGGTGCTTTAGGCTAGTTTTTTTAACAACAGACAGCGCCCTAGGCTAGTTTTTAAACAGCAGACGGCGCTCTAGGCTAGTTTTTAAACAGCAGACGGCACTCTAGGCTAGTTTTTAACAGCAGATGGTGCTCTAGGCTAGTTTTTTTAACAACAGACGGCACCTTAGGCTAGTTTTTAAACAGCAGACGGCGCTCTAGGCTAGTTTTTAAACAGCAGACGGCACTCTAGGCTAGCTTTTAACAGCAGATGGTGCTCTAGGCTAGTTTTTTTTTACAACAGACGGCGCCCTAGGCTAGTTTTTAAACAGCAGACGGCGCTCTAGGCTCGTTTTGAACAGCAGATGGCGGTCTAGGCTAGTTTTACCAGCAGACGGCGCTCTAGATTCGTTTTTAAACAGCAGATGGCGCTCTAGGCTCGTTTTTAAACAGCAGATGGCACTATAGGCTTGTTTTTAAACAGCAGATGGCGCTCTAGGCTAGTTTTTAAACAGCAGATGGCGCTCTAGGCTAGTTTTTAAACAGCAGATGGCACTCTCGGCTTGTTTTTAAACAGCAGACGGCACTCTAGGCTTGTTTTTAAACAGCAGACAGCGCTCTAGGCTAGTTTTTAAACAGCAGATAGTGCTCTAGGCTAGTTTTAACAGTAAGCAGCGTTCTATGCTAGTTTTTAACCACTCTACGATAAGTTTTTAACAGAAGATGACACTCTAGGCTAGTTTAAACGGTAAGCTTTGACTTCTGACATTCTGGACTATCTTTTCCTAAGCTAGTTTTGATCTGCTCTAGGCTAGTTTTTAAAAAGAGGATGGCGTTTCGGCTGGGTTTTAACTGTACACTTGTGTGCTCAGATAAGTCACGTAATTTAGCTTTTACGTCATGACATTGATGTAAACACAGGATACTAAGAACACTCTTACAATTCGCTTAGTGGTATTTGCATGCAAGCAGAGAACATCTGTCTGTGAAGCACATAGTTATTAACAAAGCTCAGAATCCATACAAGACAGAATAGCGATACGCATTGAATATTTCTTTTCACCCCAGCTCTAACTGCTGATGTTATTGAATGCATTTTAATGCTATATGCCAGACAGGGCTTAATTGTAGCTTCAAATCACGCATTTCTACAAAGTTAAAGTGAGCTTAATGCCAGCATGTCTGCAAACAACATGTTGTGGTGTCAGGCTGGTCTCAATGCCCAAACAAACAGATCGATGCTTTAAATCTTTAATTCATCTTTCAACTGTTTTCAATTCTGCTTTATTTAAGAGAGTTTAGATACACTTGGCCCTTTAGCAACACACACAATAGCAACGTTTGTGATCACAGTGATGCAAGACATTTAATATTGTTTACTCAATTTCAAAATGAATAGCTGTTTGCTCATTAGTTAGTTTTGGCCGAAGCGAGACGGCAGTAACTGGCCTGCATTGTGGAGAAAGAGAAAAAAGCAAGATGTTTATTCAAGAAGGACTTAAATAGCTTCTTGCTAATGCGTCATGAGCTTTATTTGTTAAGTGATGACTGACAGATGAATTATTGGTAGTGCGCTTCTATGTTTAGTGCACAAACAAGACTAAAATAACTCTTATTCCAATTTCAATATTGTGATGAAGTCAAACTGAGGGTCAATACAACACACACACACACACACAAGCACAAATGAAATCCATGCACAGATGCACAGAAACATAAAGTGACTCAATTTTGACACATTTAATGTCATTAATCAGTACTGAAAATGTTTCCCAAGCTGCTTTGCTGCTACACAAAGCTAATATAGAGAATAAATGTTATAAAATGAATTGTCATTAAGATATTTCTTAATGTTTCTCAATGTTGTTTTAAGTGCAAATTCAATGTTGGTACTGTGATGCATGTATTCTGGGACTGTGACATGATTAAGACATACTGGAAAGAAATCCAGCATTTAGTTCAGAGGATTATTGGTAGACCTTTTGCCCCATTTTCATCTGTTTATCTTCAGAATTGTAAAACTGCTCTACACCTTAGTCTTAGACTAGAGTGTGTGTTACACCATTGTACGGATCTAGCAAGAAAATGTATTCTTTTGTTGTGATCTCCTCCTAGCATTCCTTCGGTCATTATGCGGATAAATCAGCCATTTTCTTACCGTAAGAAAACTGATTTATGACTAGGGCAGAGAGAATCTGCAGACTTTTTTTGCTATTTCTGCTGAGAATTTTGTTAAAAATCTGTGGATTTATGCGGATTTATTTTGAGAGTATCATAACTAAAGCCTTAATATATGAAATAAAAAATATATAGCTTTTTAACTGCGAATCCAATTAGATTCACATATTTGGTGAACAAAGCAAGTCAGAAAATATTACTTTACAAACTGTATTGCAAGTAAATTATATCAATATTTTAATATTAGTCAATATTATGACTGAAATTAATTTAAAAACTGAATATAGATTTACACACATTTACTTAAGTAAATAAATAATCTGCAGAAAAATGGACGAGCAGATTCCGTGTGGGCCTACTCATGACTTAATTTCTAAGCATATCTATAATCCTCTATGGGAGTGTTTGGAAATGTATCTTAAAAGACTATTTTTATTTAATTTTTATTAGTTAATTGGTTGGTCGGTCGGTCGGTCGGTTGATTTATTTATTTATTTATTCAGTAATTCATTCATTTATTTATTTATTTATTGTTAATTTTACCGTCACAAAATACTTGAAGTACTAGCTGATGGATGATTGCATAATAGATGGCTATATAATTGTACAGTATATGGTGGCACGAGACACTAATACCACTGTTCTGTCAAAGCAAATCTTTAAATAAATGTTTAAAAAATTAAATTAAATTAAATTAAATTAAATTAAATTAAATTAAATTAAGTTAAATTAAATTAAAGCAATCAGAAGCATAAGACAAAACTGACATCCAAAATTGCAGACCACAACCACAAAAATACATGGGAAAAAAAATGTTTATACCACTTATTTATAATCCTGCAACACTAATATACACTGCTGCAATGATGACATACCTTATGTTTAGAAAATACAGTTCCTCTAAGCCAATCTAATGGGAACATGCAACTACAGACTAGAGATGGGTGTCAAGTTTGATGCTTTTTAGGCACAGCCTGAATTTTCTCGATACTATTGAGTAAAACGTCATTCGGTAGCAAGTTTCGATACCAATGTGGTAAATCCCATCAGCGTTAGTGTTAAAGGTGCAGTGTGTAAGTTTTTGACTCTTCTAAAGCATAAAATTACCATAATATGCAGATATTTAAGAAGCATATAAAGTGAACATTCTTGTTTATCGAAAAAAAAAATGCTAAAGTTAGATATTCTGTGTTAATGTCTGTAACGTGCCGGAACGTCTGTCTTTGCTTTGGTCCCTTTAACCCACCCAATGCCAGTTTAGCCAATTGTATTTGGCACCCCGGGTTGCCTTGGTGGAAAACAGTGTACTTCATTCATTCATTCATTCAGGAAAGCTCTCGAAGAATGCATTCGTGACCGAAATGCGACCTCCGGTGGACAGTAGCAGACTCCAAAATGACACAGATTCAGAGTTACACATGAGGCTTTATTATTATATAGCAAATAATATAAATATTACGAACGTATACATTAGGTGAGCAGGTTACATTTTAACCCTGTGTCCTAACAACACGCTGCGTAAACCAGTAAATACTGGGTTATAAGTATAGGGGTTTTAAATTGAGTTTTTAATGTGATATATGTGATGACATTGAACGTATTTGTGTTGTCTGTTTGTTTTCTGTGATATGTGTAAATGTGAACTGATGTTTTGCTTTTATATTTTACATTAGGCTATTATTTGTGCAAAAACATATCTAGATATAGTAATAAACATACTATTTGTTTGAAAACAACATTTTTTGTCATGCTTACTGCAAACTATGAGTGATAATATCAATATATGTTGGGGGGTGGGAAGGCTTACAATATTTTCCGGGGGAAAAGAAGGTCTCAGGCAAAAAAAAAAGGTTGGGATGACTGATCTAGACAAGCAAAAAAAAATGTCTTCTTTTTAAGAAATAACATGCCAAAAATACATGAGTTTTCCTTAAAACAAGCCAAATAATCTGCCAATGGGTTAAGCAAAATAATCTCAGGTCAAAATGAAAAACAAGATTATTTTGCTTAACACACTGACAGATTATTTGAAAAGAATTTTTTTAATTATTAATTTCTGTTCATGATTCTAGTGAGGTAAGGGGGTTATTTAGAAGTTAGAATTGTTTTGTTATATTTCTTTCTTTTGTTTGGCTTCACAGTCATCCCCTTTACTCCTGAGTTGAACTATTTTTATTTGATACTTTATTACCTTTTGTAAATATTCCTTTTTGTCAATATATTGGCATATACTTTGTACAATAAATCTCTTTTGTTTGCAGTTCCGTCGTAGTGTCTTTTGGTTTCCGCCCAACACACTGTAAAATGACCACACCTTTTTAAATTTTATTCCTTTTACTCTAGACTAACATCAGAGGTTTGTAACAAATTTGAAAAAAAAAAAAAAAAAAAATTGTGGCATATTATTCTCGTGGGCTAGAAACAAGACAAAACATTATAACAAATAAATAAATAAATAAAAGTAAAAACAAAAAAAAAAAAAGTGGATGGAGACCAAAAAAAAAACCCTCCCGGTCAAAATTTACTAGTATTGCTATACTAGTGGGGACATTTGTTCCCCATAACTAGGCCCACACGGAATCTGCGCGCACAGAATTCCACAGATTTTTAGCCCATCATTGATTATGTTAATTTACTGGTGTAAATTTATATTTATTCAGTTTTCAAATTAATTTCAGTAAAAATATTGATTAATATGAAAATATTCATATGATTTATTTACAACACAGTTTGTAAAGTAACATTTTCTGTCTTTTTGTAGAAATTTTATTCGAGAGGCTTACTTTGTTTACCAAATAAAGTGGATCTAATTGGATTCGCATTGTAAACATTCAATAAAAGTTAAAAAGGTATCACTTTTTATTTTATATATACATTTTTTTTGTTATGACGTACCTAAAATAATTCCGCATAAATCTGCAGATTTTTAACAAAACACTCCGCAGAAATAGCAAAAAATGTCCGCAGATTCCGTCTGGCCCTACCCATAACTAAAGCAATACGAGACACACACACACAAACTCACTCAAGTCTGGTTGTAATCTGGCAAAACCAGGCTCCTGTGGTTTAAAATGCTACAAAACAACAGTAAGCAGCTCCTTACTGGACAGCGAGAGGCTCGGAGAGAATTAGTCAGTAGTTACAAACTCCACATGGTGATTTCTGCATCTGCGATGTTTACAGAATAACAGCGAATGTGGGTTGGGAAATCAAGAGTGGCTCTCAATTTACAACCATTGCCCAAACAATTTATGACGGCTTGGTTTCGTTAAAGGTTTTGGAGCGCACACAATTCTCAGAGAACGTTTCTGTGTTATGTATATACTCAAAACTGTATGACTTAAATAAGCAATTGGCTCTTTTGCAACGCGACTCAAAGTGTTTACCTCTCCAGGCGGTTGTGTAAAAGAAGCGTATTGTTGGGAAAGGGGGACTGGGAAAGATGGCTATGAGAGCGGGGTGCGGGGAGTCGCTCGGGGGGTAAAACCTGGCACAAACTCTCTACTGTGTTGCCAGATACTCAACAGGGGGGTCCTAACTGCTCTATGAGAGAGGGCAACGCAGCCGTGCAGATTTCCATTAGTCTTTATACTGATCTCCTGGAGCCTGGCAGAGAAGAGCCTCATCGAGGGCTGCTGATTTAAGTGTGGACAAGATGAAGATGCACACATGCACATACAATGCTAAATGTACAACAGACAAAGATAGAGAAGAATGTCAAAGTGAAAAAAAAAAGATCTTAGAAAAATATTGAAACAATTTGGAACAACTTTGGAACATTATAGTACTGGAATAAGTCACAGTTCAGGTGAGCTTGGTATAAATGTGTACTGTACATTAAAGATCTGGACTAGAGATCTGCGCAGGACTGAATTTTTTATGCCGCTCCCGCCAGGTTTTATTCCGCAGTCTCCCGCTGTATATTCAGCATTTATTCCATGGTCTGTTGAAATTCTTGATTCTGATTGGCTGGAGGGTGTGCATTATTTTCGTTGAAACGCACAGGTAGTTCCAGTCAGTTTTGATCACAGTTGGAAATAAATGCGCTTCTCCCAAACGTTTACAGTTACTATAGCAACTCGCATGTGCTGCACATGAAACCGATGAGGGCTATTAATGGCGGACGGGAAATCCACAAAATTAGGAAAATACTCATAAACTATGCCACAAAATCAAGTTTTAAGAGTTTTTCAAGCGAGAATGTAGTTTTTTTTTTGAGTCAAATCAGCAGTTTATGTGCATGGATAGCGCGTCTTTAAAAATGTTGGAAGCTCCAGGCGGTCAGCGGTCAGCGGCAGCTCCGCAAACGGCTCCCCCCCGAGGGAAGCTTTATGCCGGGCAGAGAATCTCCGGTTCTACGCCGCTGGATCTAATCTCGTGCATCTCTGTTGTTAAAACGGGATATATACTTAATCTTTGGTGTATCTAACGGTCAGTCTTTGGACATTTGAACATATTATTTTTTCTCGGGTGTATTTTTTGGCAGATCACAAGATAAGTTTCATAATTAATTTATGAGCGTAAATATTGTAATATTACACTGATCCTGCGTGTTTGGCTGATTGCTTTTGTTTTAAAGAAGAAAAATAAAGCAGAATGTTCTCCGACCTGTCCTGATATGTTTTTTCATTATCCAGAATTTACCTATATTTAACAGCAGAGATTTCTGAAATAGGCTTTTTTGCTTCAAAGACTCTAGAGTACACTTGACTTGAAAATGCATATAAATCACAGAAATTCTGCTATGCTGTGCCAGCTTTCGCGGTATTAAAGGTAATGTAAAGCGGGAAAAAAAATATTATACAAATTCTACCTCGTCAGAGAAGTGGTAGAAAGACAAAAGAAACGTGTGACTGGGAATGTCTTATTTGTCCACTTGTGATCGGACTGATGAGATCGCATCCTAATAATATTAGCAGATATAAACAGCACGCACATGCTCTCTCTCTCTCTCTCTCTCTCTGTCTGTCTCTCTGTCAGCCTGTCACAGCTGATTCAGGGGAGGGACTAGAAAATCTAACATGTAAAAAACTAACAAATAACGGACAAATATTGCTCTGCAAATGACCTTGGCAAATGACCATGGAATAAGCGGGATAATCAACGGCTTGCCGTGCGTTAAAGGACTTTCATGCACTTCGCGGAGGCGACCACACTCCGCTGCGCGTCATGTGGTCCTTTGCCTTTACGTTGTGCATTAAAATCCTTTAACGCACGGCAAGTCGTTGATTATCCCTTACTTGTTCACCCGCTGTCTGCCCTGCCCCATTTTATACCTGACGCGACTGTTCCCGCTAACTGAAGATCGGAGGGAGGTGTTCACGAAGTGAAGAGGGAAACCAAAACACACCCAGCTGGATGCTACAGAGTCCAGACAGCCTAAAACAAGCGACACACAGCATCACGGCGGACGTGCACGCTCTCTCTCTCATTCACACATATACATACACACATAGACAGCACCAAGGCGGATGCATGCGTGGTCTCTCTTGCTCGGGAGCGATATCGTTAGACCATCTGCTCCTGTTCAAATTACACCAGAGTTACCGACTGCTCCCGCGTTTTATTCAGAAATGTATTCCCGCGCTGCAAGAAATCTGGTCGGGTCCCGTGGCTCCCACAGTACAGCTGCGGGAATGCAGACCTCTAATCTGGACTAAAGCTGCACAAAGCAATGATCAGAAGCCACTTTGCATAATTGTATTCTGGATTCATTCATTAATTTTCCCTCAGCTTAGTCTCTATTTCAGAGGTCGCCACAGCAGAATGAACAGCCAACTATTCCAGCTTATGTTTTATGCAGCGGATGACCTTCCAACCGCAACCCAGTATTGGGAAACACCCATACACTCACACATTCAAACACACACAAACACACACACACACACACACACACACACACACACACACATTACACTATGGCCAATTTAGTTTAATCAATTCCCCTATAGCGCATGTGTTTGGACTGCAGAGCACCCAGAGGAAACCCACACGAACACAGTAAGAACATGCAAACTCCACACAGAAATGCCAACTGACCCAGCCAGGACTCGAACCAGTTAATTTCAATACAGAGGAGGGGGAGGGGTGTAGTTGAATTGATATGTGTTATTATATGTATATTATATGTATGTATGTATGTATGTATGTATATGTATATGTATATGTATATGTATATGTATAGGGCAAATTACAATGCCAAAAAAGTAAAAAATAAATAAAAGTAAACGAAAACTATGAAAAGAAAATACATATTTAAAAAAATAAATAAACAAAAAAGGGAGAAAAGACGAAAACTGAGAACATGAAATCAAGAAATTAAGAAATGAATTAAGAATAATAAAAGTAAGAAAAGACTTAAGGGAAGAAAAGAAACAGAACAAGAAAACCTAGGAAAAAAGTAAATATAAAAAATAAACAAATTGGATCTTTTAAATAAGAGAATGAGAGAAAATAAGAAAAAAATAAAAAGCAAGAAAAAAGGTAAATGTAAAAGAAAAAAAAGAGAATAAAACAAAAAGAACGAAAGGAAAGAAAAAAACGAAAAAGGAAAAAAAAAAACCTACATTTGTACATTTGTACAACGAAAAAATTATTCAACACTCAAAAAATATTTTTGCTGCTTGTTCAAACTACTTATTTATAAGAGTTAAAATAACAATTCTTGAGGCTTTCTGAGGGATAACTTAATTATTTTATGTTCAATCAACTAAAATTCGTAAAAACAACTAAGTTAACTTAGATTTGAGTTGAGACAACATGAAGGAATTGTGTGTAATCCAGCATTTTTTTAACAGGGAAAGATGATTCCTTGAAATGACTAAATGTTTTTAATTTAAGTGGTTGTAAACCATTTATTTGGGCTGAATTTAAACAAACAGTTTAAGTTGAGCATTACTGAATTTAATTTGTTTGTTTCAATTCAACCCATATAAATTGTTTACAACAGTTTTGCAGAACTCGTTTTTTTCAGTGTATACAAAAAGCTGAAACAATACAACTCTTTAGGTTTTTTTGTACAACTCAACTGTTTTATGTTCACTCAACTTAAATTAGTAAAAAAATAATAATAAGTTACCTTAACTCCTTCATGCTGTAGCAACCCTTATCAACTGTGTGAAATTCAGTATTTTTTAGAATGAAGAAAAGGAATAAAACAACCAAAACTAAATGAATAAAAAAAAACTGAAAATAAATAAACAAATAAAATAAAAAATAAATAAATAAATAAATAAATAATTGCAAAAGAATATAAATGAGAAACAAGAATAGAACAAAAAAGCAAAAAAGGTAAAGGGTGAAAAAAAACAACTCTCTGACCCATAACTGTGGTGTTATCACAAAGCCCTCTTATTTCTCAACCTCTCCCCTCATCAATCAAATTAGAGACACTTTTCACAACTCAATCAATTCCCGATGGGAAAAAATCCTGGCTTATTTTTCTGTTCCCCTGAACATCCCGATGTTGAAAGAAAAACCTGTTATTCATCAACTGCCCATATCACACAGGACAAATGTTTAAACACAAGCCTCTTTCACCGGCTTCATCCTCTCTATAGTCCTTCTTCAAATCAGTTGTTCTGAAACGCTCCAAAATGGACTTTAGTGAAAGCAAAAAAGGTGAACTCTGACCAAAAGTAGGAGGTGAAATGGCTCAGCGGGGATTTAGAGCTCTGCTCATTTGAAATCAGGCAGAACGTAGTGAACGTTAAGGGAACGACATTTAACAGACCATGAAATCTACTGTTTAGATCAACCTACATCTGTCACAGACATAACACCATACTTCATTTAACTTAATCATTTCTGGTGTAGGCAGAATTATTAGCCTTCATGAATTATTAGCCCCCCATATATTTTTTTTAATAACTCGTCTCTAATAACTGATTTATTTTATCTTCGCCATGATGACAGTAAATAATATTTGACTGGATATCTATCAAGATCCTAGTATTCAGCTTAAAGCGACATTTAAAGGCTTAACTAGGTTATTTAGGCAAATTAGGGTAATTAAGCAAGCCATTGTTGTCATACGAAGTGAACGCCGACAAGGGAGTTGCGGATCTAAACGCAGGTTTATTAAACAGAGATGGTCAGGCAAGCAACAGTCAACACAGGGGCAAACAGACGTATACAGTCAATCCAGAACCGTAGTCAAAATAACAGGTGGATGGTCAAAAAAGGCAGGCAGCAGACAGAAAAAAACTAACAAGGCGAAGGTCAAAACTCAGCAAAGCAAGGCAAGAGAAAACGCATGGTAATGTTCACCAAGAGTATAACAAGACCAGAAACCATGTGTGTGTCTTTTTAGCCCACCTGATTAGTCCTAAACAGCTTGTGTGTGTTTGCAATCAAAAGTGAACTGGAACAGGTGTGAGAATACAGGTATGATGGACTTTGTAGTTCAATTGGTGGCAAATTTGTAGTTCTTTAGTGATCTGTGTTTTTACCAGCGATCTCCTAGAATTAGATGGTGATTGTAAGGGCTAAAAATTGACTTCTCCTGTATATCCAGCTGAAAGGAAACTAAGAAGAAAAACTGCTCATTTCTAAAAACAACATGCACCATTTAACATCAACTGCATACATTAATAATTAATATAAAATCTGAGACCCTACAAGACGATTTCAATATACAAAAGCTGCCTGTAATGTAGGAATAAACATATAAGAATCAATCAATCAGTTTTTTTTCATCAAATACAGGATCAAATACAGTTTTCACAGGACTTGTGCTGAAGATCAGAGCCACGATTGTGTAACTCAGTCACGCCTCACTACATCAGACTACAACAGCAAAACTCCCTGCCTGTAAGCATATGTGTGTGTCCCAAATACAGTCTTTCACTTGTACCCTTAAGAGGCATTCACATTGATTTCAACAAGAAATGCGCAAATTAGGGAATTTGGTTTCCAAAGGGGTCGTCTAAACAATGTTTTCAACCAAAAACGACAAACATTTTGGTAACACTCATGCTAAAACTCAGGAGTTGTGTGCATACCTGCCAACATTTGGTTTTGAAATTCCGGGAGATTTTCGGGGACGGGGTTTACATAAAATACAAATGAAGACATATAGCAAAATTATTTTCTCATATCATTTTTTAATGTTTTATTGTGACTTTTAACATTGTTTGTAACATATTAAAGAGCCCCTATTATGGGTTTTTGAAAATGAGCTTGCATGCAGTGTGTAACACAGCTCTAAGTAAAGTGAAATGTCCAGCTAAGGCTTAAATCTGAAAGTGCACAGTGTTTAAAAATATTGATTCATCTACAAAAGAGTCGACTCATAGTTCCTCAAACGAATCACCGTGCTTACAAGTCTTTAGCCATTTCGGCATGACGTGAACACGAAACATAAGCCCCGCCCATTTGTGCGAGTGCAGACCGAGGGAGATTTGAAAACCCCCAACCCTTCCCACAAACAACAGCGGCAAGCAAAGGATGCCAGATTGGGGGGTTTTGAATTTGATTTTGCAGGTAAAAACCTTTTGGATAGGGTTTGGACTGGAATCAATCAGCTACATCTGGCAACACAGAGAAGAGCACTGTAGCAAATGTGCTCAGCTAGATATTATTGGAAGTGTGCAGATGAACCAGAGACTGTGAAGAGTCAGTGGTTGAGGTTTATTTCTGCAGAAATGCCTCAGCATTATAGCCCAGCCTTGTGCTGTGTTCCCTCTGAGGAGTGCTTCTGAAATCTACACACTTACAATGGAGGATTCGGAGCACTGTTTGTTAAAGGAAGGATCAGAAAAGACTATTGATGTATGCAGGGGCCGACTGGCCATAGGGACCACCAGGACATTTCCCGGTGACCTGACGTTGAATCTGGCCTGCTATCCAACAAGTAAGTGCGGTTAAAACGGTTGCCTCATTGTTTTCTCTAACTTGTAAATTATGCATTTAATTGGGTTTTGTAACTTGTAACCGCTTGTAGTGTATCTGGTTAACTTGTATTCTCATATCGCGTCTAAAAGCACATTGTAAACGCGACGCGTGCTGCTTTGTTTACGGATTAAAATGCGTTTGTGAACTCGTGATCCTCTGCTGTTTGTCATTGCTATGGCCACATCAGCTCTCCTACACACGTGCGCCGGTCCTGTTTCATAATGGTTCAGCTTTTGTTGCTGTGTGCATTAATACTGCATGTGTGTCGTTGTTTTTACTTATGGTTAAGAATAGAGCTGGGAATGTGCTGGGAGACCGGGGGGTTAGTTTCGGGGGTGAGGTGTCTGAAATACGGGCGACTCCCGGGAAAAACGAGTATTGGCAGATATGCTCACGCACACACTATGACTACTTCAATATTGATAAGCCGTGGTGGGCATTCTCTTGCGCTGAACGATGTCGACCAATCGCAACAGACTGGGTCATCGGTCCAATCAGCGCAGTTTAGCATCGCGCTAAAGAGGGGTTTTGGAACAAATGAATCGCTGAATGATTCATATAGGAGTCGCTGGGATAATGAGGTAAAAATAAAT
Organism: Danio albolineatus; assembly: GCA_903798035.1. Classification (NCBI taxonomy): domain Eukaryota; kingdom Metazoa; phylum Chordata; class Actinopteri; order Cypriniformes; family Danionidae; genus Danio; species Danio albolineatus. The sequence continues at coordinate 5,707,137 of CAIGQQ010040406.1, read as the reverse complement.
GCAGATTATAAGACAGTGAAAGTGTTTTTTGACCATGCATGCATATTAGACTGCTGTTGGAGACCCTCAAAACCAAAATATGACCCTTTTTAATGTATAATAGGGGCTCTTTAAATTTAAAAATTCCAGTATGTTTACTCACCCACAGGTCATCCAACACATACAGTAGTGCGTTTTTTCTTCATTGGAATGGTAATGGTTTTTCAGATTCAAAATAAAAATACAAATAACAAAATAAACATACAAATGAGCCCAAAGCAATATCCATGGCTCCTGGTGACACAATGAGGTCTTGTAAATCTAAACGATGACAATAAACTCTCTAAGAAATTAGACATTATTAATAATTTCAACATAATTTAGAATTTTAGTGCCGTTGTGATTTCACATGCTGAGTGATGTCGCTTTTCCCATCGTGTCCGACATTAAAATCAATACGACACACCTTGCAGAAAGCGTGGGCGTCGTCAAGGTGGCTTCTAGACACAAATTCTTCTGTCCAGCTGCTGTTAAATTTACATGCATATTTTTTTTCTTTGCCGAAGCACAACCTGACTCTTTTCCTTCCATCATGTGTACTACTACTGACGCAGCTGCTTGTTACTACTGCCACCGTTCAAGTCCCGCATCTACCTCCTGCGCAGAAATCAACAGCGCACCTGAGTTGTAACGTATGTTGCCAGATTGAGGTCATATATGTTGCAAGATTTGAATATTGCGTCAATTGTGTGAGGTGATGAACTTCATTCAAGATCTGGCAACTTGACAAACATAAACAAAAGTGCTTTTTTTTAACTGCATTGGGACGTACAAATTACGGGAGTTTCCCGGGAGAAATAACAAACCAGGAGGGTGGCGGGAGATGGATGTGAAATACGGGAGACTCCCGGGAAAACCGGGAGAGTTGGCAGGTATGGTTGTGTGGCTTTTGATATTGATAATGTTGAAGTTGTGCAGCAGAGTGATGACATTTCAGATCACTATTTAATCTCCTGTTTATTGTGCATTGATAGCTCTACAAAATCATCTTCTATTCACAAATATGGCAGGACGATCACCGCTAGCACTAAGGATGATTTTGTTAGTAACCTACCTGATCTGTCTAATTTTTATAACATTCCAGGCAGTCTAGAAGAGCTTGACACTGTAACTGAAACCATTGATTCCGTCCTTTCTAATACGTTAGATATAGTTGCTCCGTTACACTTCAAAAAGATTAGGGAAAAAAATCCGACGCCATGGCACAATGAGCACACACGTGTCTTAAAGACAGCAGCCCGGAAAATGGAGCGTAGATGGAAGAAATCAAAACTAGAAGTTTTTCGTCTGGCCTGGAAAGAAAGTTCGCTTAACTTTAGAAAAGCTTTAACGTCAGCCAGATCTGCTTATTTTTCAACTTTAATAGAAGAAAATAAACATAACCCTAGGGTCCTGTTTACCACGGTAGCTAATCTAACTAAAAATAAAGCATCAACATGCATTTCTCAGCATGGCAGTAATGACTTTATGAACTTTTTCACACGCAAGATTAATGATATCAGAGATAAAATAAGCACCAACAGTTTTTTTTAGAAAAAATCGTATCTGCTCAACTATGTTCCTTCCTACAAAGAAACAATATTTATGAAAAATTTCAATCTGGATTTAGAGCATTTCATAGCACAGAAACCGCACTCCTAAGAGTCACAAATGACCTCCTTCTGTCGTCCGACCGTGGTTGCATTTCTCTCTTAGTGCTATTGGACCTCAGTGCTGCATTTGATACAATTGATCATAATATTCTCCTTGAGAGGCTTGAAAATTATGTTGGTATTACAGGAACTGCATTGGCCTGGTTCAGGTCTTATCTATCTGAACGTTATCAATTTGTATCAGTTAATGAAGAGACATCATACAGATCAAAAGTACACTGTGGGGTACCACAAGGCTCAGTTCTTGGTCCCTTACTTTTCACACTATATATGCTACCGCTAGGTGATATCATTAGAAAACATGGAGTTAGCTTCCATTGTTATGCTGATGATACACAACTTTATATCTCCTCTCAACCTGGTAATTTGTTTGAATTTACTAAATTAACAGATAGTATAGCTGATATTAAAAATTGGATGACTAATAACTTCTTATTACTAAATTCAGATAAAACTGAGGTCTTGCTTATTGGTCCCAAAAATCTCACACGCAAAAACTTAGAACACTGTCTAACCCTTGATGGATTCTTAGTTCAGTCCTCATCTTCAGTCAAAAATTTGGGGGTGATTTTTGATAGCAGCCTGTCATTTGAAGGCCAGATTTCAAGCATCTGTAAAACTGCTTTTTTTCATCTTAAAAATATTGCCAAACTTCGACACATGCTATCAATGTCTGATGCGGAAAAGCTCATTCATGCTTTCATGACGTCTCGATTGGATTACTGTAATGCATTACTAGGCGGCTGCCCTGTTGGCCTGATTAACAAACTTCAGCTAGTTCAAAATGCAGCTGCTAGAGTGCTTTCTAGAACAAAGAAATATGATCATATTACTCCAGTTCTTTCAGCATTGCATTGGCTCCCTATTAAATATCGTATAAATTTTAAAATCTTACTGACTACCTACAAAGCCCTGAACGGCCTGGCTCCCCAGTATTTGCAGGAGCTCCTGATTTATTATAGCCCATCACGTCCGCTACGCTCAATTAATTCTGGACAATTTATTATTCCCAAAATATCAAAATCAACTGTAGGTGGTAGATCTTTCTCTTATCTGGCACCTAAACTCTGCAACAGCCTTCCTAGCACAGTTCGGGAAGCAGACACACTCTGTCAGTTTAAAACTAGATTAAAGACACATCTCTTTACATTAGCATACACATAAAACACAAATGCTTTGGAATCCAAATCCTCTAAAGGATTGTTAGTCTGCATTATTTAGGGCAACCGGAGCCGGGAACACTTCCCAAAACACATTATAATTTGAATGGCATCTCTGCTCATGTTAGTATGTTTTTTATTATTCCTGAGGTTTCCATAATCCTGGACCATGCCGTATCCTGAGCAGCTGCTGTGGTGGTTATGGAGGAATGGAGAGCATGAGACAGTTTCCTGTAAGACGATCCCTGTGACAGACGAGTCCTCGCATTGTTCCCAAAGGGCCAGCCTGTTGACCAGCCGGTGACCCGCCTGTGGTCTCTCCATGATGGATGTCCAGCGTTCTCCAGCCCCGGCGCCATAGACTGCAGCTCTGCACAAGACGTCTGGCCATAGGAGAAATGGTCGTGCCCAACTGAGCCTGGTTTCTCTCGAGGTTTTTTAATTCTTCACTTTCGCCAATTGGTGAAGTTTTTTTCCTCGCCGCTGTCGCCTCTGGCTTGCATGGTTCGGGACCTGTAGGGCTGCGCATCGATGGATTACTATTCAGTGTTTGGACTCTCAGCAGTGACTATTAAACCACGCTGAAATGAACTAAACTGAACTTCAACACTGAAAACTGGACTGACACTGTTTCAATTTTTTATAATGCATGTGAAGCTGCTTTGACACAATCTACATTGTAAAAGCGCTATACAAATAAAGATGAATTGAATTGAATTGAATTTTGATCGATTACTTTTCTGTATTGCTTCAGGACTAATTTCATACAGTGCATCTGGGAAGCATTCATAGCGCTTCACTTTTTACACATTTTTTGTTACAGCCTTATTCCAAAATAGATGAAATTTATTTATTTCCTCAAATTTCTCCACACAATCCCTCATAATGACGATGTGAAAAAAGATTTTCTTAATGGTTGCAAATTTATTACAACTTGACCTTTATAATACATCTTAGGCCCCATTTACACTAGTGCGATTTAGTTTTAAAACGGCGTTTTAGTATGAAAACGATCCGCGACCACACAAGCGTTTCTGAACATATCTCCGTCTACACTACTCCACCAAAAACGTATATCACGTGACCATTTACGCACTCTGGGCATGAGCATTCAAGTATAAACAGGAAGCATGTGTCTCGCTCGGCATTCTAAATATGGCTTCCGCCGCTTGAAACGCGAGCAATTAGCGAGTCCTTGAAAAATAGTTTGCCTCTTGCGAATATATGCAGCTGTTGTAGTAAAAAAGGCAGAGTTTAACTGCACAATGGCGCCTAAAACGGACAATAGTGCAAAAAACACACCCATTTCTGTGTCCATGTTGTTGTTTACAGTGAAGGCTGGTCTGCAGTCTTCCGGTGGCGTTATAGTCATGTGACAGGGGCTTGACGAATAAGAGAAGGATACGCACTGACCCAAAAGCCCCAATCAAGTAGCGAATCTCTGCAGCCACTCCTCCGTTTTCAGATGTCTCCATTTTCCCCCCATCCACACTGAGACGGAGCAGCAGTGTTTTAGAATGAAAACGGCCTCTCCAGCGTTTCCAAAACGCTACGTTTTCGGGGCTCGAAAACTCCGGCATTGTGTGGAAGGATGGCGTAACCGCAGCAAAACTTATAAACGGGGCTAGTCACTGACATTGTTTAGCAGTTACAGTGTAAAAACTCTAATGACGGACGGCTGCTTCTCACTCAGTGCTGTTTATGCTAATGAGGGGCAGATCGTCACTAATGGGCAGGGCTTTCCCCCTCTGATGACACGTATAAAGGGAGAATGTCAATCAAAGCATTTCTGTAGTCTGTTTTTATCAAGTGTTATTATAAAAAGTATAATTAATTAATGTTTATTCATTAGAGGCTGGTTTTATTCACACACTGTTGCCACACAACTGCGTTTAAAGCCCTTATAAAAGCGATTTTTGCATAATAGGTCCCTTTTAATGCAAACACACACAGACCTTTCCATGCTATAAATAGAGCTCTGTTATGGCACCAGGAAGGAATCTGGCGGGAGATTGTCGACTCTGGCGACTTTTTATTATTTATTAATTCCCGCAATTTACGAGCAGAAGGATTTCTTCATTTGCTGTTGGCAGAGCCAGGCCAGTTTCCAAGCCTAAGGGGGACAAAGGCCTCTCTCAGGTTACTGAACATGTCAAGAGAGTCCATATCCTGTTCACCATCAACGTCTGTCTGTGCGACTCGCTGTCCTAACTGATTTAAGCCAGAAACAGACTCTGCAAGATTAAAAATGCACAGTCAACACAGTGCAAATGCAAGACTGTGGTAGTAACGAGGTGATAGTTTACTTCTAATTACATCTGATATATTATTTCATCAATACAACACTAGCTATGTTTCCATGCACCTATTTTAATGTGCACTTTGGATATGCAATAAAGAAAATTTGCATAAAAACGATGCGCATAACTAAGTAAAAACTTTTTATTTTATAAGAAAAGAAATGTGCATAAACTGCGATGGAAACATTTTTACCGCACATATTCCAGTATGCACATTAACATCATGTGATTTTGTTATAAGAGATCATGTGATGATAATAATGTGTGTGAATGGACAAACCAGCAGGATGAGCACACAGTGAAACAACTGAAATGTTGTTTTGGTCATTCTAAAACGCCTTAATCGTTTTAATTTTAGTGTTATTATATTATTAATGACCTCCAGAACTGTCAAGAGCGTCTGTGCTCTGCGTCTGATGCCTTCAAACGGCACCACGTGTTCATTTCGTGTCGTCTTTGTCTTCCAAGGCGGAAGTCGTTAGAAAAGATAAATATAGAAAAGATTGACGCAGCTTCTCCGACCGCAGCAAATTTCGATTTTACTTTTGATATTCGGCGCAAGTTAATCAGGATGTGACGATTTAATTTTAATTTTTGACTCGTTGGATAAAATGCTGCTTTATTCGCACATTTTTTTTTCTTATTTATTTATTTATTTTTATTATTTTTTTATATTTACTTTTTTTGCACATAAATTGAATTCGCATCTTTGGATGGAAACATAGCTATTGTACTAATTGACCTTATTCTGGAATGTGGAAGTACAGTAAGCTCTTTTCTGAGATTCATGAATTCTGATTCATTTGACTAGAAATGACTCGGAATAATAAATCGCATTTGGCCAAACTACTTGGACTGCAAACACAGTATGTTAACAGCAATACGTAAATTCTAATATAAAATTATTTGTTAATAAAATTTAAATGGCTAAAAATCATTGAAAGGAGAGCGAAAGACAATTTAGACAACTTAGACAATAAGGCTCCAATAGATGAAAAGAATAAGGTCAATACTTTGGATCCCAATTCCATAATGTAAAAATAAAAAAATAATAAATAAATACAAACGTGTATGAGTGTGTATATGTAAATAATAATAATAATAATAATAATAATTCCATGCATTTGCTTTTCTAGACACTCAAAGTGCTTTACACTATGGGGGGATCTCCTCATCCACCACCAGTGTGCAGCATCCACCAGGATGACACGCCGGCAGCCATATTCCGAGGACATCCTGGGATTTTTAACGACCACAGAGAGTCAGAACCTCGGTTTAACGTCTCATCCGAAAGACGGCGCTCTATAGAGTGCCGTTCACTATACTGGGGCATTAGGACCCACACAGACCGCAGGTTGTGTGCACCCACTGCCATATCTATCTATCTATCTATCTCTCTATCTATATCTATATATATAGTTCCCCATATGTTGCTTTTGAATAGATTTTTATTGACATTTTTAGTTGTGTGAATTTGTATATTGTCTGGGTCAGTCAAGTTACAGTACAAAAATCACTAAAAGCTACTTTGGTACTTTATGGATTTTTGTATATTATTTTTATACAATATATTGTTTCAAACTACTAAAATGTCAACAAAATGTTCTTTCTTAAACTTTACATTCAAATTTTAAACATCGGAGAAGATATAATGGTCATTAAATGTTTTCAAAAAGAGTAAATACATGAAAAAAAGCCTTGAATCACAAAATACGGGAAACTTGATTAGCATTTTTAGAGAATATTTTCTTTAAGTATTTTGCAGTGAAAAGGCTGCCTTGTAAATTTGGGGAATGATGGTGGAACAGTCAAAATAAAAATAAATCTAAAAAAAAATTGTTTCTATACAATATATAAAAATGTGGAGTCATTTAAAAACAGAAGTTATTGACAAATGAAAGCTTGGCAATTAAACTGATCATAAGTCACAGTAAAACATTTATAATCTTCCAAAAGCTTAATTTCTAAAATAAATCATTCGATACATCAAAGCATCTTATCCTTCTCTTCATTCTTCAATATAAAGTAAATCAGTTTCATCTTCGCTGTATTTATGACCTGTATGTCATTGTTCACTGCGGGTTTGTATTGTTATAGCAACTAATGTTTTTTTCAATCACTCTTTATAAAGAAAGAATTAGATTTCTCTTGGCCGCCCTTTGTCCTCCTGACAGTGTTTTAATAACATAAAAATTCTCTACAAGATTCCTTGCCTGCGAATGTTGCTTCTTTTCTGACACATAATTAAGTTATGGCCGTGTTTCACAGAGCAGGGTGTGTGCCTGTGGCCCGGCCCAGTCTAAGACTGAAATAACACACGGCAGAAGCCCACTTTTTTACCCACCTACAGTACATTTCAACAGATCACCCTAGTCTTAATTCATCCAGTTTCCTTTAGCTTAGTCTCTATTTCAGAGGTTGTCACAGCAAAATGAACCACCAACTATTCCAGCATATGTTTTACACTGCGAATGCCCTTCCAGCTGCAACCCAGTACTGGGAAACACCCACCCACACTCACATTCTCACACACACACTCATAAACTACGACCATTTTAGTTCACCCAACTCACCTATAGTGCATGTCTTTGAATTGTGGGGGAAACCGGAGCACCCAGAGGAAAATATAATAGGCTAAACCGGCATTGGGTGGGTTACAGGGACCAAAACAAAGACAGCGTTCCGGCACGTAATGCACATTTTCAAAGCAGAATATCTGACTTCTGCATTGTTTTTCAGATAAACAATAATGTTCACTCGGCATGCTTCTTAAATATCTGCAAACATATTATTATTATTATATTATTATGGTATTTTTACGCTTTAGAAGAGTCAAAAACCTACATACAGCACTTTAAAGGCATTCTGGGTGGTTACTAGGGTGTTGTTAGGGTCTAATTTAGAATATAGTGCTTGTTCTTAACATCAAGTTTGAGTAATCGCACAAAACTACTGTACATAGGGCAGAGTAGAGCTGAAGATCTACGGGTTCGGGTGGGTTCAAGCTTAATTTCTATCAATTTAGTCAGGCTTGCGCTCAGGCTTGCAAGGTTAATGAACTGTCATGTGATGCATTTCGATTAGTGTGAGAAAGTAATCAAATCGTTTGTTACAACATATAACCCCATCCCTGCAAAGGTGAAACAAATGATGACTGAGAAGTCAAATACAGCCAACTTTGCAAAGTGGGAAAATTTTGAGCAAGCTGACAGGGAAAATGACGAGGTCACTCGCTACATTGAAACTGCTGTCATAGAAAATTAAATGGATGTTCTTGGCTGGTGGAAGATGAACAAACAATCCTACCCAAAACTTGCTAAATCAGCCAGATCAGTACTATGCATCTCTGCCAGTAGCAGCAGCAGTGAAAGGGTGTTTAGTGCTGCTGGACGCACCATCAGTGAGCGCAGGACTGTGCTGGATTCAATAATGTCCCTCCACAAAAACACATTCTGTACCGTAATCGTGGTGAGTAAAGGATTTTCAAATTATACCTAAATAATAATTAAATCATAAATGCACAATATAGACAGAGTAAATAAGCTAATGTTGGCATTATTCTGTAATTATTCAGCTTCACCGTTGCCTTAAGGCCGGATTATGGAGAGAAGTGGTGAAACAAATCCCGCAGAGCCTTTATCTTAATTTCGTTATTGCCAAATACCCGTCATCACTTATAAGTAAAGACTTATTTTTATTGTTGGATTGGCCAATTTAGCAGCTAAGTGTACACTGTCAGAAATAAAGGAACGCGAGCTGTCACTAAGGTGGTACCTTTTGAAACCGCCAACTTATCCAGCATTTGTTTTACGCAGCGGATGCCCTTCTAGCCACAACCCATCACTAGGAAACATCCATACACACTCATTCACACTCATACACTACGGACAATTTAGCCTACCCAATTCACCTATACCACATGTCTTTGGACTTGTGGGGGAAACTGGAGCACCCGGAGGAAACCCACGTGAACACGGGGAGAACATGCAAACTCCACACAGAAATGCCAACGGACCCAGCCAAGGCTCAAACCAGCGACCTTCTTTGCTGTTCCTCTTAAAATTTTAGGTACTAATATATACTTTTGAGGTACCAATATGGACCCTTTAAGTACAAATGTCAACCTTTTGAAAAGGTACCACCCCAGTGACAGCTCGTGTACCTTTATTTCTGAGAGTGTATGTACCTAGGCCTATTTAGAGTGCTGAGATGTTACGATGTTATAGAGGACTTATTTTATTTCTTTGTTCCAGCTTCTTAGTGGCCTTTGGTATAATATGAATATTTTTTGTTAAAACGCGTACAGTAAAAATGAATCATTCTTGAAAAAAGGCAAAAGAGCCGTGTGCATGTGCACATTTGAATAATGTCGGGCTGTAAAAGAGTTCGGGCTTTTAAAAAGCTGTCAACCAAAATGTTCTTGTCGGGACAAATTCTATAGGGCCTAACTTTTAAGGCCCGATTACAGCTATAGGGCAAAGTGTAAAGGAGGTTTGTTCAGCACTTGGCATGCACAGATTCTGTGTAGTTCCAGTCATACCTGTCAACATTTGGTTTTGAAATTCCGGGAGATTATCACCGGAGGGGAACAAATAACAAAATAAATATTCAAATGAGCCCAAAGCAATATCCATGGCTCCTGGTGACACAATGAGGTCTTGTAAAGCGAAGCGATAACAATAAACTCTCTAAGGAATTGAACATTATTAATAATTTTAACATAATTAAACCATTTTAGTGCCGTTTTGATTTCACATGCTGAGTGCCCGACATTAAAATCAATTGCAGAAAGCGTGGGCGTCGTCAATGTGGCTTCTAAACACGAATTCTTCCGTCCAGCTGTTGGTAAATTTACATGTATATATATTTTTCTTCGCCAAAGCACAACATGACTCTTTTCCTTCCATCATGTGTACTACTACTGACGCAGCTGCTTGTTACTACTGCCACCGTTCAAGTCCCGCATCTACCTCCTGCGCAGAAATCAACAGCGCACCTGAGTTGTAACGTATGGTGCCAGATAGAGGTAAAATATGTTACAAGATTTGAATATTGCGTCAATTGTGTGAGGTAATGAACTTCATTCAAGATCTGGCAACTTGACAAACATGAACAAAAGTGCTTTTTTTGAAACTGCATTGGGACGTACAAATTAAGGGAGTTTCCCGGGAGAAATAACAAACCGGGAGGGTGGCGGGAGATGGATGTGAAATACGGGAGACTCCCGGGAAATGGTTCCAGTAAAAAAATTAAATAAAAATCAATGAAAGAGACTTTTGTGAGTCAGTGAGCAGACCTTCAGCTCATTCTGTTGTGTGTTTGGTGCAGTTGTGAATGAGTTGTACAGTCAGTACCTCGCTCTCACCGCACTCGTGTGGAGCATCGCCGTGAACCGTCATCTGGTAGCGGGCATAGAGCGCAGCTGACTGCTCGTAAGATGCCATGAAATCCGGCTCCTCAAAGCTGACCGGCACTAGCCTCACCTTCAGAGTGATGGAGGGAGGGATGATTAGAGGGAGGAGAACAAACGGCATGAAGGATAAGATGAGTTAAGAGGAGATAGAAGGAACAATAGAAGATGGAAAATAAATGAAGCATGATTGGTGGGAATGGAAATGAGGGGATGATGATAAAAAAAAGGGTTGATAAAAGGGGAGTGGTTAATGCAGAAATAACAATGTAATGATATAAACAGCACTGTATACATCAGATGTTCAGTGTTTTGGGGTTCATATTCACTGTTCTTACTGCAATTTTGAATACGATCCATTTCAGACAGTTGTATGAACAATAAAATGTCACAGCAATTCATTCAATTTTTGATTTAGTGGCTCATTCGTGTGAATTCGTATGACATCATTCATACATTTTAGGATGAGCTGATTACCATCGATGACTATTGAGTTTAAGGGTGAGTTTTGCAGGCTCCGCTCTATTTCATATCAGACCCCCTAGTTTTTTTCGATTTTGCGATCGCTGAATCCAATGCAAAATCAAAAAATCAAAAAATCTAAAAACTTAAAATTAAATAAACAAACAAAAAAATTAATAAATAAATAAAAATAAAATTGATTAATTAATTTTAAAAAAAAAATTTAACGCACATTTTTGTGATCCTGCAATATTCTTACACACAAAATAATCACAAAGAATGTAAATAATCTCATAAAACATCCGATTCTAAACCATACAATCAAATAAAATTTACTTCAGTTTGTAATTAATTGTTTTACATGACTTATACACGTTGCATACGCAGCGCACGTGATGTATTTGTGTGTTTGTTGAACAATGTCATCTCACCTGCGCCCTCACAATCATTACATTACATGGTAGGGCTCGTTTTGCAGCCTGTGCAGTAAGCAGACGCGGATGAAGCGCGAGTGATTTACATTTGAAGGCAATGCAAAGGTGCGATTAGACATCCTGTGGTGCAGAAACTCTTTCCCTACATTTAATGAGAAACTGCTTCCCTGCGTCGAGTTTTAAGAGGGTTATATAATAATCTTAAATATTGTTTAGAATTTTATAGAATTGTCATAATAATGATGTAAAAGATTTCTCACATGATCTCAGCATATCACTTCAGATTTGTCTTTGCATTGCTTTCCAGTTACAGTTAGGATTGCTTTCTGTTATTCATTTAGAATAATAATTGTATAATAATAATAATAATAATAATAATAATAATAATAATAATAATAAT
>CAIGQQ010040406.1:5682810-5693241 GCA_903798035.1 Danio albolineatus | reverse complement strand
ACACACACACACACACACACACACACACACACACACACACACACACAAACACACACAAACAATTCTTGGTAAACTTGGTGTAAATAAAGTCAGTAAGCGAGAGCAGAATGTGTAGCAAACAAGCAAATATATAAAAGCATAACACCAATCAATCTAAAAGCAAAAGCAAAAGAAAAGTCCAGGCACAGATTTCTATACGCTCTCTACTACTTCTATCTGCTTTTTCAATGCATTTCATACTCATTTGTGTGACAAAAACACATCACCAACAAATTAAGGGTGTTCATACTTGCAATTCCGGTCTCATTTTTTTACTCTTAATCATCTCCTGTCCTTTAGCTTCCTTTACATTAATATTGATAAAATTCCACTTACAGTAGTAATAAAAAGAATTACAAGAATTACAAATACCCGAGGCTGCATTAATAGTATAAAATAAATATCTATTATTGCCATCTACGGCTTCATGAGGAATATTTAACATCTATGGAATATTTTCAATCAACAAAGCTTCATTATACACTGTAAAAAAATACTTGTAAATTAGCAGTTTTCCATATGTAAGGAATCTTTTTTTTTCCTGTTTATTTATGCTTCTGAACTGCATTATAGGATCTTGATCTTTCTTCCAACAATTTTTAACCTTGAAAAGTTTTTAAACAAGTGACTTTTATTAACATTTTAATAGTTTAAAGTGATATACCGTCTGGGTTGGTGTTGCATATTACGCTACAAAAACTTATTTCACTATATTTCTCATACATTATATTACGTCAAGCTACTAAAATGTCAAAAGTCACTTTATTAAACTGTAGAGTTAAATTTTCAACATAAAAAGTGCGCAGAGCAGAGGTCAACATGCAATTTACAACTATGAATAAACAGAAAATAAATGTGCATCACAAAATACCAACCCAGGCTCATTCTGAAAACGTACCGCTATAAACATTCCTAGAGAGCACCAAATACGTCCCCGGAGGTACATCTTTTGCAGTTTTTGTTTTCACAAATCCACCAGAACTTGCAGTTTATGCTTTTTCAGATCTCAAATTTCTCTTGCGAGTGTCATTCACGCCTGCTGTTCTCGCGTAAATCCACCTGAGGCCGCTGTCGACTGACTGACCCACCCTCCTCCTCCCCTAAACCCAACCGATAGTGTTTTCAAAAGCACCGATTGACCCGCTCACCCACTTCCTTAAACCCAATCGACAGTTTTAAAAAGCAATCCAGAAATAGAAAATCCCTCGCCTGATTTTTACCACGTTTTAGATTTCACCACATTCTCACCCTGTTATTTATTTGTTTATTTACATTTTTTGGCTTCTGTTTTTGTTTTACCTGCTTTCTGGAACCGTTCTTCGCCCGACTCAATCCTCATGGTCGTGGTCAACTCCTCTCAACGCGTCTTAAATCCGCCAGCATACTGTAAATGGCAAGCCACTGGACAAATTGGTAACAGTGGGAAAGCCATCCATATGGAGGTAAAGCCTGGTCTATACTCGACGCGTCCGCTAGTTAGTGCGCACGGTGAATGTGACGTCATCACGGAGTTTGTGGATGTTCGCTTTGGGTGCGCGTGACATGATTTCAGCTGGCGGAACGCATTATTTTTTTTTGAGACTCGAGCGAACAGCGCACGCTGCGCCGTGTTTGATTGGAGTTGAATATGAAACACTTTGAAGAGATTTTGTCTGAAACACGTACGACTATACAGACAACTTTATGATCCGTGATCATAAGAGATAACAGGTGATCAATAATTCTTGGCTAGAAATTGCAACAGCCATGGGAAAAGAGGAAAGTTTTTGTTAAAAGGTTTGAAAAAACCAAAAGAGGCCATGGCAAAAGTGGAGACACAGCTAAACAATTACATGTTTTTCCAGCATTCATAGGTTTTACACTGATGTATATATTACAATTGAATTTACCAATCGGTTTACAACATGATGCCCTGTTTTTCTAGGCTTTATGGTGATAATGGTCAGGAATGTTGGATCATTATTGCCTTTTTAGCATTAGTAGAGAACAGAAACTAGCCAGACAGTAATCTGTGAATTGTGGAGCGGGCTACATCTAAAAAAAAATCTTTATTATTAAGTGTACTTTTTTGCTTTTATGCTTGCCATAATAAAAAAATATATTTGTAGAGCAACCCATGTTCTCTTGTCATTATATTTTAATAAATTATAGTAGGAAGAATTGTCTGAGATGCATCAAAGTTTGATTTAATTTTTTTTAATGGTTATAAAAAAAAACAACTTTATAATAATTAAAACAATTTATTAAAACAATAAAAATAATTAGTTTAAAAATCTTGATCGATATAATGTTATGACGTAGTTCCTGAAACTCTCTACTTCTCTGTTTATCTGTCTGACTTTACGGTCAGTTTGTTTTGACCACCCCCTGTCGTTTTAAAGAATATCACAACGACGAAGTATAAAAGCCTCGTCCGTTTCTCGAGGTGCGCGCGCACTCAGCGGAGGTGCGCAATGCGGCACCAGGCAAAAGTATAAATCCAGCTTAAAGGGCCATGAAACACCAAAACACATTTTTTGGGCTGTTGACAGTCATATATGTGTCCCACGCTGCTATAAACACTATTAGGACACATATAATTGACTAAAAAGTGAAAATTGGTTGTTTTTGCGTTATTTCGAGCAAATTCGTTCTTCCGGTTTGAAACGAATTTTTGTGGCTGCGTCACGCCGTTGAGGTCTTTGCATATGGTCCAGCGTGTAGAGTGGACGTCTACCCGGAAGCGAACAAATTGACGTCAGTCAGCGTGCGTCATTAATTCATGACATGGCCTTTGTTCAAACCAATCAGAGCGCTCTATTGTGTATGACGCGGAGCTTCATCAATATGCATGAACTACATATACAGGAAGTGTTTGCCTGTGACAAGTTTCAAACGGCAGAGAGACGCTACGTTTTGTCGCCAGCCGAGAGGATTGGTTCGTCGGTGTTGCGTTGATAAATGTGCCGCAACAAAGTATTAGTTTCCATTTCCCCGAGATGAGAGTAAAGCTCGCGTGTGGACCCAAGCAGTTGGAATACAGTGGTGTATTATCATGCGTCATAAATACGTTTGCAGAGAACATGTCACCTGATCGGTAAGTAGGCATTTAGTGGTGTTTGTTTGTTGATGAAGATGGCAAAGTTAGTTGGTTTCGTCTGCAATACTCTTTCAGTGTTTAAAGACAGAGCTTAGTCAAATGATTAGAACTGTTGCTGAGTTTACAGCACGTTAATATCACTACAGTATTATAGACTGAAGAATCCGTGTAAAGTGTAAACATCTTAATCAAACGATTACTGTCGTGTAGATTTTTCGCCGCATTTAGTGACAGATTAGTCTATACACACACGGCTTTCTGACGCTACCTACGGAGTGCATTTATAGTTACCGAGAAATGCAGGATTTATTTTCCTGAAATATGCCGTGCGTTTCAAATACTCCATTAAATATGCACTCCTTCAGCAGTTACTAACATTTAATATCTGGTTTGTCACGGGGGACACGCAGGAAATGTTCGTGAATAAACGTTAAAGTGCCAAACTGCAATTAAAGTCCACGAATTAATAATTTGGCAAATAATTAGATGACTGAAGTCCATGTGAACATAGTCCCTGTATTTCTCACCCTGCGTCTGCGTCTGTGTGTGTGTGTGTGTGTGTGTGTTTGAAAGTCAGCGCGTGCACAAATGGAAACTCCCATTTATATGCAAAACCTTCCCTCTTTCCCTCCCCCGACACTCCTACCTAAACCGAGCTGGACACACCCACTTTACTGAGCTTTTACAGACTGTAGGTGTGAAAACACCACGCTGAGACTGGGGGGTTTCATGGCCCTTTAAGCAGTCAGCTGGTAGGGGCGAAAAGGAACGGCATCATACCACTCTGCAGCTTTCGTTTTAAAGACAAAATGCAGCAATTTGTACCTCTGGCTACATTGTTCATGATCTCCAGAAATGTATATAGGGCTACGCTTTCAGAATGAGTCTATGTTCCAAAATATGGAAACCGTTCATTAAGACATTTTTTTACAGAGTGGTTAAAAAAAGAAGCAGAGAAAATTATACTTGTTGACTGAGAAGTTCATTGGGGAATAAAAAAAAGTGAAATCACTGAAAAAATTCCAGTGAAATCACAGAAAATAATACAAAGTAATTAAGTTTCAAATAGTTTTATATCATGAGCAAAAGCGAACAAACATCATTCAGTGTCAGTGTTTTACTTAGAGGAAGATGCTTGACTAAAATTGCAAGTTTGGTTTTAAGTAAAAATGTAAAAGTGAAGGGAAAATACCTAAGCAAGAACTCAAACATCTCAACAGCAACAAACTCCTTTTACATGGACACCTGTAGAAACACTGCCTACTCATGAGTGCGGATGAGAACGTTTTCCTCATTTCCTTTCAGCTTTTCTCTCTCTCCCTCACTCTCTTTTCAGGATTATATTCATACCGTTTTCATGGAGTTTCCATGGCTTACCTCCAGCTCCTGATTTCTTTAGCCTCCCGCAGTTCCTGTCCGCTTGCTTTTAGTTCGCTCTTCCTCACTATTAAAGTAACACTACACTTTTATTTTGGAAATTGGCTCATTTAACAACTCACAAAGAGTTAAAAAGTTGTGTTTCACTATCTTTCATACATTCAGAAGATATCCAGGTCTGGCGGGAGCAGTTTTAGCTTAGCTTAGCATAAATCATTGAATCCGATTAGACCATTAGCATCAGCTAAAAAATGTTTAAAAAGAGTTTCAATGAGTTTCATATTTAAAACTTGACTCTTCTGTAGTTAAATCCTGTAGTAGGAAGAACGGAAAATGAGAAGTTGCTATTTTCAAGGTGGAACAATACTCTTATTCCAGCATAATAATCAAGGACTTGATTATTAACATAATATGTACCATGGCTGCAGCAGGAGCATTGATATTACACAGCACTTCTATGTAGTTACCTAGCTAGGGACTATTTCCAGGTACTGCATAATATCATTGCAAATACTACATGTCAAAACTCTCTTTTTGAGTGAAATGCTAATGGTCTAATCTGATTTAATGATTTATGCTAAGCTAAGCTACACTCAAAAAATAATTTTGCTGCTTTGTCAAACTAATTATTGAAAAATGAGCTTAATTGTTTACTTAACTTAATAGTTTTTTGCCTTAAATTAGTAAAAACAATGAAGTCAACTTGATCTATTTGTATTGGGACAACATGAACATTTTTCAGTGTAAAAAAATGATACTGTAGGAGACTCCCAAAACAATAGCTCGGTGTTTCTTTAAAGTCAATCCACTGTGATTTCTTTGCTTCCAGTTAAACATTGTGCTTTCATGTACACCTCATGTACACCTATCATAGGCTGTTTTGATCCATGCATCAATTATATACACATTTCTCAAAATATAATAATTTTAAAGACTACAATAGGAGCGTGGCCATGTCAAATGTGCTCAACGGGCCCTCAGCTTGGGATCCCCTGACCTGGCTCTCGCTTGGTTTGTCAGGCGGGTCCTTGTGAATGGCCATCTGGTAGAGTTTGTACACTTGGTATGAGGCATCAAACGAAGCATTGAACTGTGGACTGGGAGGATTGGAGCGCACCAGCCTCACCTTCAACATGAGGATGAGCGTCAGAGGGTTAAACAGAAGAAGAAAAAAAAGGCTCTTTCCAAGAAGCATGCCAAGAAAAGGTTATAGTACAGCACTGGAGGAAAACAATGAACATGGAACATGGATTTGCAATGGAAACAGAATAGAGAGTCGAATATACATTTCATTTCATAGCATATGAGTGAATCTAGTGAAACGGGTCGAAAACATGTCAGACCTTTTTTGTTTAATACATTTGAAATAGGGCTGCACAATTAGGGCTGTCATGATATCTGTTTTTTGTTGCAAGATATATTGCATCAAAATGTATCACAATAAATAATATTATCGTCATTTTATGGCACTCGTTATGTAATGCCAGAATGATAATATAATATCATCACGATGCAGGCACACTCTTCCGAAGAACAAATAATATTTTATATTTAATTTAATTATAGTCATTTTAACCATTTAATAACTAGGCTTTGGAATCAGAACATGAAAATGCATATCCTTAAGGATAAATAATAATAAATGTTGTTAACTTAGAGTAAAGAGTAGGCCCACATAGAATCTGCGCGCACATAATTCCGCAGATTTTTAGCCCATCATTAATTCTGTTTATTTACTGGTGTAAATCTATATTTATTCAGTTTTTAAATTAATTTCAGTAATAATACTGACTAATATGAAAATATTCAGGCACCACGGTGGCCTAGTGGGTAGCACGTTCGCCTCACAGCAAGAAGTTCGCTGGTTCGATTCCCAGCTGGGCCAGTTGGCATTTCTGTGTGGAGTTTGCATGTTCTCCCCGTGGTTGCGTGGGTTTCCTCCGGGTGCTCCGGTTTCCCCCACAGTCCAAAGACATGCGGTACAGGTGAATTGGGTAAGCTAAATTGTCTGTAGTGTATGTGTGTGAATGAGAATGTATGGATGTGTTTCCCAGAGATGGGTTGTGGCTGGAAGGGCATCCGCTGCGTAAAACAAATGCTGGATAAGTTGGCGGTTCATTCCACTGTGGCGACCCCGGATTAATAAAGGGACTAAGCCGAAAAGAAAATGAATGAATGAATGAATGAATGAAAATATTTATATGATTTATTTACAATACAGTTTGTAAAGTAATATTTTCTTTTTAGTAAAAAAAAGGTGTCTTTTAGTAAATATTTTATATGAGATACGAGCTTAGTTTACCAAATAAAGTGGATCTAATTGGATTCACATTGTAAACATTAAATAAACGTTAATGAGGTATTACTTTTTATTTCATATATTAAGGTTTTAGTTATGATACTCCCAAAATCATTCCGCATAAATCCGCAGATTTGTAACAAAATTCTGCGCAGAAATAGCAAAAAATATACGCAGATTCCGCCTGGCCCTAGTAAGGAGTAACAGAGGCTTCAATATCTGCTACCAGATCTATTTTCAGTCAGGCACCCGCATGAAAACATACTGTTACTACAGTTGCTGTAGTGTGTGGTGTTCTTTCTCTCACTCTTTCTTTCTCTCTCTCTCTCTCTCTCTCTCATTCCGAAATACTCGCAGTTGCAGCAGATTACGGTGGATCGTGATTGGCGCTTGGATCAGCGGCAGCTGTATTTAAAACCTCAGAGAGAGCATGGATTCAGCGGATCCCCGCTCTCGATTCCCCACTCGTTAACTCTCTGTGGAGATTTTGCTTGAGTGATAAAAATGAGTGTTTGTTGCTGATGTCTCTTATATGGCGTTTTGTGAGATGCAAATGTGAAGTTGTACATTCTAACCGGAGAAACCCGGTTTTCTGTCTCCATGCCTGGTTTAAAGCATGGTAGTGAGGTTTGGTGTCTTCTGTTCTCATTACTTTCGTTTTCTCCTGTGTTTATAGTATAGGGAGGTCAGTTTTATATATTTTATTTTCTTATCTATTTTCCAGGGAAGTTTTCTCTAATTTATTTAGTTTAATTTATTGTCATTTATTTTGGCTAACCCCCTCCCGGTGTTATTTTGCTCCTTATTTTCTGTAAATAAATCATATTTTCTTGTTACTTCTCAGTGGTTTGTGTTTTGGTTTATATTTTGAGGAGAGAGAGCGTGGGGGGACCAGGTATTATTTGTTTAACCCCTGTTATCTTCTTACGTTTGGTTAAACTTCTTTTTGATTAAGGATTTTTAATTTAATTTGTAACAATACTACAGTGTTTAACCATACTGACACTGACACCTTTAATAGAGATAGAGAGGTTGCACAATCAGCTAAAGTGTTGCTAGAACTGGTTTTTATGTATGGGCAATATTGTTATGGTCAAATAGGATTTAAATAGCTGCGCCCACTTGTATGCAAGGCAAATCCGCTTGATTGTGATGTAGCGGTGACGTATGGAATACTGTTTCCGGGTCCAAGCCACTACTCATTTGAATGGAGAAAATGTTCATTTATGACCCCTTTTAGTCCAATCACACATTAAAGTGAATTTTGTATAAAATCATGGTGTACACATGGATATATATATTGCGTTCGTGATTTTCAAAATTATTTCATCACTTTTTAAACGTTTATCATTAGCATTTGATGAGTCGCACCATACAGTCTGATAGAGTGCTTGGACCCAGAAGCCCCCTCACGTGACATCACACTTAACAAGCGGATAGCGATTCAAGCCATCTGGTGAAATTGTATTTACAGCGCAATAAATAACACAGAAAAACAATATCACAATGTCATATTTGTCCAATATCATGCAGCCCTAATTTGCAAAAATGTTATATTGAGAATCTTTACAAAATGACAAATAACCCAATAGTGCATGTGTTTTTTATAAGATTCACTCATACATCTATGAATCAGTGTTCTTCCCCCAACAAGGGAAGGAAACATGGGTGTACAAAAGAGAATAAAACAACATTAAAAGACACACATATTCAATATATCAGTGTATTGTTTGTTTGGGTAAGATTCAGCATGAGTACAGCAGAACAACATGATAAATTACATGTACAGGTCATATTCCTAATGAAATTAAAATGACAACTAATTACATTAACACATGAGCCCCTTTCACACATACAGACCTTTATCTGTAGAAAGGGATCACTTTATCTGTAATTTGCCGGACACAGAAGGAAAAAAATCAGGAAAGAGCGCATTCACGATTAAAACACGCCGACGTGAGACGTCTACTCCAGCCAATCAGAACATTCAGACACAATCAAATCCGCGCTGTTCATGAAAATAAAAGCCTTTAAATATTTTCCAAGACGCTTTTAGCTGCAATTGTCAGTTACCGGCAATTTTCCAATGTGTGAACAGGCCCTTTTTAAAAATACCAGTAAATTCGTTTTGGCAATTATCTGAAAAGAGAAGTTGTAACACCGGTAATTTGCCGGAATGCTGCGCTGTGTGAACGCAGAAGGAACATTGCCGGAAAGAGCTGACGTGAGGCATCTACTCCAGCCAATCAGAACACTCAGACCCATTCACATACACGCTGTTTATGAAAATAAAAGTCTTTGAACATTTTTCTAGACACATTTAGCTGCTAGATGTTAGTCAGATAACGCTTCTATGTCTCTTCTTAATGCCTACTGTGTCAATAATTATCGATAAAATGCTTATGATAAACTGCCATTTGTTTACCTTTAAGCTCTGCTTCAGTTGCTTGACGAGTGTGCACATGAAGTAGCCTGAAAGTGCCAGCACACATACATAGCCTTTCATGTACATCTCGACATGCGGAAGTGTTTCTCCATTTGTTTACATTGATGTTGTTCACAATAATTATTCATCCACAGAATTTGTAAATGTCGTCAAATGTGTAAACATTTAGCTGCGGTTCGCGCTTCTGCCTTTGGATGTCTCTGGGAAAAAGCAGCTGCATGAATGCCAAAGCTTTACATAAAAGTGAAACCATCAGCAAATCCAGACCCCCTTCTATGTGTACACAAGCGCAGCCATTTAGAGCTCATTTCTGGTTAATGATGTCAGAATTTCTCTGTATTTAGGAATGAATGTATGAACGGTCTTTATTGGAAAAATTCCTCAACGTCCTCACCTGCGTGAACTGCGCTTTTTTAATTTACCGGTAAAGTTGTTCTGGAAATTTTCCGAATACTTACCAATATCACTGTTTGAAATGGGCTGTTGTTAATCAATTATGATAGATGATGTGATACTGAATTTTAACAAATGCAATTAGTGCATTTGCTCAACAGATTTGAGAAGAACATTATGGTCTCTGTTCACTGATAATGAACAACTTCCTGGTCCTCTATGTAATGCAAACAGTAGAGAAGCAGCACATATGACTGACTTCCTGTTCTAATGATTAAACACAGACCTGCAGTGAATCCGTCTCAAAGTGTCTCCTTACTGTATACTGTTACAAAGGAAACCTCCAGATTTTTTTTTTACTAGAGTTGAACTGGCTTTTATTAAATCACATTAGCAACCAAAGTCAAACACAGGAAACGATGAAAAGCTGTAACATACATTAAAAAAAAACTATTACAAAAAACAGTAGCTGTATGGTACAAAGCTACAATAGATGATTTAAAGTCAACTAAAAATGCTTAAATTTGGCATGTCTGTACGCATTTGGGGTTTGATATTATATCATATTATATTACATAATACTAAATTATATTACATTACATTACATTACATTACATTACATTACATTGTATTGTATTGTATTGTATTGTATTGTATTGTATTGTATTGTATCGTATCATATCACATCAGGCGGTTCATTCCGCTGTGGCGACCTTGGATTAACAAGAAAATGAATGAATGAATGAATATTATATTATATTATATTATATTATATTATATTATATTATATTATATTAT
>CAIGQQ010040406.1:5669625-5682331 GCA_903798035.1 Danio albolineatus | reverse complement strand
TATATTATATTATATTATATTATATTATATTATATTATATTATATTATATTATATTATATTATATTATATTATATTATATTATATTATATGACAGCATGGTGGCTCAGTGGTTAGTACTGTCACCTCACAGAAAGAAAGTCGCTGGTTCAAGTCCTGGCTGGGCTAGTTGGCATATCTGTGTGGAGTTTGCATGTTCTCCCCGTGTTCGCGTGGGTTTCCTTCAGGTGCTCTGGTTTCCCCCACAGTCCAAACACATGCGCTATAGGTGAATTGGATAAACTAAAATGTATGAGTGTTAGAGTCAATGTGAGAGTGTATGGGTGTTTCTGAGTGCAGGGTTGCGACTGGAAGGGCATTCGATGTGTAAAACATATGCTGGCGACGCCTGATTAATTAAGGGACTAAGCTGAAAAGAAAATGAATTAAATTATATTATATTACTCATACAGAACTGAATTGGCATGGAGGCGAATAATTATCAGGATATAAATATACACTTCATTTAACACTAGTGTTTATAATAACACCTGTAGATAAAATGGTGTCAATCTGTATATTTCTAGACTCCATTTACTCATCCATTCATTTATTTTCCTTCATCCTAGTCCCATTTATCAGGGGTCACCACAGTGGAATGAACCCCTAACTAATCTGGCATATGTTTTACACAGCGGATGTCCTTCCAGCAGTTTCTATTTACTTTTGTTGTTTTTTTTATTCCTTTATTATCTAGGGGTTTTTCAGGTCACCGCCTCTTTGTAGCACCGTGGAACCTTCAGTCACGAAAACAAAATCCTCATGTAAACATAAATGAAGATCTTTCTGATTCTGATAGTTAAAACAGGCATATTGGTCTGTTATGTAGTGAATATAGTAATACTAATAAATGAAACTGTCTTATAAAATATCATAAAATGATACTTCATTTTTGATTAGGCATGGGTCGGTATAAGATACTGACGGTGTGATAACCTTGGATAAAAATATCACGGTTTCGCGTTATGACGGTATTGTGTTTACTGCTCTAAAATATATTCTTTTTAAATGTCTGGCTAAAAAACAAAAACTTTTTCCCCTTTGAACACAATATATTTTATTTTAAGAAACATTTAAAATATTTTGGGGCAGTAAACATGTCAGGCTGAATAATTCAAATGAATCATTGACTTCTGCGGTCTTCATTTGTTTTAAAAACACAGATGTCTTTACAATTTACACCTAACCTTACACATACCTTAGGAACGGTATAGCAGAAAATTTTGGCGGTATGAAAACCTTGACTTTTCCAAACCGCAGTATACCTTGAAAACGGTTATCATCCCATGCCTATTCTTGATATAACAACTTTAACAACACTGAATGACATACAGTTGAAGTCAAAATATTTTTTTTTGTCCTTCCCAAATGATCCAAAAATCAAACACAAAAAGCTCAGGGGTAAATTAAATAATGTGCCGGTGTTCTTCGAGGTAAGGGATTCATCAGAATAAACAGCAAAAATCATGTGGAAAAATATTGAAAAGCCTTTATTGTACTCCGTTAGACAAAAGCCTGCAGACTTTGATTATATTTGGGGCCCTTTTCTTGACACATTACCTCTGTTGGACTTTAAAAATTGATTATTTTATTCAATTATTGTTAGTTTTGCTACTCTTTTTTTGTTGTTGCTCTTACTTTCTCTTATTTATGTTAATGGTTTAATTCAATGTTTTATCATATATGTAAATGTAATCTATTTGTACATTATTTCTGGACATTATTGTTTCTATTTAATATTACCTTTTCACCTATCTTTATGTAACATCAAAATGAGATGTTCAGACAAAATATGTGACAATTATACCTTGTAAGGATGGGGTTGGAGGGGTGGGTTGTGTTTTTTTTTTTTCTTTTCTATTCATTGTTTTTATTTTTATTTTGCTAATTGTTAAAAAAAAGCTTTCTGATATTCTTTGTACTCTTACATTCCACACAATGTTATGTATATTGTCAATAAACATACTTATTTAAAAAAAAAGCCTTTAATGACATGGTATTCCTTGAATAGCCATGTCAATAAAGGCTTTTTAATATCTCTCCACATTTATCGAGTGCCTTGGACTGATTTTAGCTGTTTATTTCAAAGAATATTTTACAGTAGGTCTAATAATATTTTTATTAAGTCTATAAGTCTTATTTGTTTTATTTCAGCTAGAATGAAAGCAGATTTTATTTTTTTTTAAACCATTTTACAGTCAAAATTATTAACCCCTTTAAGCAATATTTATTTCGGAGTGTCTACAGAACAAACCATCATTATAAAATGACTTGCCTAATTATCATAATTTGCCTAATTACTCCAATTTATTAAATTCGCTAAGCCTTTAAAAGTCACTTTAAGCTGTATACTATTATCATGAAAAATATCTAGTCAAATATTATTTACTGTCATCATAGTAAAGACAAAAGAAATCGGTTATTAGAGACTAGTAATTAAAACTATTATCTTTAGAAACATGCTGAGAAAAATTGGGGAATATATATATATATATATATATATATAGGGAGATCCAGAAGTCTGTGTCTTCTGTTAATCATGGTTTAAATGTGCAACAGGCTTTATTTTATTGCTCGAAAATAAAAAGGTCGGTCAAAATCAAAATATATGACAGAATAGAAAGACCTAAACCTCACTGGACGTACTGCATGAATAGTGTAAAGTCTGACATCAGTTTAAAGTGAACTGTGTGGGATCAGACGTTATGTTTGATTAGTAAAACGGAGCTTGACATCTCACAGGATCATCTGTGTTTGCACAAGGACAAACTGGCCTCAGAAGCGAGGCGGCAAATCAAAATTCGATCCTCCAAAAAAACATTTAATTGTCTGGGCGAAGCTGTTCCTAATTAAAGGACCTCTCGCTGAGACGTTTTCATTGGACGAGGTGCTTACGGTTCACAACTTCCCCAGAAGAGCGAGACTGGGGGATTGAGCTTCAGTTTTATTTTATTTGGCTTCCATGGAAGATCTCTTATTATTGCTTGGCCGAGTTAATGAAGATATTTGCGACTTTTGTTTCAGATAAACATTAGTTGAGTCTTTTAATCTGCCGGCCGATTCTCTTGAGATGCAGACGTTTGATTAAGTGTGTGAGGAGTAACCAAGACAAAGAGAGCGCTGCGCTGTCAAAACAGCTCGGAGATCTCAAATTATGCAGGGGGTGAAAGAGGGCAGAAGAACTGAGGGTTTGAAGAGATTTTTAACATGGAGGAAAGTTATAATGTGCCTCTACTGCCATCTGCAGGTGTACACTGTAAAAATACAAATAAATAAACACTTTTCCGTATTTGGTGATATATTTAATTGCATTATGGGATCTCGATCTTTCCACCAAAAGCTTTTGATGTTGAAAGGTTTGAAAAGTGACTCTTGCTGATATTTTTAATAGTCTGAAGTGATATTGCCTGTGTTTTTGTGTCTTTTTTGGTTATAATTCTGTAATCCATCATTTAAGGTCGTTTTAAATAATTTCTCTGTTGCTTTTCTCTCATCAGTCTCTGTAATTTCTCCTTGAAAGTTTCCCATAATTGTAATTGTATGTATATTTTGAAAGACGTGTGCATTCTTCCAATACACATATAGAGAAACTAAACGAGATTATAATTCTGCAGTCCATCAGTTGTGCTTGATATTATCTTTGTTTGTAATTTTCTTAATTGACCCAAAACCAAAAGTCTGTTCTCCAAGACTAAACTGTAGAAAATATACATAAAAATATGCATTTATGTTTCTATTTTTCCCCATTTATTTATGTTTTTCAGTTGCATTATGTGATCTTGAGCTTTCGTCCAACAACTTTTAAGTTGTTTTAAGTTAGTAAAAGTGACTTTTATTTACATTTTTAATAGTTTAAAGCGATATATCATCTGGGTTGGTGTTGTATATTAAGCTACAAACACCTTGCAATAAACTGCCAGCATGTTTTCTGTTATTTTACAGACTTATTTCTCTATACATTATTTCTTATACAGTATATTACTTACTAAAACGTCAACAAGTCACTTTGTTGAACTGTAGAGTTGAGTTTTCAACAGCCAAACTCAACAAAGCAGAGATAAAACCCCCATAATGCAATTCACAACCGTAAATGAACAGAAAACACAGTTTGAACCATTTAATACAGAACTTGTTGATTTTTTACAGTGCAGTTGAGGGATTTTAATGAATATATCCTATCATAATTCGTCTTGAGAAAACACAGGCATGGATATTAGAAAGTCTATTTCTGGGTTCAGTACAAGCTCACCAAGAATACAAGCCTTTGTGGTAAAATCATGACCACAGACAAAAAAAATGGGAGACTGATTTTTGACTAATTATTATTATTATTTTTAATTAAGGCTAAGAATAAAATATAAATATAAGCTATTATTCTCATTGCATGGAAAATCATTTTTCTGATCTCCTTTTGTGCATCGTGTAACACTTAAAAAACACTTTTGCTGCTTTTTGCTGCGGTTGTTTTCTGATTAAAAATGAGTTTAAGCAATCCAATTCTTAAGATTTTTAGAGACAATTGTTTTATGTTCAATTCACTTATTTAAAATGAGTTGAAACAACTAAATTCCTAAGTTTTTTTGTAGGACAACTTAATTATTTAAGTGGATTGAACATGAAACGTGTAAAAACAACTAAGTTACCTTAATTTGTGCTGGGACGACATGAAGGAATTGTGTGGAACCCAGCATTAAATAAAATGAATGGTTCTTTCAGCTTGAAATAAAATGCAATGCATCTTAAACTAATCTTTTCCTTGTGAAACAGCGAGTCCTTCACTTAAAGCATGCTGTTGGCTTGTGATAAATCATACTCCACGCGAGTCTGATTGGCTGCACGTAAACATCTCATTAGGCAGTGTGTCCTTGAGGTTCATCTCCGAAGGCTTAATGACCCCACAAAAAGGAGATTTACAGAAATCAGCCTGAACACCCCCACTTCAGAAGTGATAAAGTGAAGTTTGGAAAGGAAACGTGCGATACTGTTTTAAACGCATCAGTTTTCATTACACACTAGAGAGATAAGTGCTAACAAACAGACTTCAAGGACAGACCATTTAACTACAGTGTTTATATTTCAACATAAGGGTCTGTCACGCAAATCACACTGATGATTAAAAAGATGCACAAACTGTTTGTTTTCTTGAGAGCGTTTGTGATGAAATAAAGAGTTTTGGGTCATGAAGTCTGCAAACGTAGCGCATTTTCTCGGGTTTTGTTTGTAAAGTGAACCACTAACCTTGTTCAGATGACAGTGACATTGACTGCTATACACTTAAGATAATTGAATGACATATTGAAGTCAATCAAATCAATCCGGTCCGCAAGCTAATTGAGGAATGAATCTGCCCGGTGGCGTCTCCAGGGATGATGACGTTTGGTGGCATAAGATAGCCTTTTATATGGAGTTGCTTAGATAGCAGAAACATTGGCTGTTTACTCATGCTGACTTCACCCAAGCAATCACAGCAAAAGCAGGAGAGGATGAGATGAGAAAAGTCTGGAATATTTACTCATGAAGCTCAAACCTTGATAGATTGAGGTCCACATGTACATGGGTGCTTTTAAAGAGTTTAACCTGCATTGGTTTAAAAAATAAATACATATTCATCCCTATAAAAATGTAAAAACACACTGTTATGCACTGTCAAGAGCATGTCGAATCAATGGCTAATAATAAACGCCTTATGCTGGGTTCACTCCAAATCTGCAATTAAGTAATAGCATGAATAATTAAGTGAGTTTTTCCCTTAAACAAGCAAAATAATCTGTCAATGGGTTAAGTACAATAATTTTAAGTCAATAATTTTAAGTCAATTCAATAAGTTTAAGAGAAAACAATATTATTTTCAACCCAGGCTCATTTTGGATATGTACCCAGGTCTACATTTCTGAGGACAGCAAAATATGTACCCAGAGGTATATCTGCTCGCAGTTACTTTTGCAAATCCACCAGTGTTCTCTGTGAACACTTTTTGATGATCTTAAAACTCTCTCGCACATGCCATTTGCGTTTCCTCTTCTCGCGTAAAGTGTGGAGGGCGCAATACACACTTCAACCTTTTAGCTTGCTGTTGACTGACTGACCAATGGACCCCCCTTATCCACCCCTTTTCCCTTAAGGCAACCGATAGTGTTTTAAAAAGCAACCTACAAAGAAAAAGCTGTCGCGGCTGCATGACGTTACCATGTTTTCAGATTTTACCACGTTTTCAGACGTTTTTTATTTGTTTATTTTTTTGTTTTACCAGATTTCTAGAACCGTTCTTCGCCGGACTCCCAGTTATTGTGGTCCACTCCGCATCCCAAGTACTTTGCAAACTGGTAACACCGGAAACACTGTTCATGTGGAGGTATGCAGTCAGTGGTAGCGCGAAAAGTAACAGAAACTGTTGGCAGCGTCATTCCACCACTGTATAGGACCAATAGGACATATTCCTGGATGAACATCTATGTTACTCCTAAAAATAATTATAATTCCTTACATTTATATAGCGCTTTTCTGGGCACTCAAAGCGCTTAACACAATGGGGGGGGATCTCCTCATCCACCACCAGTGTGCAGCATCCACCTGGATGACGCGACGGCAGCCATATTGTGCCAGACCGCACACCACACACCAGCTGATTGGCCATGATGGACAGAGGCCAATGGGCAGATCTGGCCAGGATGCCGGGGTTAAACTCCTACTCTTTTTCAAAGGACATCCTGGGATTTTTTTAACGACCACAGAGTCTCGGGACCTCGGTTTAACGTCTCATCCAAAAGACGGAACAACATTCCAGTCAGCCAACCAGAATTAAGGGATTTTATTTTATTTTATTTTTTTTATTGATTTATTGATTGATTGATTGATTGATTGAAACAACATTCCAGTCAGTTATGTTTCGGCTTACAGTTAGGTTTATGCATTTCTACATGATTGTTATCCAACTATTATTCCCCTCTGATTTCGGGAATAATTTACACTTATGGTTGGGATTTTGGGTAGAGAATAGGCAGTGCTTAATTTGTGAATTGCAAGGTCCCGGAACAGATCGAGGTAATAGATCCGGCATGTCACCTGAGGATGGAGAGGTGTCGTGCACGAAAATGAAGAGCAGGGAGGTAACGCGGACGAAAGTGAAGAGGGTCAGGGAGTCACAGAAGAAAGTGAAAGTGAACAGCAGACGGGAGGAGGGCGATCGGTAAAATGAGGTGCCGGATTAGATATCAGAGGTGCCGGATCCGGATCCGGCGTATTCTGGCACAAATTAAGCCCTGGGAATAGGTATGGATTACATTTTCTAACAAAAATGATGTTCAAAGATCAACATAGATGTCTCTCCAGGATTACATCATACTTCGCAAAATCATGACGTGCATGGTACATGTCCAAAATGATATCCCTGTGTTGATTATTTAGCTCGTTCCTAAAAAAATATATAATAATAATAATAACAATAATAAAATAAATAAATAAAATAATAATAATAATAATAATTCTGTCATATTTCTTAAAACAAAACTATATTTTTTGCTTGTGTAAAAAATGCTTCATGATTTAATAAGTTTTAGATGTTTGGGCTAGAAACAAGACAAAAACTCAAAGAGTATTGTATACATACAATGTCAGCACATTCCAAATGGGATATATGAAAACAGTCTTAGCCACCATATCGAAGTGTCGTCCAAACTGGAGTGCTCAAAGCTGGCTACTTCAAAGGGCCATTTGGAATCAAGATTATGAATGTTATACCTGATGGACCCGAAGTTGTTCCGTTTCACACACTGCGTTCAATTTGGAAGGACTCATCCCTATGCCCTAACTCATTTAGTCGCAAACACACAGAATTAGCCTCAAACCACGTCTTTCGACCATGTTCAGATGATTCAATTTGAGCAGATGGATTGTATGAGGTGAAAAACATCCCCTGAGTAAACTAGAGCAAGTGACAGTTTGGTGTGAACCCAGCATTAGAATTAAACAGTGTTGACCAATCAGAAAGAAGAAAACAGAAACCAGAGTTTTTAAAAATCTTTATGCTGGACAGAGTTTTCAGAAAGTTTTGGTTTCAACCACCTGATACTGCGTTTTTGTGTGGACAAATGCCTAAACAGCGCAGATTTTTTTTAAAATACCCATATTTGTGGTAAATCCTCCTCTTGCTTTGGCTGCTTTCAGCGATTTCACCTCAAAGAAGTATTAGATAAAAGCAAAGTGTCTTACCTCTAAACGGTGCAGAGGGTCATTGGGCAAAGACTCTGTAATGAACTCTTCCAATGATTTGGGCTGACTAGATGAAGAAGATTTTGATGGGGTCGGATTTGGAGAAGATGACACCGCTTCTTGCTGCATCTGTTGGTCTTTTTGAAGTCTTCTCTCTTTCCTAATGTCTTTCGCTTTCCGACACGGAGGCCTGTTGGGATCGGCTCCTTTACCTAGAAATGACAGCAATGATAGAAGATACATTTTCAGCCAATTAATGTTTTAATTAACAGTACACACATTATTATTAGGTCAAACATCAAGCAATTGGCCTACTTTTTTAAAGTTTTGGTAGAATGGAATGCAAAAAGGTCTCATTATGTCTTCATTTATTTGATCAAAAATACAATAAAGAGTATGAAACTGCAAAATATTAGTGTAGTTTTAAAATGATTGTTTATTTATGGGTTTTAAAATGTAATCCATACCTATTATATTAAGCTGAATTTTCAGCATCATTACTCAGTGATTCTTCCGAAATCATTTTTATATGCAGAGGTGATGTTCAAAACCTTTTTAGATTATTATTAAAATGTGTGGCGCTTTATATTTTTGGAACTGATGTATTGTTTAAATGTTTCTCTGATGAGAAGAAAGTTAAAAATGATAGCATCTAGTGGATTTACAATTATTTAGTGGCAATGTTTCTATTAAAAATGGACAAGGACAGATTGTTTATAACAGATTTGCAATATTGATGCTTTGCAAAGTAAAAACCAACAGTTTTACAAGTATAATTTGACAATCTACAATTGTCACCAGTGGTCAATAGTATCCTCTCAATAAAAAATCCCAAATTGTTGGTGATAAATTCTAAACAGAAGCAAATATCTTAATGCGTTGCCACAGTGAAAATGAAATGTTAAATCAGCAACTTCATTTTAATTATCAGTTTGACATGGACGATGTGTTGTCACAGTGAAAATGAAAATTAAATAATTTCATTCCATTTTCAATTTTGGCAGATATTTTGCGAACAGTGTTTTATAATGGAATTGTTAATCTGGTTTCCATTTTAATTTCCAATGTTTGTTTGATTAATTTAAAATTGGCAGGATTTACCTTCCATAGTGTATAGGGAAGATTCGGCTCTTTAAAGAGCCCATATTATACATTAAAAAGGGTCATATATTGGTTTTGGGGGTCTCCAACAGCAGGCTGATCTGCATGCATGGTCAAAAAACACTTTCATTGTCTTATAATTTGCATTTATTTTTACCTAATTATTCCAGCGACTCCTATATGAATCGTTCAGTGATTCATTTGTTCCAAAACTCCTCCTTAGCGCGATGCTAAACTGCGCTGATTGGACCGATGACCCAGTCTGTTGCGATTGGTTGACATCATTCAGCGCGAGAGAATGCCCATCACGGCTTATCAATATTGAAGTAGTCATAGCGTGTGCGTAAGCTAATCTGCTAACACTCGTTTTTATCGGGAGTTGCCCGTATTTCAGACACCTCACCCCCGAAACTAACCCCCGATCTCCCAGCATATTCCCAGCTCTATTCTTAATCAGAAGTAAAAACAGCGACACACATTTAGTATTAGTACACACAGCAGCAACAACTGAACCATTATGAAACAGCACCGCCGCATGTGTGTAGAAGAGCTTATGGTGGTCATAGCAACGACAAACAGCAGAGGAACACGAGTTCACAACCGCATTTTAATCCGTAAACAAAGCGACATGCGTCGCGTTTACAACGTGCTTTTAGACGCGATATGAGAATACAAGTTAACCAGATACACTACAAGCTGTTACAAGTTACAAAACACAATTAAATGCATCATTTACAAGCTAGAGAAAACAATGAGGCAACCGTTTTAATCGCACGCACTCACACTTGTTGGATAGCAGGCCAGGAAATGTCCCGGTGCTCCAAATCCTCCATTGTAAGCACTCCTCAGAGGGAACACAGCACAAGGCTGGGCTATAATGCTGAGGTATTTCTGCAGAAATAAACCTCAACCACTGACTCTTCACAGTCTCATCTCTGTTTCATCTGCACACTTCCAATATCCAGCTAAGCACAGTGTTCTTCTCTGTGTTGCCAGATGTAGCTGACTGATTTCAGCCCAAACCCTATCCAAAAGGTTTTTACCTGCACAATCAAATTCAAAACCGCCCAATCTGGCAACTTTTGCTTGACGCTATTGCTTGTGGGTGGGGTTGGGGGTTTCAAATCTCCCGGGGCTGCGCGCGCACAGATGGGCGGGGCTTATGTTTCGTGTTCACGTCACGCCGAAACGGCTAAAGACTCGTAAGCACGGCAACTCGTTTGAGGAACTATGAGTTGACTCTTTTATAGATGAACATTGTGCACTTTCAGATTTAAGCCTTAGCTGGACATTTTACTTCACTTAGAGCTGTTACACACTGCATCCAAGCTCATTTTCAAAAACCCATAATAGGGGCTCTTTAATGTTTATTGCCACCCTTTATAAAAGATTGAAAATACGTGAGAAATACAGGAAAATACCTTTACAGGATGATGACGAGATAGAATTGTAAAATACGGGAGAATCCTGGACAAAACAGGGTGGTTGACAGGTATGAACTATGCATGTAAATATGTTTACACTAAAAATAACTTATATTTAATTGTAATTTATAACTTAATTTGATTGTAACACATAAATGTGCTTTGAAACAATTATTGTAAAAAGCGCTATACAAATAAACTTGAATTGAACTGAACAGAGGCGGAGAGCTGATTTCATCCATAATGAATTTATTCGATTGTGTCAAATGGGTGTTTTTACAAGTAACTTTTAACAAGTAGGTTTCGTTTTTTTGGGGCTGCCTTTAGAAACAAAAGCCCACAGATGAATCACGCACATTCAGACCAGGAAAGGAAATCGGTCAATTTGGATTTCATGTTAGCTACATGTGGCATGTGTAATGATTAAGAATGTGTGCCCACAGACAGAGGCGCACCCTGTGTCTAAAATATGTCAAATAAATAGTTCAGCTCAGTGGAAAAGCTGACATCTCACCGAAGAGCAGAGGAAACCCAGCAGCGGGAGTCTGAAACCCGAGGCCTGAGATTCCCGATTGAAACTGAACCAAGAATACAAAACTACCGCATAAACTGTGCAGCATGTTTCTAGAGCTGTCTAATAGAGGAGAGCTATAATCCAAAACAGCACATCCCACATTTGGAGCTATTTTTCTGGGTGTGAGAGCGTGTTTCCGTAAGCGGCTCGCGGGCACGTTTTTGCAAACCGTAGGAGTGTGTGATCTAGTTACGAGCATGATGTGTGTGTGTGTGTGTGTGTGCTTCAATGAGTTTGAATTAGTAAAAACGCAGGGCCGCGTCCTCCTGTTTAGATGGAAGTCATTTGACATATCATGACATCATCGCAGCTGTAAAACAACACGGGCTCTGTTTGTTGACTCCCGCTGCTTTTTGCGAGGATTGTTCAGGCCACTGTTAAATGAAAGCGTGGAGACGGTTGTTCATTTCGCCCTGAAGGAAACCGGAGGAGGTGGTAATCCCAGATCGAGAACGACAGGCAGGCCTGGTCAGGAAAAAGGGGGACGCTGAGGGTCATTGCATCAGTTACTGTTTGAGAGCGTACGGCAGCAGACCTGGCATCCGGCCATCCATTTACTATTGAGAGAAGATTAGAGAGCAGAGTGTATGGTGATGGTGTAATGCTGAGCTAACACATACACACAACAGGGTTCACACTCGAAAGGGGCTCAGTGGTTAGCACTGTCGCCTCACAGAAAGAAGGTCGCTGGTTTGAGTCTTGACAGGGCCAGTTGGCATTTCTGTGTGGAGTTTGCATGGCGTGAGTTTCCCCCACAGTGCAAACACATGTGCTATATGTGAATTGGGTCAACAAAATTGGTTGTAGTTTATGAGTGTGTAAATGCGAGAGTATATGGGTGTTTCCTAGTCTTGGTTTTCAGCTAGAAAGCCATCCGCTCCGTAAAACAATATACTGGATTAGTTGGTGGTTCATTCCGCTGTGGTGACCCCTGAAAAAGGCCTGATATTCATAGACCTGGACCAGAAGTAAAATAAAATTCCCTGACTTTCAATGCCTGGAATAGACCTTTTAAAACTCTGTGACTACCATATTATTTGGCCTTAAAACCGTTACAGCATAATCACATTTCCAGTTTTATTTACATTTACATTACATTATTTACAATCCTCTAACATTAAGATGACTGTCTGGATATTGCACGGCATTAGCTAAAGTCTATTCTGGCTGCGGTTGATGAACTGGCAATTATGAAAACAGACGTGCAAGTTTGACACAAGAAGTGTTTGTAATCTCCTCACATCCTGTGCTTGTGGCCAAGAACAAAACTGAATTCATTTGTTGGACAGTGCAAGATAAACAGTTTATGAGTGATAATGGATTTTGAACTTTGGCAGTGTATATATATATATATATACACTG
>CAIGQQ010040406.1:5634870-5668420 GCA_903798035.1 Danio albolineatus | reverse complement strand
TGTGTGTGTGTGTGTGTGTGTGTGTGTGTGTGTGTGTGTGTGTGTGTTGAAGAGCCTGCCGAGTCCATTATAACAGCTGACAGGTCGGGAACACTGACGCTATATTTCAGCATCTGATCTAACGGCGGACACTATAGAATAAGTTGAACGTTTTCCTCTCACATTTGAACCACATCTGACAGAAGTATAACAGTTTAACACATCTTTCTTTCAAAATTAAAGTTTTGCGTCACAAAAACACTCTGTGAGCCACAGAAAACAGTATTGACACCCAGTTGAGAAACGCTGCTCTGGCTGATGACAATTCTTAATGGAAGTTCTAAGCAGCCTACCGAAAGGCGCTTGTGACTATGGCGCCCTCCATGCAGCAAGGAAGAAAAAGATCTGTAGAACTGCTGAAATAATGGTGTTGCCCTGATTACTGCAGTAAACAAAGCAGCATGATGTCAAATCTAGTAGGATTTCATTGATTTTATAAACTACACAGCATCCTGATTTTTGCAGATGTAATTCTGGCAAACTTTGCATAAGAAAATGATATAAATTTTAATACCTTGCAAAACAGCATTAAAGACTTTAATAATTTAAGAGCCTTAAACTTATCTACATTGATCCATCTACTTTTAATACTTTAAGACCCTGCGGACACCCTGCTCTCTCTCTCTCTTTCTCTCTCAATGCAGAACTTTATGTAGTGGTTGTTTTTTTGTGTACGTTTGTTTAAGTTAAGTATGGTACAGCAAGGGTTTTGACTGATTATAATTACTATGAGCACATGGATGATTTGGACACTTTTGAAAATATTTGGTGCTTTGTGCTGTATGGATGAGACTAATGCTGTTTTTACTTTCATTTGAAATATACATAGTCTTTTACAACTCAAAATGAATTATTCACAGTAGTATTGTGCTAGTTTTATTATAATAAACTCTTGTAAAATTCTCTCTCTCTCTCTCTCTGGAGTGATGCCAGCTCCTCGGAGAGCTCCCGGCATCCCATGTCAACAGTTTACACACTGACATCCTGTTTGGAGCAATAAGGAAAGCAAGGCCATTTCCTATCTGTCCCAGTGCCAGCCGCCGCCAAGCGTCAGCCTGCCCGCCTGCCATCAAACATTCAACCCGCAGGGAGAGAGCATCTAACTAAACCTGTCAGCAGAGCACATAAAATCTAATAAACATCCATAACAATAAAGAAATCATTTATTGCATAAAAAAGAAGCCTTTGATTTTTGGCATTGTGACATTTTTTATAACAATTAAGCTCATTTCAGACACAAGGTGTTATTTAGACTGTTATTTTTACAAGTGCATTTAGACTGATTTACCTATAAATTATCCTTTTGAACTACTGGATTTTGATGAAATTATTATTATTATTATTATTTTAAATCAAGCATTTTTTTTACTGAACTATTCTATTTTTTTACCCAATTTCTGTTTAACAGAGAGAAGTTTTCAACACATTTCTAAACATAATAGTTTTAATAAGGGAGATACCTTGTACTATAGTTATATAAATTTGCTTCAAAATTGGTGTAAAAGGAGTTCACTGGAGATACATTTTAATAAAACCAAGGAGATGGTAATTAGCAGAAATAAAATAGTTCTTACTAAAGAGTTGAAAGCTCTTGTCTTTAAAGGGGTGGTCCACTACCATATCATATTTTAAACTTTAGTTGGTGAGTAATGTAGCTGTGTGAACATAAACAACATTTTTAAATGTAAGACGCTCAAAGTTCCATGCATTGGCTTTTCTAGAGTTAGCTTAGCAAAGCCTACAGCAACTGAATTTGAGGATTACAAAAAAAATACATCCGGGTTAATGAAATCATAAACCCTTCAGGTTGCGTATTCACCATGCGCATACACCCTGCGCAGCAAAATGGCACTGAAATCCTGCCCTCAATTAAATTGAGTTCATCCAATCCATCATTTTTTTTTTGAGTGTACAGAACGATTTCTGCTGCTCTGAAAGTATCCTGAACACATCCTGGACCAGTTTTAATAGATTCAGTTAATGAATTCAATTATAAAATCAATTATATAGCGCTTTTACAATGTACATTGTGTTAAAGCAGCTTAACATAGAAGTTCTAGTATTGAAACTGTGTCAGTCCAGTTTTCAGTTGAAGTTCAGTTCAGTGTGGTTTAATCTTCACTGCTGGAAGTACAAACACAGATTTACTAATAGGTTCGCCCATGACCACCACAAAAACAGCATTTGTTTCCTTTCTTTAATTTAAGACTGCATTAAACTCCAGAAGTCTAAGAAGCTATCTTTAGAAGAGCGGCATTATACCCGGATGCAACTTGTTAGCTACACTTGCAACACAAAAGCCCAAATGTGGTCCAGCTTTAAAAAAAACACATTGATAACAGACTATTTACACTTTCCTCCAATAAATCTGGTCTTTACACGCTTCGCATGAGACGCGGGACCTCCGAGCGCTGCTCTGTGACTTCCTCCGACAAAAAGCCAGAGTCATTGAGACAATTAGCTCTTTCTTAACATTCATCCTTTCCCTCTTTTCCTGTTAATACCTCTAGTTGACATGGAGGAGGGAATGTTTCCGGCCAGGGTTGTAAATACGGCACGGGGATGATAGAGATGTTGAATGGCTTTCCTCCAAACCAGAGTAAACAAGAGTGAGAGAGCGAGAGCAGACACTGCTGGGCTGAATCCAGGAGGAAGAAAACCTGCGTTCTGTTACTCGCTATACTCAGAGTGGATTGGAGACGGCATCATGTAGATTGCTATACAGTGCTTGGCATATACTGTAAGAAATGCTGGGTTCCACACAATTCCTTCATTGTCCCAACACAAACCGATTAAGTAAACAAATTACAAATTTACTAATTTAAGTAGATTGAACATAAAACCATTATGTTGTCTCCAAAAAATATCAAGAATTAGAATGCATTTTAATTAAGTTGTTTGAACAAAAATCATTAGAGTGTAAATGAGTACACCCCTATTTGAAATTGAATATCAGTAATAATTTGTGGTGCATTTAAACGCACTCTAAAAAATGTGGAGTTATTTATTTAACCCAATGGTTGAGTTAAAAATATTTGGTGCTTTGTAGGGTTATTTTTAACCTTCGTTGGGTTCATTCATTCATTTTCGTCTTGGTCCCTTTATTAATCTGGGGTCACCACAGCGGAATGAACTGCCAACTTATCCAGCATATGTCTTACTTAGCAGAAGCCCTTTCAGCTGCAACCCATCTCTGGGAAACATCCATACATATTCACACATACACTACGGACAATTAAGTCTACCCAATTCACCGATACCACATCTCAAGGCTCGAACCAGCGACATTCTTGCTGTGAGGCAATCATGCTACCCACTACACCATCGTGGTGCCCTCGTTGGGTTATTTATTTAATAACTCAACCATTTGGGTTAAAAACTTTGAATTTCAATAGTCAACTGATTCAACTGACACAGAACAGCTGTATGTTAATATATGTGTGCAATCCAGAAAAAGAAAAGCTCTTGCGGCAGCCTGCATTTTACCATGTTTTCAGATTTTACTACATTCTCACCCTGTTATTTATTTTGGTTGTTTTAATTTTTGGCATTTGTTTTTGTTTTACCTGCTTTCTGAAATCGTTCTTGACCTAAATCGAACCCCAACCTCACTGTCAACTCCGCTCTGTAACTCAAATCCTCCGACATATATGGTGAGCTAACTGGACAAACTGGTAACAGCGCGAAAGCCATCCACATTGAGGTAAGTTCGAAAAGGAACTGCGTCATACCGCCCTGTAGTGAAGATGAGATGCAGCCATACGTACCTCTGGCTACATAATTCGCGATCTCCAGAAATGTATAAAGGGCTACGTTTTCAGAACGAGTCTATGTTGTTTTGGATCTTAAGCTGTTTTTTTGTTAGGTTAGTTCCAGTTTTGGCTTCAAATACTGACTAATCTAAATGTATTTAACCAAATATATTATTGTAAAGCATCCTAGATAAAATATGAATTTAAAAGATGGATCTGTGAGAGGTGTACTCATATATGCAGAGCATCTACAATCAAACTCAAATAAATAAAGATGATATAAACAAATGGTATAAAAGCAAATGCAGCTTCTTATCCAACAATATTATTTATATTATTATTATTTAAAATATCTCAAGTTATTATATTGAATTGCAGTGAAACATTTTGCACAGTACTGCAAGTTCAGAAGTTCTGAGATAGCATGTTCAACCCTGTGTTGCTCCGGTTTCCCCCACAGTCCAAACACATGCGCTATGAGTGAATTGAATTAACTAAATTGACCGTAGTATATGGATGTTTCCCAATACTGGGGTGCAGCTGGAAGGGCATCCACTGCGTAAAACATATGCTGGAATAGTTGGCGGTTCATTCTGCTGTAGCAACCCCTGATAAAAAAGGAACTAAGCTGAAGGAAAATGACAGTGACAGTAAGTAAATAATTAGAATAAAAGGTTTTAACTAAGGGAGCTTTTTCAGGCTAAGACATTAAATAATTTATTTAATTAAAACTAATTCAAAAAAATAAAATAAAATAAAATATATTAAAATATTTAGAGTGACAATCAAAAAAAAAAAACAACATTTTTTAATTTACACTACCGGTCAAAAGTCTGGGGTCAGTTGTTTTTTTTTCATGTTTTTTTTTAAAGAAAACTATTCTGTTTATCAAGTCGGCATTTATGAAATGTAAAAAAAATATATATATTGTTAAATTGTTAAATACTTATTTGTTAAATATTTTTTTTATTACTTATTGTATGTAGTTTTCAAATGAAAATATTAGTCTAGTCATTGTTGTTTTTAATATTATTACGGTTAATATTAACAATAATGACAATGATAATAATAATAACAACAACAACAACAACAACAACTAGACCGATTTCTGATTGATCATGTGGACTGGATTAATGAAGCTGAAAATTCATCATAAAAATAAATAAATAAATAAATAAATAAATGAATAAATAAATAAATAAATAATTTCCCAGAGATGGGTTGTGGCTGGAAGGGCATCCGCTGCGTAAAACAAATGCCGGATAAGTTGGCGGTTCATTCCGCTGTGGCGACCCCGGATTAATAAAGGGACTAAGCCGAAAAGAAAATGAATGAATGAATAAATAAATAAATAAATAAATACAAATTAAAATTTTAAAAATAAAAATAAATAAATAAACCACTGGAATAAATTATTAAATTAAATTACAACTTTTAAAAAATTACTACTTTTGAACAGTTATTTTATAGTGTAATAACATTTCACAATTTTACAATTTCTACTGTAATTTTGATGAAATAAATGCAGCCTTGGTGAAGCTTATTTTAAAACATTTAAAAATCCTACTGACCCCAAACTTTTGACCGGTAGTGTATATATTAATATAATAATACTTAAACAAACATACAATTAAATCAAGTGTGAGAAAAAAGCGTTGGATTGCTTCAAGACTAATTAAATCCTTTGCGGTCAAATGCTGAACTATAAACACTGAATATTATCACTGACCGGATTGCACTCGGGGTCACACAGACCTTTTGCAATAAACACATGCTGTTGTGAGCGAGCCGCTGTGTGCAAGGGAGAGATAAACTGTGACAGATCCGTTCCTGCGGAAGACACATTGTCCCTCTCTAGCAGTTAACAGTTCGTAAAAAGTCCAGAACTGCCTTTCCTTGAGGACTCATGGACACACATATACAGTTCTGCATGCTCATGTACACGCAGTACATTCATTCAGATGCAGACACACACACACATACACACACTCCCTGAGGGGACAGTGTAAGGTATATTTTTGCTGTGCGGGATGACTCAGGGCTCAGTGAATTAGAGCTGGCACACTCCTTTATGAGAGGAAAACATATGGAAAGAAGAAGAGTGGGGCGTGGAGAACAGAAACACTTTTACTACCTGGACCAGCCTTTACTGGCAGGCAGAGTCAACACACAAGATTCATTCAGCATGAAAACCTGCTTTCATAATACACATTCCTTGTCCTTCAGTGTCAGATTCAGAGCACTTTCTTTTGCCTATATAATTATATGAAGCATATAATACTGTTTTTTGGTCACACTATTTCAGTGCACACATTTCTCACTGGTTCAGTCTGTAAAAGAAATTGATACTTCTGTAGTGGCACAACTATGTTCAACAGTGGTAATACTAATAATAAATGTTTCTTGCAAACTATAATAATTTTAAAAAGGTTTATGTGACACTGATGGCTGGAGAAATGATGCTGAAAAAAAAAAAAAATAATAATAATAATAAAAAAAAAATTAAAAAAAAAATTAAAAATAAATATCACAGAAATAAAAATATAAAAACTAATTTGAAATTGTACATTTATTTCATTATATTCCTGTTTTTACAATATCAATATATGCTTTAAAAAGTGATTAAACACTTTGCTTTTTTTTTTAGAGTAAACAAGTTTGCCTTAAAACCAACAAGTTGATTTTAGTTTTTCAACAGTGAGTAAACATGCTGCAAATTGGAATTAAGTTGACTAAACTTGATTGGGTTTACTCGCATTTTAAAAAGTAGTCAACTAATCGCTTTTGCAAATGGATTTACTCACCTTTTCAGTCAGCTAATTGCTTTAAAAGTGACTGGGTTACTCACTTTTTTAGGTAAAGTCAACTAATCGCTTTAAAAGCAATGGATTTACAAAAATTTTCAGTCGACTAATCTTAAAGTAGTCAACTAAATCGCTTTAAAGCAACAGGTTTACTCACTTTTCAGTCGATTAATCGCTTTAAAAAAGTAACTGGGTTACTCACTTTTAGGTAATATCAACTAAATCGCTTTAAAAAGCAACTGGTATACTCACCTTTTTTTAAAGAAAAGTCGACTAATCGCTTTAAAAAGCAACTGGTTTACTCAATTTTTCAGTCAACTAATCGTTTTTTATAAAGCAATAGATGTACTCGCATCTTAAAGTAGTCAACTAATCACTTTAAAGCAACATGTTTACTCACTATAAGTAAAGTCGACTAATCGCTTTAAAAGCAACTGGTTTACTCACTTTGAGTAAAGTCAACTAATCACTTTAAAAGCAACTGGTTTACTCACTTTGAGTAAAGTCCACTAATCACTTTAAAAGCAACTGGTTTACTCACTTTGAGTAAAGTCAACTAATCACTTTAAAAGCAACTGGTTTACTCACTATAAGTAAAGTCGACTAATCACTTTAAAAGCAACTGGTTTACTCACTTTGAGTAAAGTCCACTAATCACTTTAAAAGCAACTGGTTTACTCACTTTGAGTAAAGTCGAATAAACGCTTTAAAGAGCAATGGATTTACTCAATTTTTCAGTCAACTAATCATTTTTTATTAAGCAATAGATGTATTCGCATCTTAAAGTAGTCAACTAATCGTTTAAAGCAACATGTTTACTCTCTACAAGTTAAGTCAACTAATCGCTTTAACAGCAACTGGTTTACTCACTTTTTTGGTAAAGACAACTAATCCTTTCAAAAGCAATAGATTTATTCACTTTTTTAGTAAACCAATCGCTTTACAAGCTACAGGGTTACTCAGTTTTTTTAGGTAAAGTCAACTAATTGCTTTAAAAGCAGCGGGTTTCCTTAAAGTGGGTAAAGTCAACTTACCGCTTTAAAAGCAACTGGTTTACTCACTTTTTTAGGTAAAGTCAACTGATTTCTTAAAAAGCAACAGATTTACTCAATATTTTAGTAAACTAATCACTTTAAAAGCAACAGGATCACTCACTTTTTTAGGTAAAGTCAACTAATTCCTTTAAAAGCAGCGGGTTTACTTAAAATGGGTAAAAGTCAACCAATAGCTTTTAAAGCAATGCGCTAAATCACTTTAAGTACAGTCAACTAAATCGCTTCAAGAAGCAATGAAATTACTCACTTTTCAGTCAACTAGTCAGCTTAGAACCAATGGAGTTACTCCCTTTTTTCAGTCAACTAATCGCTTTGAAAGAAATGGGTTTTCTCATTTTCAACTAATCGATCTAAAAGCAATGAATCTACTAATGTTTTTTAGTCAACTAATTGGTTTACCAAAAAAATGAGTTATCCTTTTGCTTTTAAGGTCAACTAATTGCTTTAAAAAGCAAATGGATTTATTCACTCTTTTCCAGTCAACTAACCACTTTAAAAGCAACGGGTTTACTTACTTTAAGTAAAGTCAACTAATCGCTTAAAAAAGTGAGTAGATCTATTGCTTTTACAGTCAACTAATCATTTTTTATAAAGCAATAGATCTGCTCACATTTTGACTAATCGCTTTAGATGCAACTGGTTTACTCACTTTTTCAGTCAACTAATGGCTTCAAAAGCAACAGGTTTACTCACTTTAAGTAAAGTCAACTAATCACTTTAAAAGCAATGGATCTACTCATTTTTTTCAGTCAACTAATTTTTTTATTTTATAAAATAGGTTTTATAGTTTTATAGTTTCTTATAAAGCAATAGATCTGCTCGCATTTTAAAGTAGTCAACTAATGGCTTCAAAAGCAACAGGTTTACTCACTTTAAGTAAAGTCAACTAATCGCTTTAAAAGCAATGGATCTACTCACTTTTTCAGTCAACTAAGAGTTTTTTTTTATAAAGCAATAGATTTGCTTGCATTTTAAAAAGAAGTCAACTAATTGCTTTAAA
Organism: Danio albolineatus; assembly: GCA_903798035.1. Lineage (NCBI taxonomy): Eukaryota > Metazoa > Chordata > Actinopteri > Cypriniformes > Danionidae > Danio > Danio albolineatus. Next base: position 5,659,770 of record CAIGQQ010040406.1, on the reverse strand, counting down.
AGCAACTGGTTTACTCACTTTTTCAGTCGACTAATGGCTTCAAAAAGGCAACTGGGTTACTCACTTTTTTTAGGTAGTCAACTAATCACTTCAAAAGCAACAGGTTTACTCACTTTAAGTAAAGTCAACTAATCGCTTTAAAAGCAATGGTTCTACTCACTTTTTCAGTCAACTAATATGTATTTTTTTTAGAAAGCAATAGATTTGCTCGTATTTTAAAGAAGTCAACTAATCGCTTTACTTATAGTGAGTAAACAGTTGCCTTAAAGTCAACTAATCACTTTAAAAAGCAACTGGTTTACTCACTTTTTCAATTCACTAATTGCTTTAAAAGCAGCGGGTTTACTCACATTTACTCACAACTAATCCCTTTAAAAGCAATGGATTTACTCACTTTTTTAGTCAACTGATCGCTTTACCTAAAAAACTGAGTGATCCCGTTGCTTGGATGGCTTAAAAGCAACAGGATCACTCTTTTTTTTTTTGGTAAAGTCAACTAATTGCTTTAAAAGCAATGGATTTACTCACTCTTTTCCAGTCAACTAACCACTTTAAGCAACGGGTTTACTCACTTTAGGTAAAGTCAACTAATCGCTTAAAAAGTGAGCAGATCCATTTTTTTACAGTCAACTAACCATTTTAAAGCAACGTGTTTACTCACTTTGAGTAAAGTCAACTAATCAATCTAAAAGCAACTGTTTACTCACTTTTTCAAACAACTAATTGCTTTAAAAGCAGCGGGTTTACTCACTTTTTTGGTAAACACAACTAATCCCTTCAAAAGCAATGGATTTACTCACTTTTGTCCAGTCAACTAACCACTTTAAAAGCAACAGGTTTACTCACTTTAAGTGAAGTCAACTAATCTATTGCATAGCAAACAAAGTTACTGATATTATTCTAATTACTACTTACTAAATGCTCACAACAAAAACAGGAACCAGCACAAGATTAGAAACACTATAGAAAGCCCTCTGAACACCATACCAACCACTCGATCACATAAAAACAACATCCTTGCAGCACACTATAAATTGCTCACTATAGTTAGCAAACACTTACTTCTGCCCTGAATAAAAAAAAAAAAGTAAACCAATTTTTAGCTGGGTCAGAAAAAAAAGCATATTTTTAATTGCTCTTTATATCTCATTAACATGAATTATGAGTGAAGGTCTCAGCCTGTTCACATGTACTAGCTCCATTACATTCAGCTCAAATATCCAGAGAAACCATTTGCAGATTCGGTTGTTTATAACCCGAGTGTTAACCTCCTGTGAGGAATCCGTCATTTAGCCGAGTCCGCGTCAACGCTAACAACAGACATAACTCACACGTAAAGACGGTCATAAAGCAAGCTGCGATAAATTTGTCACCAGGTGGTTTCCGTTTGGAGATGGAGAGAGCGTGAGTTTTCTCCTCCTTTTGGGAGCCTCTATAAATCCTTGCCATTTCCGGACTGTTCTGCGGGGGTGCGATTCCAGGGGTCTGTAGATGTATGCGACTTTTAATTTGTCTATAATTCATATTCAGAGATGTATGGTCCATGTGCCTCAAGTCTACAGGGAATTTATACTTATATTTTAGTTCAGGGATTTTTAAAAGGAAAGCAGGGTGTTGTTTTACAGTAGATACTTCTGATTAAGCATTACACATTTCCAATTTTACTTCACTACACAGTGGAGTTGTGTTTAACATGGAGAATGATATATACAAGAACTTTCTGGCACATCATTTGACTGGATTTAAAAATATATAGTTTATTTGTGAGCATATGCTGCCCTCTAGTGCTGCTCCGAGGAACTGGTTCTTATTTAAAACTGGTGCTAATTCTCAACCCAGATGACTTTAATAACATTAATGCATTAGATCTTAATTGGGGAGCAATTGCCCACTTCTGGGCCACAATAAACTTAGACGAAAGCCTTAAAATGACTTTGAAGCAAAGAAGACATGAGCTGAAACACTAAAAATAATTCACAATTTAGCAACTCAAAAGCTGTTTATCTTCTCTGACAAATTAAGGTTACAGCATTTTATTTTTTAAATGGATATGACGTGTGATCCTGGTCCCACTGTATATTAAGTTGCCCTAAGTAGACAGTTACAACATAAAATAAGTACAATCTACTTATGTTTTTATTGAATTGTACATTAGCTTTGGTGGTATGGGTAGGTTTAAAGCTGGGTTATGGTGTCAGGGTCGATCTAATAAACCAACAGTGTAATTATAAATGTATTTACAGAAATTAATAAGATGTGATTACATGCAGATCAAGTAAATACATGCAGAAGGTCAAAATAATATATGTGCATTGTACCAAATCATTAATTTAAATACAAGCTAAGCCTGGCTAGAGAACTGACAACTGGTTCTTATTTAGAACTGCTGCTAATTCTCAACCCAGATGACTTTAATAACATTAATGCATTAGATCTCAATTAGGGGAGCAATTGCCCACTTCTGGGTCATAGTAAACCTAAACACAAGCCTTAATATGACTTAGAATTAAATAAGACATGAGCTGAAACACTTCAAATAATTCACAATTCTCCCACTCAAAAGCTGTACCTTCTCTGACAAATTAGGTTTCAACATTTTATTATTTAAATGGATATGGCATGTGATCTTGGTCCCACTGTATATTAAGTGGCCCTAACTAGACAGTTACATCATAAAATAAGTACAATCTACTTATGCTTTTATTGAATTGCACATCAGTTTTAGTGGTATGGGTAGGTTTAAACTGGGTTATGGTGTCAGGGTCGATCTAACAAACCAAGAGTGTAATTATAAATGTAATTACAGAAATTAATAAGATGCAATTACATGCAGATCATGTAAATACAAGCAGAAGGTCAAAATAGGTACAGTATGTACATAAGTGCATTGTACCAAATCATTAATTTAAATATAAGCTAAGCCTGGTTAGAAAACTGACAACAGTTTCTTACTTAGAACTGCTGCTAATTCTCAACCCAGATGACTTTAATAACATTAATGCAGTAGATTTCAATTAGGGGAGCAATTGCCCATTTCTCATCCGCTGCGTAAAACAAATGCCGGATAAGTTGGCGGTTCATTCCGCTGTGGCGACCCCGGATTAATAAAGGGACTAAGCCGAAAAGAAAATGAATGAATGAATGAATTGCCCATTTCTGGGCCATAGTAAACCTAAACACAAGCCTTAATATGACTTAGAATTAAATATGACATGAGCTAAAACACCTAAAATTATTCACAATTCACCTACTTAAAAGCAGCTCATCTTCTCTGAAAAATTAGGGTTACAGCATTTTTTTGAACCGGATATGATGTGTGATTTTGATCCCGCGGTATATTAAGTGCCCTTAACTAGGCAGTTACATCAGAAAAAAAAAAGTACAATCTTTTGGTGGTATGGGTAGGTTTAAAGGTGGGTTAAGGTGTAAGGGATTTTTGGCCCATCATTGATTCTGTTTTCAAATTTATTTCAGTAATAATATTGACTAATATGAAAATATTCATGTGATTTATATACAATGCAGTTTGTAAAGTAATATTTTCTGTCTTTTAGTAGAGATTTTATTTGAGATACTTGCTTTGTTTACCAAATAAAGTGGATCTAATTGGATTCACATTGTAAGCATTAAAGTTAAAAAAGTATTACTTTTTATTTCATATATTAAGTTTTTAGTTGTGATACTTCTAAAATAATTCCGCATAAATCCGCAGATCTTTAACAAAATACTCTGCAGAAATAGCAAAAAATGTCCGCAGATTCCGTCTGGCCCTAGGTATGATCCAATAAATCAATAGTGTAATTATAAATGTAATTACAGAAATTAATTAGATGTAAAGATAACGCAGATCATTTAAATACAAGCAGAATGTCAAAATATGCATGTACAGTATATAAGGGGATTGTACCAAATTATTAATTTAAACATACGTACACAGTAGTTAAGGCCACTTAATACGGTATAAAGTGGGATCCTGATTTTTTTTTTTACCTTAGTAAAGTCGTTAATAAAATCTTGTAACTGATGAGCGTATAGCCTTATGTTTTACAAGTTTATTTCAACAATAAAAACTGGGAAGAAATTTCTTGAAGAAAGTCATTAACAAGCCTTATATCTATAAATCACACACATCTGAAAAAGTCACAGAGACTTATTATGTATATTATTATGTATATATTGTTGTGGACATTGAGATCATTGATGCTGTATTTTGACCATTATGACCAAAATCACAACAACAAGAACGGTTTCATCATGCAGAAACCTTGAGTTTGAAGTCTTAAAAGGACAGTTCACCTTAAAAATAACATTTTATCTCCATTTACTGGTTCCAAAAAGATATTTCGATGAATATAGGTAAGTGGTAGCCTCTGACATTCATAATTAGAAAAATAAATTCAATGGTTTCAACATTCTTCAAGATATCTTCTTTTGTTTTCAACATAAAACAGAAACTAAAACAAGTCGGAGGATGAGTGAATGATGACAGAATTTTAGGATTAAAATTTTTAGTTTTATCTCTATGGACTCTTTTCACTGTTATGATGCCTTTAACGGTCATCATAATCCTAAATCCTTGAAAGTTTTCATATTGTTAAATATTTTTTAAAAATGCATGAACATTTATATGTATTCACATATATATCTTTGCATCAAACTACAAAAAAACTAATTATGGCTTGTGCAAGGCATTTGTAATGCAGATTGTATGTAGGCAAAGTAAATTTGATGTTGTTCTCTCCTCTGGCTGCCGTTTTCAGTCTCATACCATTTAATTTTCCTTTTTCTGAACGCCTTTATAACACCATTGTAGAGTTTTTCTTTCATTATTTCAGCAAATGGGATTGTAAAAAAATTATTTGTTGTACTCTCCCATTCACTGCGCTCTAAATTTACAAAACTATGACGACTTCTGCTGCTGAGAAACCAGGAAATGTGAAAAGGGTCCACACTGGTTGCACATATCAGCAATACATTATGAACGTAGAATGCTTCACTGTTCCTATGCAGTTTGTACTTCGTTCATTGAGACTCTGGTCCAAACACTGGAAATAAATGACACTCATTATATGAGACTGACCTGGTTTGGGCATAACATTTGAGATTTTCTCAGCAGATGCGGGTGCTGTGTCTTCTCTGGGTGTTGTTGGTGAGGTTGAGTTGGTAGTGTCTGTGTCTGGGCTGGTGGTGACGTCTTGTACTTCACTGTGGTCTATATTCAGAGAGACTTGAGGAGGAGGCCGGACGCCTTCTTCATGCACAGAATCCATAGGCTCTCCTAAACAATCAACATATAGTTAAAAACAAAATTATTAGACCTATGAATTTCTTTTTCTTTTTTAAATATTTCCCAAATGATGTTTAACAGAGCAAGGAATAACATTTTTTTTTTCTGGAGAAAGGCTGATTTGTTTTATTTCGGCTAAAATAAAAGCAGTTTTTATTTTTAATACCATTTTAAGGTCAATATCATTAGCCCCCTTAAGCTATATTTTTTGCATTTGTCTACAGCAGTGTTTCTCAACCACGTTCCTAGAGGATCACCAGCTCTGCACATTTCCCATGTCTCCTCAACCAAACACACCTGATTCAGATCATCAGCTCATCAGCAGAGACTGAAAGACCTGTAATGGGTGTGACAGACAAAGGAGACATCCAAAACATGCAGTGTTGGTGGTCCTCCAGGAACGTGGTTGAGAAACACTGTCCTACAGAATAACCCATTGTTATGCAACGACTTGCCTAATTAACCTAGTTAAGCCTATAAATGTCACTTTAAGCTGAATACTAGTATCCTGAAATATATAGTCAAATATTATTTACTGTCATCATGGCAAAGATAAAATAAATCAGTTATTATAAATGAGCTATTAAAACTATTATATGAAGAAATGTGGAAAAAAAATTGGTGGAAAAATATACAGGGAGGCTAACAATTCAGGAGGGCTCTTAATTCTGACATCCACTGTATATATATTCAGAATGACCATCTTCACACCGCTGTTGCCATCTGCTGTAAGTATTTACTGAACTTGCACTGTTATTTAAGACCATCAAATTATGCACATAATTAAGTAAGAAAAACACAATTGTGACCCTGGACCACAAACCAGTCATGTGTGTCCATTAAAAAAAGAAAATGAATAAATAAAATAAAAAAGTAATAATATAAATAAATTTAAAAAATTAAAAATCTAGATTTATGCATTATCTGAAATTTGAATGAATAAGACTTCCAGTAATGTACACTTTGTCAGGATATGACAATATTTGGCTGAGATGCAGCTATTTGAATATGTGGAATTTGAGGGTTCAACAAGAAAAAATTAATTAAAAAAAATTCATTTTAACATTTTTTTCAAACCAAGTTCTCAGGAAAGCACATCAGTTTTTATATATTTCCAGTAGGAAACTTACACAAAATCTTCATGGAAATGAATCTTTACTTAATTCTAATGATTTTTAGCATAAAAGAAAAATAATTAATTGCCAAAAAATATACATGTGCAACATGAACATAGATATATGTGTCGCCACAGTCATGTCACCCTGCAGCCCAATATCGGTTATTCACTGAAGCTAAGCAGGGCTGAGCCAGGTCAGAACCTTGATGGGAGACCACATGGGAAAACTAGTGGTGTTAGTGAGGCCAGCAGGAGGCACTCGACCTGCGGCCTGTGTGACTCCTTGTACCCTAGTATAGTGAAGGGGACAGTATACTGTCAGTGAGTCCCATCTTTCAGATGGGATGTTAAACCAAGGTCCTGACTTTCTGTGGTCATTAAAAATCCCATGTCTCATAAAGAGTAGGGGTGTAACCCCAGTGTCCTGGCCAAATTCCCTCCATCCAAGTGGATGCTGCACACTGGTGGTGGTGTGGAGAGACCCTCCTCATGGTTGTGAAGTGCTTTGAGAGTATGGCCATACACAAAAAATGTGCTATATAAATACACATTACATTACACTACATAACATCACATTCAGCCCTCATAAAAGGTTTAAATTTGTATGGCAAAATGGTATGAAATGTGTTTTGGTAGAAAAAGCACAGTAGTTACAAACTATTTTAGATATTAAACACTAACATAAAAAAAGAAGACAACGACATAAAAAGAAGAAAAATGTGAAATCTTGGGGAGATAAGATGATCCCTGACTGATGGGAAGGGCGTCTGGTTAATGTCTGGCCAAAAGCAGCCAAAGCGCACCTGACAAAAATGACTGGGTTTTTCCTGCAGCTATAGCCACTGTCCTCTGAAGAATGGTCGAGAGGGGCTTTAGACGACCTTTGATTTCTTCTAAAACACCTGGGATGATACATATATATTAAATCAGACCAGATCACAACATATAGGAAACAGACACAGGCTATATCTGTAGAAAACACTGGCTTGAGGATGATATTTTAATAGAAATTCGGATTTAACTCTTTATCGGGTGAAGAACCATATACTGTGTGGTTACTTTATCAACATTGATTACAATATAATTCTTTTAAGTTGTTAAAACTCCAGGGTTTTTCCAATAAACACCCTATAAAGCAGTGGTGCTCGACCAATTGGTACCAGGCCACACAAGAAATCATTGACTATGTCCATTTTATTTATTATCGGAGTATAAACGATCTTTTATTTTGAAAGGTCTTTTATTTTGAAAAAAAAATAACCATATTCTCTGGCTACATTTTAGTTACTTGAGCGCCCAAATTTAACCCCCAAGCAGCAAAATGAGTAAGAAACAGAAAGAAAGTTTATTTGGTAAGGGGAAAAGGCCCAGTAAAGCACCCACGACCTGCCAAGGAATGGATCCGCAACCCACACTCAAAAAAATAACTAATTGGATGAACTCAATTTAATCGAGGGCAGGATTTCCATCCAATAAATTTGTTTAACACCAACTAAAAAATATATATATTTAATCAATTAAATGCATTTGAGTTGGTCCAACATGATTTTATTAAATAAAAGTTTTAATACGTTTGTATTTTTACTTAAACTCAAAGCTCTGATAATATCATGTATGTTTTATGTGTCGTCCATTTCGAAGTCTCTTAGTTTTATTTGAAATTATCAAAAGCCACTTTTAAGCAGATTTCAGATTTTTAAGCATAATTTATGTCTGCAGTTGATTGACACTGATCTCAGAATTCATTTTAGGACAGTTATTGCTCACTGAGCAAAGCAACAAACTGCATTGTTGCTAATGTTTCACCCCAAGCATGGGTGCTTCTGCAAGGGGGTAGTCTCAAAACATTATGGGAATCTTCTAAATCTTCAAACTAAAGTGAAGATTAAACTCTAACAAGTCTTTCAATTAACTTTAAACACCTAAGATTATTTTTATTGTCAATATTTTAATTCTCTTAATTTAATCCCACACAAAGCATGCTGGGAACTACAAATCCTCTAACCTGGTAGTTGGACCAACACAATTCCGTCATGTTGTTACAAGGCAAAACGCTTAAGTTAACGTAATGGTTTACAAATTTAGGTGGACTGAACATAAAACAAATAAATTAGCCAAAGAAATTACAAGAATTGTGTAGTTTCAGCTCATTTTAAACAGCTAGTTTGAGCAAGCAGCAGTAATCATTTTTTTGAGAGCATTTGTCAACAAATCAGGTGAATCCCGCATGTCAGTGCAAGAAGATCAACTGCTAGGGGTTGTCCACATATTGCATCTTTTCTAAAGTTCGAGCAAGTTCGTTATTTCTAATTGAGGTGCGCAGCTTGTGCGCAGAAGCTGCGAGATGCGCTCGTGCCTTCCAGACGCAGCCAGTTGAATGAATCGAGCGAGCCACTTGACACGAACTGACCGATCAGCTTCAGCTTGTATGGAATATACACATTTCGGTAGACTAATCATCTCAGACAAACACAGAGCACCCAAACACTGCAGTGCATTGTAATTTTCCCCATAAATAAAACTTGCATCAGAGATATAGCAATGATTTGTCAGCAAGCAATCCTCTGAGAAAATGGTTGATAGTCGCCTATAGCAACCTACAAAATGCCGCTCCCCTTCACCTCCCCCGAAAGGGTTAAATGTCAGCACCAAGGCTGTTAGCAAGTTTGATATCTTTGTGAGTCAACACAAACTGTTCATTTTAGGAAACCAATTGCAAACAAATTCAATGTGTGATCAGCAGAATCAGCTGACATTTTTGGCAATTTCTGTTCAGAATGTGGTACTAAACCTGCAGATTTACAGTATGCAGAATGATTTTTTAGAGCACAATAACTAAAAACTGGAAGACATACAGTATATCACGCTGAAGTAAGAATTATTAGCCCCCTGTATATTTTACCCCAATTTCTTTTTAAAAAAAAAAAGCGAAGATTTCCTCAACACATTTCTAAACACAATAGGTTTAATAAGTTATTTCTAAATCACTGATTTCTAATCTTTGTGATGATGATGACAGCACATAATATTTGACTAGATATTTTAAGATACTATTTAGCCTAAAGTGACATTTAAAGGCTTAACTAATTAGGCAAGTCATTGTATAACGCTGGTCTGTTCTGTAAACAATCGAAAAAATATAGCTTAAGGGGGCTAATAATATTGACTTTAACACTCTGCCTGCCACTCTAACAAACAGTTGACCATGTTTTAACTTTTTAAATAATGACTGTTAAAGTAATTAAAAGAATGACTGTTTTAATGATGGTTTACACACACAGCACTGTTGTCAAAGAAAATCAAACAAACTTAATACTGTTGCACTACTACACTTGATTTTGGTTTTATTGTAAAAAACAAGAAAGCATGTTAAATTATAATCTGAAATATTTTATGGCATACTTTGAAAAATAAAGGGGATTTGGTATTCAGAAATGGTTTATTTTGAATTTCTTACACTTCAGATTTTTCATAGTATATGTATTAATTCCGGTATGTTTACTATACACCGATGCATAAACCATTTGGTACAGGCTGATATTTTAGAAATTATGGGATGTGTTGAAACAAAATACATTGAGTGTGTTAACTAGCGACATTAGGAGTTAAGAAATGCAATCCAAACATTTTTTTTTTCTTAGTGCGGAAGTTAAAGGGTTTAAAATGTTTTTTTTTTAATAAAAGCTGCTTTTATTCTAGCTGAAATAAAACAAATAAGATTTTCTCCAGAAGAAAAAACATTACAGGAAATACTGTGAAAAAATCCTTGCTGTTAAAGATCATTTGTAAAACTAGAAACAACAAATTCACAGGGGAGCTAACAATGGTGACTTCAACTGTATCAATAATATAGTTTAGGGTTTCTGCAGGTTTCACAAAGTCAAATTTTAAGACTTTTAAAGACCTTTTTAAAACTGTTATGACTGAAATTCCACACTTATACAGGGCTAAACACTAAGGATTTTTCTAATGGCCCGGTTGGTCCTGGAAAAGACTTACTTGCCTCATCCAAAACAAAATCAAATAAAGTTATTTCTTTGGCACATATTTTAAACAATGTGTCAAAACAAGCAACCCATAATTGTATACAAGCACACTTTTATAACACAGCTTTTCCTCAAAAAAAACAAAAAAAACACATAATGGTAAGTAGAGTTTGGTTAAAAGTGTTTTTGAGATTGGGTTGTTGGTGACTGAAGACATGAACAGATGAAAATTAAGACTTGTTTAAAAGGATTTAAAACCTACAAGACAACATTTCAGTAAATTTAAGACTTTAAGGCCTAAAATTTTGCTTTTGAAACCCTATATTTGTAGATTTTATTTAATTAGAACTACTTGCTTGGTAAATAATGTTAATATTTTATAATATATCTACTAAAAGACAGAAAATGTGACATCTGACTTTTAAAAAACTTTTTATTGTATATAAATCATAGAAACATTTCCATATTATTCATAAATATTACTATAATTAATACCTTAAAAACATTACACACCTCTAGATAGGTAAATAAACAGATTGAATGATGGGCTCAAAACATCTGAGCACAGATTCTATGTGAGCATATATTACATTAACTTTTATTATTATTAAAATATATCCTTATAAATTACTCATATATTAAGATTTGTATATTTATGGCAGTTAATTAACTACAATCTCACATCATTTTATGTCAAACAAAAAATAAAATGCCTCTAAAATTGCCTCTAGCTTCATAAGACTTTGTGTGGATCCTGATTTTTTTAGTGACTGGTCTAAACCTCCACCAGCAGCTGATTATGCAGTAAAGGCTGCTCACCTTCATGTTCCTCATCTTGCTTTTCTACTGGCATCTCTCCTTTGGAGAGGAACTTGTTCACCCTCTTCAAGGTCTTTTTGTGCGTCTTTGATGGATGAAAGTTCAAGGCATGACACCTGCAGCAAAACAAATAATAACAATATATTTATGTACACTGTAATTTGCTAAATGTTGCTTCCACCAAGTTGTTAATCTGCATTTCTAAGCTGTAATACATGCATAGAAAGATCACTCAGTGCTATAACTATCTAACATATTACAGAGTGTTCTTCTTTAAAAGCTAGTCCAAAAAAAATAATAATAAAGCAGCTGACTCATTTACCTGATGGTGTACTGTGGGCAGCATGTCTTATTCATAATAGGCTTGTAAACATATTTGCCACTTCTAAAAAAACAAATACATAAATAATCAGAGGGAAAAGGGTTAGGTTGAGATCAACTTATTCAAATAGAAAGATCAAATGTAGACAAAGACATACAATATCTAACGGAAAATATCAATTTAAGTTTAATTATAAAGGGCTATACAATACAATACAATACAATACAATACAATACAATACAATTCACAGTCGTTGTTGTTATAATGGAATATATCGTTTCAGCATCATATCCCAATGTGATCATTTGCGATATTCACGTCGCAGTATACGCAATGTTGAAATTGTAACTTTCATTAATTCATTCATTCATTCATTTTATTTTTGCTTAGTCCCTTTATTCATCAGGGGTCGCCACAGCGGATTGAACCGCCAACTTATCCAGTATATGTTTTACACAGCGGATGCCCTTCCAGCTGCAACCCAGTACTGGAAAACACCCAAACACTCATTCACACAAATACATTAAGGCCAATTTAGTTTTTTCAATTCACCTGTAGTGCATGTCTTCGGACTGTGGGGGAAACCGGAGCAAACCCACACCAACAGAACTTGCAAACTCCATACAGAAATGCCAACTGACCCAGCTGAGACTTGAACTAGCAACCTACTTGCTGTGAGGCGAGTCGCCCTTGTAACTTTAATAATAATTATTCATTAATTCATTCTCTTTTTGGCTTAGTCCCTTTATTAATCTGGGGTTGCCACAGCGGAATGTTTCAGCATGTGTTTTACGCAGCGGACGCCCTTCCAGCTGCAACTCATCACTGGGAAAAATCCATACACACTCATTCACACTCATACACTACGGACAATTTACCTAACACAATTCACCTGTACCACATGTGGTTTGTGGGGGAAGCAGCGCGATAACACTGCTGTTGCTCCTCACTGCGCCACCGTGACGCCTTTCATAACAATTAATTATTATTATTTTTATTTTGCATTTTGCATTTGATTATACAATTACTCTTTACCGGAATGCTGTTTAACTCCTAGTAAAATAATAAAACACTGTGTATTTAATTTGTATCTTTGTCTTAATTGTGTTTATCCATGCTTCAAGATCAGGGGTGGCCAATCTCGGTCCTGGAGGGCCGGTGTCCTGCAAAGTTTAGTTCCAACCCCAATCAAACACACCTGGGCTAATCAAGCTCTTACTAAGCTTTCTAGAAACATCCTTGCAGGTGTGTTGAGGTAAGTTGAAGCTAAAATCTGCAGGACACCGGCCCTCTTGGACCGAGTTTGGGCACCCGTTCTAGATTGTTTATTATAATTTATGCAATCTGAAATTACAAATTATTTCAAATTTATACAAATAGAGATATTCAAGTCAACTGTTCCATCATTCATTTTCTTTTCGGCTTTATATTATATTATATTATATATTATCAATCCGGGGTCACCACAGCGGAATGAACCGCCAACTTATCCAGAATCTGTTTTACGCAGCGGATGCCCTTCCAGCTGCAACCCATCTCTGGGAAACATCCATACACTCTCATTTACACACATAAACTACGGACAATTTAGCTTACCCAATTCACCTATGGCACATGTCTTTGGACTGTGGGGGAAACCGGAGCACCCGAAGGAAACCCACGCAACCACGGGGAAAACATGCAAACTCCACACATAAATGCCAACTGACCCAGCCGAGGCTCGAACCAGCGACCTTCTTGCTGTGAGGCGAACGTGCTACTCAATACGCCACCGTGGCGCCCTCAAGTCAACTGTATTCATATCAATATATAAATCACAGAATAACAAAATATCTTCCCCCAAATAGGGAAATTAAAAGGTCTTCGTCTAAAATGATAACTCAATCGAACTCAATGGGCAAACAGTGATGTTAAATACTTCCACATTATACTATCAAAAATCTGTGACTATGTTGATGTTTAATTAATCTAATGTATTTATTTATTTTATTTTATTTTTTTATTATTTATTTTATTTTATTATTTTAATTTATTTTTGTTTTTGTATGGGGAGGGCGGTTGTTCATTGGGGGGTGGGGAGTGAAAACATGTTACAAAACAAATTAAGTGAAGTCTTGTCAAATGTTGTATGTATGTATTATTTCACCTTGTTCTTCCTTCAATAAAAACATTTTTTAAAATAAATAAAGAAAAGAAAATAACAAAATATTGCAATGTTAGATTTTTCAGCCCTAGTTGTAATATATAATAATAATAATTATTATTATTATTATTATTATTATTATTATTAATAATAATAATATTTCTTCTTTATATTGAGTTAAAAAAAATTGCTGCCAATTAAATTCCCAGTTTCATATTCCAAACTACAGTTGAAGTCAAAATTATTAGCCCCCCTGTATATATTTTCTCCAATTTCTCTTTATTGGAAAGAAGTTGTTTTTTTCCCAACACATTTCTAAACATAACAGTTTTAATACATAAAATTTGATTAAATATTTTTCAAGATACTAGTATCCAGCTTAAAGTGACAATAAAAGGCTTAACTAGGATATTTAGGCAAGTAATTAGGCAAGTCATTGCATAACGATGGTTTGTTCTTTAGATAATCTAAATAAATATTGCTGCAGCTGGCTATTAACATTGACCTTAAAATTAAATTAATTTTTAATTAATAGATGCTTTTATTCTAGCCAAAATACAACAAATAAGACTTTTTCCAGAAGAAAAAATATGATAGGAAATACTGTGAAAAATTCCTCGCTCTGTTAAACATCATTTAATAAATATTTGAAAAACACAGGAGGGCGAAAAATTCGGACTTTAACTGTATATATTCTGTTATACTTAACAAATCTCATCTCATCTAGAAAAATAGATCTAAATCGTAATTTGACGTTGGTTTGAACCACTTTCTTCAAGAAGCTCAGACAGCGTGAATGAAAACTCGTTTGTGTTGTCTGTGAGAGAGCTCAGCGTGTATCTGTCACTTTGTTAAGCTCATTACACTGCAGGACGTCCACATGCTATTCATCTGTCAAAGTGTTTTCCCCACTAACACACTGTGCAAAAACACAACTACTTAGCAACACATGACTTGAATATTTGATATATTATGAAACAGTCATTAGAAGTCAGACAGTAAGTGAGGAAATATATCAGCACCTTCTCCAGCCTCTGTCAATAAGGTCTTGGTAGTCCTGGACTGTCATAGTATGGGACCACATGCCTAGAGGGAGAACATACAACAACATTAAGAGAATAGACATACACCAATATTCAATACATTGTGATAATGAATGCATGATATTGATATTGTGGACACTTTTAGAGTGCAAGTGATCCCGTCAAGTGTTTTGAAATGTGCATTTTTATTCGATGTTTGACGTAATCTCAACCGAAACACGATAAGAGGGCAGGACATAATGTAGCTCCTCCCCTTTTGAAAAAACATCCAATAGTGTTTTATTTCATCAGCACTCTGCCAGTGAGAGTGGTTGAGCTTAAGCGAATCAAATGTTAAGCGTCTTGAAAGGGGCGGGGTATGTCTGACCAGCCTGATCTAACGAGAAAACGTAAGCATTTTACGTTTTGCCAGTTTAGTGGCTAATTCGTACGAATTCAGTCGCATGAAAACGTACGATTTTAAAAAAAGGAGGCGTGGCACCAAACTCCACCCCTAAACCCAACCGTCATTGGGTAATGAGCAAATCGTACTAAGTTGTACGTATTAGATCGTACGAATTCTTACGAATTAAGCCGCCTTTCCACTGCACACGACAAACGACAAGCGACAGACCGGAAGTCATTCATTTCCAATGGAGAGTAGTCCGGGAGCTGCGGGGAGTTCCGATCATCTCCGTATGCGGAAAATTCGGATCCGATTTGAGCCGCGGATCCGTTGAAATATTTGAACTCCTGCGACTAGACCGTATGCGACCGGCCGACCGGA
Source organism: Danio albolineatus (assembly GCA_903798035.1). Taxonomy (NCBI): domain Eukaryota; kingdom Metazoa; phylum Chordata; class Actinopteri; order Cypriniformes; family Danionidae; genus Danio; species Danio albolineatus. The sequence goes on along the minus strand of CAIGQQ010040406.1, from coordinate 5,644,287 downwards.
AGTGATGTATTTCAGTGTTGTCCAAGCAGGTCTGTGCGCGCAAGATGAGAAATAGGGTTTTTTCGTTATTTTTTTGAATCATTAAATAAAAAAACCATTTCTATTCATAAATGAGTAATAAAAATATTATTATAGACATTTTAGTGGCCTATGAGTTTCAGTATTCATTTATTCATCCATTCATTCAACCATGGTGAACACACGGATAATAAAGGCTTTTGCTCTTGCACTACTATTTCGGACACTGCGAGAATCCTTTATTTCTGACACTGCTAGAATCAGCGTCTCCCCCATGGTGCCCGACAACACTGAAAATACTGTGAGACTGCCACAAGGGGGCGTATTCCGACAGTCGTGTCCAAATGTCGTGTGCAGTGGAAAGGCGGCTTTAGCCACTAAATATGAATTGCCGTGAGATAGCGTTGGTCTGACTCTGACACTAGAGAGCATTTGATTGGTCAAGATTTGCTGAGAAACTGTAGTGTGAGGTGATGTGAATAAAACCATTGATCCATTTAGGCGAAAGTGACAAACTACAAGCTTTACATGTTTACATAAAGTTATATATCTCCTAAGCGCAAGTTTGTTTTTGTTTTGGAGCACACTAGCTTGTAGATATCCTAAAAACAAACAATACTGATAACATTTTTTTTTTTTTTTTTACTTATTTTAATTTCATAGGACCTTTAACATTTCCACATTAATCTGGTCTTGAAAATTCAATATTGAAAATTCTGTGACCATTTAGTGACATGCGTTTATTAATACTATACAGTAAGCTTCAATTTGCTAATTTAACTAATATAAAGTCACTTAGTGACAATTACAAAAGCATTTATTAATAGGTGACGCTCAATGTTAATACATTAAAAAGTATTAAATGGACATAATAACTAATACAATAGTCGCATTTTCGAATTAACTTTAACATATAACAATCAGGATATTTCTCACTGTTGATTTTAATGCATTAACAAACTCTTAATAATGACACTTTATTGTAAAGTGTTACCTATTGTACCTTATCCTGTTGCAATTTATTATGTTTAAAACCTTTGTTTACTCTGAACATGTATATGCAATAAAGCAATACACAATGCACAAGTATTTATGAGTTGAAGTAATATTTTACATACTTAAAAAAACTTATTAGGGGAAGGCATTTAAACTTTTTAAAAAATGATGGAATCCACACAATACTTTCATGATGTCCCAACACAAGTCGATTAAAGCCCTGCTCACACTATGGGATTTCAGCCATGATCTTTGGGAAGTCCTAAAAGATTCCTGAAATCCTCGGCTAAAATCTGTGATCTTTGATCGTTGGTTTGACATGTTCACAAACAGCCGCTTAATGCCTGCTGCGATCAGATTTTCCCTTAGATGAAGTTCTGGCAGTGTCAGAGGATTTCAGACACTTTCCTGCAGTGAGACAACAGCTGCGATGAGCGTCAATCCAAGAACCAATACAAGCACCGAATCTGATGACGCGATACTTGCGACCATTCAAATGACCGCAAGGAAATGTCAAAGCAGTTTTGTTCTTCCTGGTTTTATTATTGAGGTGTGCTGTGTGTAAAATTGCCGCTACAGTTTGTTTACATTTGCTGTGAACAGTCATTTCAGAATGCGGGACAGTGAAAGTGTCACATGGTGGATGACGTCAAACTCCGGGGGTATTTTCTTTCATGTTTGGTGCATCTTCATTGTCGTTTAGTCTGACTTTATGATAGCTGAGATCATACAGTGTGACATGGGAGCCATGTTCGTGCAGTCTGACATGCTACAATCGTTCAGGATCAAATATTTAAAAATAAATAAAGAATGCACAGTGTGAGCTGGCCTTTAGTTAGCGTAACAAATTTAAGTAGATTGAACATAAAACAAAACCCCCCACCCCACAAAAAAAAAAAAAAAAAAAAAAAAAAAAAAAAAATCACCAGAATTTTTTCAGCTCATTTTTAAAATAAGTAGTTTAAAATTTTTCATTTATTTATTTATTTTTGAGTGTATAAAGACATGCACAACGGCTTGAACACTTGAATTGACTATGCACATAATCAATGCAGGAAGACATCCATATTCTTATATATGAAGATCTGAGGCACATTCTCAAATGGACCCCGAACAGCAAAGCTCTCGGTCACAGTTCAGAGTGAGACACTGAAAACGTTTCCTTTGACGTCACGGGGAATTAAGCTCCCTGCACAAGGACACGGACAGGACATCTGTTCTCAAAGCTTTGGAAGTCCTCTCAGTTTTTTGGCTGTGGGTTTAAGATGTCTCTCATTCAAGATCAAGTTAAATGCATTCAATGTGAACACTAATTGAGTAAAAAGTAAAAAATAACCACTAACGTTTTTCAAAAAAGAAATCCCTTTATAGGACTTCTGAAGGAAGCTGATATGAATCTTTATTCAAATCCCTTCTGTCACTTTCTATTTTAACATTGCTTTGATACCTTTATATTGTACGTGTATAGACATGCATTTATTTATTTATATACTTGTAAACGTGATTTTTTTTTAAAAATGATTTTGTATGTTTTGTTTTGCTTCATAATGTCAGAAGATTTCAGACACTTTCCTGCAGTGTGACAAAAGCTGCGATGAGCACCGAATCTGATGACACAATCCATGATGACACAATCCATGAGACAATTCAAAAGACAGCGGGGAAATGTCAAAACAGAGGGGAAATTTGAGATTGTGCCTCATATCTTTATAAATAAGAATATGGATGTCTTCCTGCTTTGATTATGTGCATACTCAATTCAAGTGTTCAAGCCATTGTGCATGTCTTTATACACCCAAAAAGAGTGGAGCGAACAACTGTTGTCAGTCGGCTCACAAAATGAGACACAAACAATGAGGTGATCCATGATTTTATAGTTTACAAAGTTAAAATGCAAAGAAATAAACAGTAATTTAATGTCCTGCTACATTTGTTATTCGTAATTTCATATACACATAACCACAATTCGTCGTATTATTATAAAGATAACCATGTAAACACTATAAGTGAGGAGGACTTCTCTCCACCTCAATCTCCGGGCCTGAATGCAGACACAGTGGATAGCAGTGCAGCAGCTCTCTTTTTCTATCTATTTCAAGCATTAACCCCACATGCCCGTAATTTGGATTTTAAACATAGGTGAACACAGTAGCATGGATATAGGCTATGTGTCTGAATAGTAATGAACTCAACTGATAAAACACAAAGTCCGCCATTGTCCAATTCTAGTACAGCTCTCCCGACAAGAATGCTTCCAACAAACCAACAGCTTTGCTGTATCAGCCCTGACAGAATCGCGGGGAAAAACATGCAACTAACTGCATGGATCATGGAAACAAACACATACGACACCTTATGAACGGCTAAATACTACTTGCCGTGCACAGACACGGTCTCACCCAGTCATTGGGTCTCACAGCTTGGCAGGTCTGCTTAGCCTTCGGAAAGCACATGCTCTCATGAATAATTAAGAAGCAGGGTCTTCTCATATGATAAGGAAACTCCGCTATGAATAATAATAATGAGAAACCGAGGCATCATCACTCCACTAGCAGATTCGCGCTACGTCACCAATTTTGATCTGCCCCAAAATTTTGAATTGATTGAGATTTAATCTGTGTAGTACATAAAATTATATGGATAAAATGTAATAAACCAATCACAAGCATTGATAACAGTTCTAAAGATACAAATTAAATAAACAATGTGTTTTAGTTTTCTGGGAGTCTAAAAGTACATTGAATTATCAGATGTAAAATAACACTGTGTAGATTGCACTAATCTTTTTTTAGGATTACTTGATTGCTTAAAACTGGCTTGGAATGTTTACATAGTCACAGCCCATAAATGTATTTGCAAAAGATACCAATTTTGGTAAATTAGTGGATTTACTGTATCAATAAATCACTTTTTTTCAACTGCGGCTCCTGTGACTATAATCCTGACTCCACGTTTCAGATCCTGCGATGTGTCTATTGCAAATGCTCACATTGCGATATTGATGCTGAAAAATATATACTGTGCAGCCCTATTTGGATTAGTTTTATTTACTCAAATTGACTACAAATGTTTTTTTAGGCTGTTGATAGATGGTTTAGGCAATTTATTTTAGAAATCCTTGCATGAGATGATTCATGTAACTGCTATGGGGATATTTTGGGTCTCTTCTGTGTAGGTGTTTAGAGCTTCTGGAGTTACTTCGGAGGAGATTTACTAATGAACAGAGAAGTGTGCTTCCCTGAGAAGATGTGCACAGCAACGGACACTTTTGCTAAATTTCATCAGATTGACACAAATCCAACATACCAGCACTGAAAAAAAAAATAAAAAATAAAAAATAAAAAAAATAGATTCATCGGATTTATTACATTTTTTTGAAAGGGCAACTATACTGAAATAATCTTTTGTAAAATGTCTGGACAAAACTGTGTGGTATAGTGCGTTCACAGTCATAAACAAGTCTCTTCTTTAAAATTCCCTGATGTTAAAATAGGACCCAAATCCCTCCCACCATGTGACGTAGGAGAGCGGTTTCCCCGCCCACCGATCTGTCTGACAGCTGCATATTAACATGTCTCCATAGTAACGCGTATAATTATATGAACAAGACAGGACATGCGCAAAAATTAAAAGATCTGTTCAGCTCTCTGTGATCATCAATCATCATCAAATGTGATCAATAATGAAGTTTAAAACAGTGCATGTTTGTAATGAACTACAGCAATTTTACCATCTTTACTTCATCATCACAGTCATCACATCATCACAATTATAAAAGAAGACGCTTCAATCCCGGTTTGTGGACTTAAATCAGGTTTATTTTGTACATAGCAGTGGATATTAACGTGTATCCTGTTACATTTGCCATGAAAAAACTGCAAAGTTAAACGCGCATGCAGTGTGTGTGTGTATCCTCTGTGTGCATGTGTGTGAACTTTGTAATGACATTGTGTGACTCATCGTTGCAGAAAGGCTTGAATTATCTCTACAACAAATACATCAAATAATCAAAGTTCTTAGAGTAGTATTTCTCACAAACGTTACGTGAGATCTGCTTCCTTCATGTCTGTCACGGTGCTGTTTATCTGATGCAGCCGGAGATTGAGGCACACTCTGACAGGCATGTGGGAACGGTGGGCGGGGAAAACTAGCATTAAAGGCACAGGCCACAAAAACAGCTTAATAGTGTTCGGAGCTGAAAATTCCAATATTCTGAAAGCTATAATAAATAACCAGATGGGTGATTTAAGCTGAAACTGTACAGACACATTCTGGAGACACAAGACTCACCTTACCTATTTGACATCTTTTTTGAGATTTAAGATAAGTAAGGTAAGGGGTTGCAAACTATATATATATGGGCTGAATTTAAACCAACAAATTAAGTTGAACATTACTTCATTCAATTTGTTTGTTTAAATTCAGCCCATATAAATAGTTTGCAACCCCTTACCTTAAAAAAAAATTGGTAAATCCAATGAAAGCATTTTTTAAGCGTAGCAGGTGTAAACAGGGCATAAGGAGGAAAACGGCTTTTGAAAAATTTAAATCAATACGTTAATAAAGTTAAAGCATTTATTAGAATTAAAACGCATGCAGAATCACTCATCAGCCGCTCACTGTGAGCTCTGCAGTGCAGGCCAATAGTTCTCAGAGCATAAGCAAACAAACCCTTCAATAGCCCAGAGCACGACACAATACAGAACAATCCATTAAGCATCATCTGTCAGGTCAGCACAACAACAAACACGAGTATGTTTTTTCCTGACTTATTGTCCATTAATCTAAACAGTAAGAGCCACCTGTTCCTCAGAACACAACACAATAGCCCTTGATTGAGTTTACACAACAAGCCCTGGAAAGACTGAAAAGGTGAGCGAGCATTTTAAACACAGTGCAGGATCTCATCATCAACAAGCTCAGGCAGAGACCATTCTTCTTACGTGAATAACTCAATTAGCTAGATTTGCATATTACGATTTGACGATCCAGGATCATTTCGTCCTATAAAACTCATCCGAGAGTTGTTGTCATGGCAACAGTTCTGGTAGCTCAAACCTGCTCGGGAGATCAGGCTTATTTCATAAAAACAGGATTAGATAAGGTCTTTTCAAACAAAGGTAATACTGTACCGAATGCTCGTACTTTCTTACAGTAGTAGTTATATACACTTGGGAAAATAGTAAATAGTTAAACAATATTTACATATATTTAGCAATGTGCAACAGCAGCAAATATTTCTGCTTTGTTTCATTCATTTTCGGCTTAGTCCCTTTATTAATCCGGGGTCGCCACAGCGGAATGAACCGCCAACTTATCCAGCATTTTGTTTTACACAGCGGATGCCCTTCCAGCCACAACCCATCTCTGGGAAACATCCATACATTCTCATTCACACACATACACTACGGACAATTTAGCTTACCCAATTCACCTGTACCGCATGTCTTTGGACTGTGGGGGAAACCGGAGCACCCGAAGGAAACCCACGCGAACACAGGGAGAACATGCAAACTCCACACAAAAATGCCAACTGATCCAGCCGAGGCTCGAACTAGTGATCTTCTTGCTGTGAGGTGACAGAACTACCTACTGCGCCACCATGACGCCCTGCTTTGTTTCAGTTTAACGTTAATATAAAGTTTAGTTCTTCTGATATTGTGGTCTAGAACTCCTCCCTGAATTCCTCACTGCTCTACATGTTGTTCTCTAACTGGCTGTAGGTCATCAGTGATGTGTTTTTCAGTCATAACACTTTCCCACAGCAGCATTTTGAATTGGTGACAGGTCTAGATATATAGGCCCAATCCCAATTCTATTTTTGTACCCCTACCCCTTCCCCTTCCCCTTGGCCCTTACAACCGAGGGTTAAGGGGAAGGGCTTCAAAACTTACCCCTAAGAATTGGGACAACACTTCAACACCTGCACACATCATCATATGTCATTGTGATCTCTTGCTTCATATGAGATCAGACGATCACGACCGCTGGAGTTACTCCAGTTGTGTTATTTTTGGTGTTTATCTTCCGGAAATCACTGAAGGCGTATATTATGTTATCATAATAACGATCTAATCTGGCTATAAGATCGGAACTGTACTGTGCATTTACTCCGTGGCCATACTCATCTATACGAAAACAACATTAACATTATAGCAGACACTGTAAAAAGCTCATTCACAGTCACTAGACATTACTGACAGGGTATTCGAGTGTCATCGTGTGTCAGAATGTTGTGGGACTGCTGTACATGAGTTATGATTATGAATTATAGATCGCGAAATTTAGCGGGGGGGGGGGGGGGGGGGGGTTTGCAGTTTTTTTTTTAATCATGACGGTAAAACATGAACGCGGTAATGAATATATTAAAACATATGTTTGTTTGTCGTAATAATGATAATTTGTGGATCTCCTTACTTCCGGGTTCAGCTATCCTGCCGCTGTGGCAGGTGCATTCTGGGAAATTTTCTTACCCCTCCGTTTTAAGTGTGGTCCTGAAAAATCTTCGTTCGAAGGGGTGTATACCCCTTTCCCTTAGCCCTACGCCTTCAAGCTAAAAAGAATTGGGACACCACTACCCCTTGACGTGAATGCGCAAAACGAGGGGTAGGGGTAAGGGGAAGGGCTAAGGGGTAGAATTGGGATTGGGCCATAATATGCCAACTATCAGACCTGATTCTCTCTGATAAGATTTTTGATTATTCACACTGCAAGACTGTCCCTTGCTTGAATGAGCATTTGTCTATTATTTTTTGAACACACCGATAATCTACTCAAGCTCAGTAACCAAAGGAAAAGAACTCAAATGAAACTGCTGTATATTTTCACACTGGCATCAGGCTGCGTGCCTTCAGTTGGCACATAATGTCATCATGGTTAAGCATTAGCCTGGTATAATGCAACCTCACTGCATAAAATTGATGAGTTATCAAGTCAAAAGTTAATCACAAGTCATTCACCTCGACATACTGCAGAGTCATGCTGTCTTAAAGGGACAGTTCACCCAAAAATGAAAAGTCTGTCATCATTTATTTACTCTTTACTTGTTCCAAACCAGACTTTGTTTTTTTCTATTGAAGATATTCTGAAGAAATCTGGCACAGGTGAATCTTTCACCACAAAACTAGCTATGTGAGCTCACAAAATCAATATGTCTAGTTTTGATTTTTATGTGTGCTTGCTTTCGTTTTCAAACACTTAAGCAATCAATGAACCTATTCTCCTACAGACAGACTGAAACATAAGTCAGTCCATTAGCGCAAGATCAGTCAAAAGAGTTACTGAGACCACCATCATTACATACACAGAGTCTATAATAATAATCACCCAAGCATGTTGTTGAGGACATCCGCTAAACACAAAAGTAAACAACTGTCACTGATTAGCATTAGATGCACGCTTTCTGCTTCCAGACGTACACGTTATGTGGCATGGAGCAGATTACTGAGATCAGATTACTGTATCTCCAGCACGTTCATTCATAGACTCGCCCCCTATTTATATCCAACTTTCCCACAATTACAACACAGCAGCCTTCCAATCCTTGCTCATCTGCTTACGTTGCCACTTTTAGCAACAATTCTACGCTGAGCTGTCGACATGAACATCATCATTAGAGTAAATCGAGAAACATTGAATGTGAATTTTACACATTTGTGCAGCCTAACAATCAGATGATAGAATAGAATGCCTTTTACTGTCACTGTACACATATACAATGTACATTATATTCATGTGCGATGAGATTACGTGCATCTCACTACTCTAAATAGGATACTACCACTAAATAGAATATATTTACATGTTTGCACTAAGAAGTGAGATGCACTTAATCTCATCACACATGTATATAATGATACAACACAATACAAACCAGACTAAACAACAAGTTACAGAAGAAATATTCGTTGACGACAAATCGTAGCACAAAATAGGGGATGAGAGGGGGGTAGGGTGAGGTGAAGTAAAGACTTCTGAGGTAGAATGAGAGATACATACAAGATGTAATATTTAAATGTAAGATGAAGGATGGATGGATAAATAAATAAATAAATAAATAAATAAATAAATAATTGTGCAAAGTAAGGGATGAGAGGGGGGTAGGGTGAGGTGAAGTAAAGAGTTTTGAGGTAGAACGAGAGATATATACAAGATGTAATATGTAAAATGTAAGATGATAGATATATAAATAAATAAATAAATAAATAAATAAATAAATAAATAATTGTGCAAAATAGGGGGATGAGAGGGGGTAGGGTGAGGTAAAGTAAAGAGTTCTGAGGTAGAACGAGAGATATATACAAGATGTAATATGTAAATGAAAGATGATAGATATATAAATAAATAAAAAAATACACAAGTAAATAAATAATTGTGCAAAATAGGGGATGAGAGGGGGTAGGG
>CAIGQQ010040406.1:5603906-5634860 GCA_903798035.1 Danio albolineatus | reverse complement strand
CAAGTAAATAAATAATTGTGCAAAATAGGGGATGAGAGGGGGTAGGGGTAAAGATTCTGAGATAGAACGAGAGATATACAAGATGTAATATGTAAATGCAATATGATAGATAGACAGATAGACAGATAGATAGACAGACAGACAGACAGACAGACAGACAGACAGACAGACAGACAGACAGACAGACAGATAGATAGATGTGCAAAATAAGGGATGAGAGGGGATAGGGTGAGGGGAGTAAACAATTCTGAGGTAGAACAAGAGACATATACAATATGTAATATGTAAATGTAAGATGATAAATAGTAGATATACATATATACAGTATACACTGTAAAAAAATATCTGTTAATGAACAGCTTCCGTATTTTGTGATTCACAAGTGTTTTCTGTTTATTTAGGGTTTTGAATTGCATTATGGGATGTTGATCTCTGCTTTGTTGACTTTTGATGTTGAAAATTCAACATACAGTTTAACAAAGTGACTTTTATTGACATTTTAGTAATTTGAAATAATTACAATGTATAAGAAATAATATGTAGAAAGAAATGTATGTAAAATAGCAGAAAACGTACTGGCAGTTTATTACAAGGTTTCTGTAGCATAAAATACAACAGCAACTCACAAAAAAATTCAATAACAATTTCAATAAGTCACTTTTTTTGAATGTTGAGGTTAAAAGTTGTTGGAAGAAAGATCAAAACCCCATAATGCAATTTAAAAGATTAAATAAACCAGGAAAAAAATACATAGCTAATTAAAGCATATTTTCTAGTGTACCAATACTTGGACCACCCTAATTTTGCAATTACCTCAGCCATTTACAAGATGAATGAACTCTAATCTAAATATTATTAAATGACAGGATCTGTCTGAATAATACAGTAACTTTAATCGTGTATTAGTTTATAAGTGCACAAGAAAAAAGTTTAGAGGAAATAATAAACAAGCAAAAGTAAATTACAAACAATTCATTGAGAAATAACTTTGTTGATAAAGTAATCAATAAAATTATTATTAAAATAAATGTTTTTTAAAAAAATCAAAGTACAGTACTTAATATACAAAACGCAACCTACCTAAATATTTTACATTTAAAGTATGAAAACTTTTATGCTTTACACGAAGATTATCATATTTATGGATGTCAGAGTGAAATATCTGCTCTATTACAGTAAACAGAGTAAATTTATAATATTATCATTTTAAATATCACATTTACATACATAAAACAGACTTTTTAGACCTAATTTTAAGGTGAAGAAACAAACATATCACTTCTTCTTGTAAACACTCTTCTTGTAAAGATGTGGACTGTCATATGAGGACATTAATTAGTCCAGACAGAAACGAAAAGGCCTATTATATTATATTATATTAATCGTATTTCCTATTAATCATAATTTCAGTTTTCAATGCTCCTTTCATTTCAGACGCCAGCTGAAGAGATCTTCACCATCCGCCACAAACTCCACAGATAATCTTAATGTTTATATATAATCGACCTTGCAATTTACAAATACAATCCATATTCAAGTACAAAATTAATACTGTGTAACATTAGATGAACATTTGGACAAGCCATGCTCAGCTTTCGGAATCTCCAACGCTAGTCAAAACACCGGCATCCCTTAAATGCTCAGTCAGTTCACGGAATATTTACCACAATCTATCGGTGGCAAAATAACATCCTCTTACCGTGTGATAGATTGCCGTTTTCATGTTTACAGTAACCGCAACGATAGCCATCATCTCCACCGAAATACTCCACTATACTGTACGATCCACCCGCTGCCATTTCCACACTCACTCAGCTGCGCCCAGAAACGCTTTAACGAACCCTACTATTGGAAAGGAGTGCCTCATGAATATTAATTACGCCATATGACGTTCACCTGATGCGCCTCTGTGATTGGTCTGAACTGATAAAACCCCGCCTTTAGTGGGTGGGTTCTTAAATACTAATAGTATTATTAATATTAATAAGCGTATGTGATTGGACGTTCAAAATAAGGAAAGAAAAACGTCAGTAGAAAGTAATTAATATTCATGAACAATGTTTTCACCGTAGTAGAGAGGGATCCAACACTTTTAAATAACCCGGAATCATTCCTTCTTACGTAAAAGTTGAAGATAATGAAAATAAAAACGCAAAAAATAATAATTCTTTGATACAAAAGTATAGATTACAGGAAAAAATTAGCCCCTTTGATTTATTTTATCATACTTAGTTATTTATTATTTGATTTATTCGTATGTATTGTTTATATTTAGGCATCTAATTTGTTCTTTATTTGCACTTGTTCATTCTTGTAATGTGAAGGTATACTGATAATGCCAAGCTGTTGTACATTTTACTATTTTTTCAACAATAAATATATATTTATAATAAAATAAGACAGAAATAACCCGGATGCACACATTCATTTACACTTCCTGTTGTGGTAAAAGCCCTCAACAAACAGTACAATAGTAATGTTTATTATCCAAAACTATCACTGTAAACGTTTCTCACCATAGTAAACAGTGCGTTGATCACAAAAATTATTCAGACTGTAGACGAAAGTGAGGTTATTGTGGGCTGTGCGACTACTTTGTGTTTGTTTACTCTCTTAAAATGCCATTCAGCTCCACTTACCGTATGAAGCTTTACCTCCTGCATTGCCGCAGTAGCCACAGCGATATCCATACTTTACACCTTTGAGCTCCACTATGGAGTACATTTTCCATCCGACTTGCTGACGTTTATAATGTGTGCCATGCGAGTAACGACTCTGTAGTAATAAAAACTGTATAAATAGTGTAAAATCCCCCTTTCCGACAACGAAGCCAGTTGTTTTTATAAATAGTCAGACAGTCGCGTCAGGCTTTACGCTGACTGCTGTATAATGTGGTCACTTTTATGCGTGTCATAAAGTGACATTGACATTAACTAAATGGTATTCATAAAGGACCGAAAACGCAGAGATACGACAGCATGACATGTTCTAAACATGAAGATGCTTGCACAGCCGCTAGAGGGTACAATATGCCCTCCTGTGAAACCTACACTTACCGGACACTTTATTAGGTACACCTGTCCAACTGCTCGTTAACGCAAATTTCTAATCAGTCAATCGCAGGCAGCAACTCAATGCATTTAGGCATGTAGACATGGTCGAGACGATCTGCTGCAGTTTAAACCGAGCATCAGAATGGAGAGGAAAGGTGATTTAAGTGACTTTGAATGTGGCGTGATTGTTGGTGCCAGACGGGCTGGTCTGAGTATTTCAGAAACTGCTGATCTACTGGGATTTTCACGCACAACCATCTCTAGGGTTTACAGAGAATGGTCTGAAAAAGAGAAAATATCCAGTGAGCGGCAGTTCTGTGGGCGCCTTGTTGATGCCAGAGGTCAGAGGAGAATGGCCAGACAGTGACTCAAATAACCACTCGATACAACCGAGGTCTGCAGAAGAGCAACTCTGAACGCACAACATGTCCAACCTTGAGGCGAATGGGCTACAGCAGCAGAAGACCACACCGGGTGCCACTCCTGTCAGCTAAAAACAGGAAACTGAGGCTATAATTCACACAGGCTCACCAACACTGGACAATAGAGGATTGGAGAAACGTTGCCTGGTCTGATGAGTCTCGATTTCTGCTGTGACATTCGGATGGTCGGGTCAGAATTTGGTGTCAACAACATGAAAGCATGGATCCATCTAGCCTTGTATCAACTGTTCAGGCTGGTGGTGGTGTACTGGTGTGAGCAGGACCGGCGCATCCATAGAGAAGACCTAGGGTGGCAGAGTAGTCAGGGCGGTGTCCGCGGCATATCTGTGTTGTTGACCATGTCTATTCCTTTATGACAACAGTGTACCTATCTTCTGATGGCTACTTCCTGCAGGATAACGCACCATTTCATAAAGAGTGAATAATCTAAGACTGGTTTCTTGATCATGACAATGAGTTCACTGTACTCAAATGGCCTCAACAGTCACCAAATCTCAATTCAATAGAGCACCTTTGGGATGTGGTGGAACGGGAGATTCGCATCATTGATGTGCAGTCAACAAATCTGCAGCAACTACGTGATGCTATCATGTCAATATGGAGCAAAATCTCTGAGGAATATTTCCAGTAGCTTGTTCAATCTATGCCACAAAGGATTAAGGCAGTTCTGAAGTCAAAAGAGGGTCCAACCCTATACTAGTAAGGTGTACCTAATAAAGTGGACATTGAATGTATTGCAAAACTGCACTTTTTAAATAATTTTTGTTTAAAAATTGGAAAGTGGTAGTGTTAGAACAGCAAAGCTATGTCTCTTTTTATTAAAAATAAAATAGAGAGTGTTAGTAATAGGAATGTTGACAAAAAGATGAATTTGTAGATATTTTTAGAGTTTTGAGATAAAGTTGTAGGAGACACATGTAGGATACACTCTGTCCTCTCCATATGACGCTTTCTTATAAACACTCCATGTTTCTGGGAAAACCTTTTGCAAATGCTAAACTAACTTAGACTTGACATCTATATTTTGCTGGTGATTTGGAGTGCTTCTTTTAATCAAATTCATTCATTCATTCATTCATTCATTCATTCATTCATTCATTCATTTTCCTTCGGCTCAGTCCCTTTATTCATCAGGGGTCGCCATAGAGGGATGAACCGCCAACTTATCCAGCATAATTTTACACAGTGGATGCCCTTCCAGCCGCACCCCAGTACTGGGAAACATCCATACACTCTCACATACACACACACACACACACATACACACTCATACACTATGGCCAATTTTAGTTAATCCAATTCACCTATGGCACATGTCTTTGGACTATGGGGGAAACTGGAGGAAACTCACGCCAACATGGGCGACCCCTGATTAATAAAGGGATTAGCCAAAAAGAAAATGAATGAATGAATAACAATGAACTATATGGAAATTACTTTTTACAATAAGGAATATATGAATTACATTTAAAATAGTATAAAAAGAATATAGTAAAGGAGAGGGGAGATAAACGAAAGGCTACATGAAAAGGAGATCAAAATTAATGAAGAACATTAAACAAATTACAACTTTTGTGAAAATCAGTGTCTCCAAAATTTAGCAATGGGGTATATGCACACGGACTTTTAATTTCAGTCAGCCAGCCCCATGGCTTCCGGTTAATAGTCATTCCGTACAAAATCACTGCGTTTAAGATCTGATTTCTTTAAAAAACAGTAATCCTCACTGCCTGGCTAAGTTACGATATGAAGTGTGTATCAGACAAACAAGAAGCACTGCATTAAATTAAATTTTCCCGCGCCATGTCCTTTAAATATGGAAATTAATCTTACCCCATTATTTTCAATGGAGTTTCTGCGCTAGCCTGCTGCTAATGACGGTGTCTGCATTTAAAAGGTCTTTCGACTCTTTTTACGCTTTAACAAACAAATGGATGCTTAAGTCTATTTAACTGATTATATTTGAATTACATCACTACATCAGTGCTGTAAAAGGAACCCTATGAATTTGCAGTGGTGTAAAGTAACTAATACAAATACTCAAACTACTGTAATTGAGTAGTTTTTCTCAGGAATTGTAATTTACTGAGTAGTTTTATAAATGTGGACTTTTACTTTCTCTTGAGTGTTTAGTGCAGTATCGGTGCTTTTACTCCACTACTTTCCCTCAACCTGCAGTCAACACTTTATTTCTTTCTTGTCTATGGTCATTGTCTAAAGTAGAAAGATCAGTCCTGGGATTCCTGTCCAATTAAATCACACATATAAAGTAAATCACATCATACTGAACAACCTCAAGACATGGGCGCTTTATAAATGCAGCAAACCTTTTAGAAACATTAAAAATGTCCAAGAAGATGTTCAAAATCTGTACACGCAATGATCCAGAGACTGTTTATAGACTGAAAATGATGAATGTCGACTGTATGATGACTGAAATCACCAAACAGCCTTAAACAATCACTAAATAGAACAAATGAAGAATGGAAGGAAGGGCCAAATAAAAGGAAGGACCGAACAAGGAATGGAAGGATTGAAGAACCAAATAAATGAAGGAAGGATTCAAGGAAGGACTGAACAAACTGAGGAAGGAAAGAAGGAACAAACGAACGAACGAATGAACAAAAGACCTAATGAAGGAAGGAACGAAAATATGAAAGAAAGAATGAGCGAACAAATGAAGGGAGGAAAGAAGGAAGGACCAAACAAATGAAGGAAGAATTCAGGGAAGGACTGATCAAACTAAGGAAGAAACGAAGGAAGGTGCAAACAAACTAATGAATAAACAAAGGACCTAATGTAGGAGGGAACAAAGATACAAAGGAACGAACAAGTGAAGGAGGGAACAAACAAATAATTGAAGGAAGGTTGGAAGGACCGAACGAAAATAGGAAGATACACCGCATGTTGTTTGTGCCGGGATGTGTAAACGTCACATTCTGTAAACGCATCAACTTTTCACAGTGTAATACTCACTACTCACTACTCTTGAGTACTTTTAAAAGGTCTATTTTTACTCATACTTTGAGTATTAACTACAACAGGTACTTTTACTCTACTTGCACTACATTTTTGGGCAAGTAATGGTACTTTTACCTGAGTATGATTTTTCAGTACTCTTTCCACCACTGTGAATTTGGAATAAGTCACATAAACCTTTCTGAGGCTGAAAAACACTAGCTGTGCCCCATTACCTGTTTTACGGAATCATTTTCAACAGCCAACAGAGGGCAACATCGCTTAATGGAACGAGTTTGACCGAGCAAGTCCGAATAAACCCGAATCGCCCTCGAATGAGAGCAAGAGCGTTCGAAAACACAACCGAACGCATCCGGAAAAGGCCGATCTTGGACGACGCCCCAGCTGAGAAACAGTTCGTGGGTTGCCTATCAACCGCTCATACACCGGCCCGACCCATCACAACCATGCTAGGGCTTGTTGAGCGTGTCAGTGTCGTACAGATGACACGCTAACTGAATGATGGACTAATCATCGGCATTTTGTTTTTTCCCGAACACTATTAAAACCATCCCGAAGAAATCCCGATCTGGAATTCTGAGATTATTACGGATATTTGGGGGTATTATAGAAGTAGCTAGCCGAGAGCTACTTTGGCTTTGACCACTGCGGGCAGGTGAGTTAGTTTAACTAGTACAATCCGAACTAACTAGTTTGAGCATTGTCAGTCTGATTGTTGATGGTTATTTTGAGCTGAGGTAAACATAACACCAGCGTTATATTATTTAAAGAGGTTGATGGGAATTCATGCCACCTAAGAGGCTAACATTTCGGCTAGGCACATTAGCTCTACGATAGCTAAGAATTCAACTTTATTTTAGAGTATTTTTGAGGTTAATCAGTACATACATCTCTATTATTTATATTTAATGGCTACGTGATCTTATTTACAACCGGTCTGTAGCCTACTAGGTTCGTTTAAGGCTTAATTCATGGTTTGATTAGCCTCATCTTGACTTAGCTGCAGCTGTTTTTGTTAAGTATACTTAAATGTTCATGTTTTTTTTAGTGGTTATTATTAGGTTAGATATATGAGGTGATATGTGGCATATATAATCTGCAGATTAGTGTCAATCCTCTTTAATATGATGACAGATTATGTTATATTCTAGTGACACATATTCTGATCCATCTGATTATAACATCACTTGTCCTTTCTAAAACAGAAACCAATTGAACTAAAGGTAATCTGGTGCTCCTTTATGTTGAATTTGAACTTTTATAATATAAAAATGTCTATTTATTTTCTAGAATTTGCAAGATGTGGCAAAGTAAAATAAATAATAACTCACTTTGATACATACAAATAAAACTTTTAATAAAACAATGTTTCATTAAAAATAAATAATTTAACAATAAAGTGCCATAGAATGATATAATAATATATGTGTATAATACTAGCTAGTATATACTATCTGTACTAGGTCTTTATGAATAATAGCCCCTCACACTGTAATCTTAAAGATTACTAATTTCTTAAATTCAAATTAGTTGTTTTGTGTACTAATTAGTGACTTCAATACTTTAAATCAGTGGTAGGTTTCATGTTTTGCACAAAATAACTGTATTATTGTTATTGTTTTTTAGGGCTTTTTAACTTTTTATTGAACAGGATAATGGAGATTATAGACAGGAAAGTGTAGGGACCAGAGAGAGGGGAAGGATCGGCAAAGAACCTCGAGCCAGGATCGAACTCGGTGCTATATGTCAGCGCAAGTTACCACTAGGCTATCAGTGCAACACACAATCACTTTTAACATTTTGTTATATCTTGGGTTTAGTTTGTTGGTATTTTAGTAGTACCGTCTCATGTACAGTGGACCCTCACTATAACACGGTTCACCTTTTGCAGCCTTGCAGTTTCACTGATTTTTATTTATTTATTAATTTTTTGTGCAGTTTGACATGCTTATTTATACTTTTACTTACAGTGCATTGTGTTCTGCATCCTGATTGGATGTAGACCATTGTCAATCAATTTCCTCTGTGTCTCCTGTACAGTACAGGATGTGTTCAGCTTGTCAAATTACATAAATCGTCCATAGCAGTGTATGTTTCAACAAGGATGCAAAATAGTTGTAACTATTCGCTGCAAGACCATCATAAAAGTGTTCACACATCAGATGCACAGCACCATGCAATTGTAAACATGTTTATATCAGGGTACACACAACAGCGCCACAAGTCAGCAGCTGCCTGCAGTGCCCAGCTACAACTAAGGACACTATTTATATTTCTGCCGTGCCACAGAGCGTCATCTGAATAATTTCATTTTAAATAACATGCGAATGTGCGCATCCGGTGTGTGTTACTTCCAACTGTCATGTGCGCGGCGCATCTGGTGTGTGACCCTCCTTAAGGATGGAGTCTGCTTTAGCTTTGTGGATCAGTGACTGCAGGAAAACGAACATTACGCTGGATGCCAACATTATCCATACAAAAGCTAAAAATCTTTATGATCCTTTTGCTGACAGCGATGAACGTTTGTGCCTGACAACAGGGTTTGATCTTTGGTTTCGTTCTATAATACTGGACTTATTTTCTATGAAGATTTGAACTTTGAGAGTGTTTAAACAAGAGAGAAATGTGTGAAAATGGTAATCCCTGTCTGAGAAAAGTGTGTAAAGTGTGTAGTTAGGGGTTTTACAGCCTTAAAACATCTATAATAATTGTTAAAAAACTGACTACTTCGCGGATTTCATCTATCGTGGTTTACTTTTAGAACGTAACTCCTGCGAATAACGAGGGAACGCTGTATATTAAAACTTTTCTAAACCTTCAGTTCACCAAGTTTGATTGTCTTGTGCCAATTTACTTCTTTTTTTCTGTTGTAGTAGCAGAAGGTTGTTCAATGTTTTCTGCTGAAGCTCTGATCCTCGAGTCTGGCCTCTGGCAAAGCTTGTTGCAGTGAAAATCAATATATTGAGCTCATTGGTGTCTTGGAGATGGCTCCCAGAAATTGGATACAGTTTTAAAAACGGTTTCAGTGCATTTCAAAAAGGATGAAGGCTTCATTTCAAGTTTCATATCCTGTCTGGAGTCACAGTGTGGTCTGTCCTTTGGGCTTGGCTGGATTGTTTTAAACTGAGGAGAATGTTATTATATCTTACAAAGCTCCTTTCAACCTGCTCTTGTTCAGCAAAGCAACAACTGCTCCTGGGGCTCACCATATGTCTCGTCTGTCACACTGCACTTACTGTTCCCTCCCTGATTCCAATGTGAACATTTTTGCAGGGTATAGCTAACCAGATTTGACTTTAGTGATGCTGGACTTTTTAGGTTTTGGTGCGGTTTATTAGTGGGTGAATTGGTTTTAAATGGCCAGTAGTGGTATCGAGAGGCAGGGGTGACAGACTAACCATTCTGAAACAATACCAACACTTATTTTATTCTGTGTTAGCAACGTATGTGGCAGATTTTGGGAACATAAATTACAATAACTACAACGTACAAGATTGTAAACACATGGCTGTAATTCAGCTCTCCCAGATATAGATAGGAGGTTAAGTTTCAACTCTGAGTATGTTAAATCTGAAATGAGGTAATCTCTGGGTTTTTCATTCAGAATGAGAGGAATGTCAAACTTGAGAAAGCAGTGCAAGTTAAACCCAATATTAAAAGGGAGGTAACTTATACTCCGAGTCAGTTAGCATGGTAAATTACTGTGTTAACCTAACTTGGTCAGGAGCACAGACCTGTACCATGAAGCCAGATTAGCTTGCTAGCCAGTTAAGTTTCAGTTTAGTTTGCACCAATTTTGGGGTTTAGGTACCAATACCATCGCAACAAAAAGTGATTAAAGGCAAGCTGCCTTCCCCTATTATCTAAAACCCAAGATTTGTGCAAACTAAACTGAAACTGAACTGGCTAGTTAATACAGCGTCATTGTACAGGCCCCAGGTTTACTTCAGCAAAAACCCAGTGTTTCTTTTTGGTTCCTTCTCCATTTTAAAGTACATGGAACTAAGTTTAAATACTTCATTCATTCATTCATTCATTCATTCATTCAGGCACTCTGCAGAAATGCTTTTCTTACTAAGTATTTTATTGTATTTCATGTACAACTGTACAAAACCCTGGGTGCATCTAATTTAAGTGCATTTTGCTGAAGTAAAATGATCTGCCATTGTGTAATAAAAATGATCTTTATGCAAATCAATAGCCAGATAATTTAGAGTGTCAATTACTAAGTGCAAATTTACAGTAGCTCTGCCCTCAAATGTCATACGAGGTACATCAGCCGACTCGGGGTTGATTGAACTAATTGATCAGCTGATCTGAAACCCAACTCAGTTTAACTTCAAACAAGAGTTGATTGAACCTCCTTATCGAAATGGGTATTGTAGAAGACACAGTGCTACATATGCTTATAGGTACAAACAATTATAAACAAATATACTCACAGTTGTTTTCCATTCTTTACTCAGAAATAATAAAATCCTAATGCAGATTGACAGCATTAAACAAACTAAACTTATAGTGCTGGTTTTCATTGAGAGATTTCATTTACCGCTTGATTTTTTGCTATAAAGCTCTAGCTGGTATCAAAGGTTTTTATAAGTGAAATAAAAGAAGTGTTATTTTAATTTTCATAGATATAACCCAGGATAAGAGATAATGTTCAATTCAATTCACCTTTATTTCTATAGCGCTTTTACAATGTAGATTGTGTCAAAGCAGCTTTACGTTGAAGATTATAGTAAATTGAAACAGTGTCAGTCTAGTTTCCAGAGTTGTGAATGTTTCAGAGTAGCCATGAGCTGGTATAAGATTCTGACAGTATGATAACCTTGGATAAAAATATCACGGTTTCAGGGTATAACGGTATTGTGCTCACTGCTCTAAAATATATTATTTTTAAATGTCTGGCTAAAAAACAAAAACTTTTCCCCCTTTGAACACATTATATTTTATTTTGAGAAACATTTCAAATATTTTGGAGCTGTAAACGTGTCAGGCTGAATAGTTCAAGCCAATCATTGACTTCTGCTGTCTTCATTTGTTTCAAAAACACAGATGTCTTTACAATTTACACCTAAAAAACCAAACCAAAAAAAAAAAGTCAATTAAAAAATCTTGCCCATACCTTAGGAACGGCATAGAAATTTTTTTTGACGGTATGAAAACCTTGACTTTTCCATACCGCGGTGTACTTCGAAAACGGTTATAGTCCCATGCCTATTTAAGAGTTGTGAAGTTGACGATGGCATCATCTATCGACCCAACCCTAATGTTGAGTTTGTATTATAATTTATTATTTTCATGCGTTCCTGGATTTGTATAATGATTTTAAAAGCATTCAGGCATAAGAAATTGTACCATTTTTGACTTTAACAACGATTCATTTTATTGAATAATTTTTATCATTCAGTTACTGAATATACTGTTAGACTCAGGAAATGATAAAACACATTGTTTTTGTTGTATCTTTTTCTCAATGGTATTTATAGATTGTTATTGTTAAGTCCTTTTAGATGTTTATATTAACTAAGGGTATTATGACATAATATAAAATAGTTTTGTACGTGTGTGACCAATGAAAGAAACAACTGAAAGCCAGATATCACTGCAATCATTTATTGCCCATACTTCCAGTGAAAATATATTATGTTGTGTAATCAGTGAAAGAAACATATTTACAAAAAATAAATGATAAATTCACCTGATGGAGAGGAGGTAGTTAGAGGTGCTTAAGGCCCAATCCCAATTCTAATTTTGTACCCCTACCCCTTGGCCCTTACAACTGAGGGTTAAGGGGAAGGGCTTCAAAACTTACCCCTAAGAATTGGGACAGCACTTCAACACCTGCACACGTCATCATATGTCATCGCGATCTCTTGCTTCATATGAGATCAGGCGATCACGACTGCTGTAGTTATTCCAGTTGTGTTATTGTTTGGTGTTTATCTTCAGGAAATCACTGAAGGCGTATATTATGTTATCATAACGGTCTAATGTGGCAGTAAGATCGTAACTTTACTGTGTATTTACACAGTGGCCATATTTATCTATGTAAACACAAATAAACAACAATAACATTATAGCAGACACTGTAAAAAGTTCATTCCCAGCCACTAGACATTACTGACAGGGTATTCGAGTGTCATCGTGTGTCAGAATGTTGTGGGACTGCTGTACAGGAGTTATGATTATGGATTATAGATCGCGAAATTTATCGTTGTTTTTTTTTTGTCTACCCCTTGACGTGAACGTGCAAAACGAGGGGTAGGGGTAAGGGGAAGGGCTAAGGGGTAGAATTGGGATTGGGAAAAGAAACATCTTCAACGTACCAAACATCTTAACAAAACATACACAAAACAGCACACTCTCTAACATCATGAAAATGTGTTGAGGGACCCAAAAAATATATAGATTGTCTTTTAGATTTTATGGAGATGCAAATAGTAAACATTAATTCATCAATCTCTGACTAAATGTGCATGAAAATACTCAAAACGCATGCAAATAAATGCACTCCAAATAGCACAGACCACAACGAAAATGTGTCTGGGAAAGTTATAGATAGTTTATTCGATATTATGGCGATGCACTCCCACTGCAGAATCATCCCAATTGATCTAACATTATAAATTCTTTCCAAAATAAAAGATTAAGCCATCTGGTGATATTGTATTCATATCACAAAATAACCAATAAAAAAATTGCAATGCTAGATTTTTCGGATAGTGTGCATTTTTTAGGAGGGTTTTAGGTAACATTGAAGGCAGCTCGTGCATGTGTGTGTGATATTTGTGCGGCCATCAGCTGTTATCTGTCTGTCTAGCCTGGTCATTGGACATTTAAATGCTTCTGATGAGAAAGAATCCATCTGCTGAAACATGAGATACTACAAGAGACGATAACTTGCACTAACATAACGTGCGTAAACACAAAGGTATATGAAAATGTAGATGGCAAACATTCAGCCCTAAATCATGTAGTACTTTTTTCATTGGTGGATGCAGAAAGCGATACTGCAGTAAAAGTGCGGAGGATTAATTGTAGTTGCACTGAAACAAACACTCTGCAAGTATTCCAGTATTTCCTTTAAGATTACTGCTAATGTCTTGTGAATTGGTATCATATCGACCTTGGAAGTGAATGACATTATAATATGTTATTTGTTCCGCTGTTAGCGCGGTGAAATGTTGCCAGTATTACTTCACTCTTGTAATGGGGTTAATGATCGACAGTTTGCTTTCACCTTGAGGCCAACAACCTCTCGAAAGGACTGATTATCAGAATGATTTGCCTGGCCTTTTTTCATCAAAGGCAAACTCTGAAGTGTTGTCCAACAGGGCATGAAGGTGGTGTATTTGTAGAACGGTGTTTGTGGTGTAGAAATCACTTGTTTGTTTGTGTGTTTGGTATTTATTAGTAGTTGTTTGAGTTGATGCAAGGCCAATCATTCACGTGATTTTGGTCTTCGTTTGGTAGCAAACATTGATACGGAAACAGTGTGATTATAAACTAGAACAGTGGTTCTCAAACTTTTTTTACCAAGTACCACCTCAGAAAAAAATTGTCTCTCCAAGTACCACTATAATGACCAGTACTGAAATACAGTAACGTAGTAGGTCTAATTAAGCAGCGACAGCACTGCACAGTTGAAAAAAAGACAAATCAATTCCTTTTATTAAGAATATGTATTACTGTCAGCCACTTTACACATTATAAATAGTTTGAACATTAACTGTGCTTGCAGAGTAAAAAATAACTTTACCATTTAAATTAAAATGTGCTTTTAAAAGTGATTTAAAAATGACACTGTTCTTAAATAATAAAAAGAAAACTGCTGTACTTGTAAAGTATTAATGTATAGTAGCCTATTCATCAAAACCTGCAAATGTTGCTTGGACCTGATGAATATAGGTTATATGTCATATACGTATATACATACATTTTTTATACCTTTTGAGATATATATTGCATGTACATATGACATAACTTTGATATCTAAACGTTAACTTGTATTTTGATACGATTCGGAATTACATATTTAAATTAGAAAATAGATCTGCTTACTGCTGGTCATTTACAGTAGTCTGTGTGTGTCAGAAAAGCAAGTGATTAAATGCATAAATTCCATAGTCTGTTGATATTCTTGATTCTGATTGGCTGGAGGGTGTGCAACACACAGGTAGTTCCAGTCAGTTTTGATCACAGTTCGAAATGAATGCGCTTCTCCCAAATGTTTATAGTTACTATAGCAACTCGCATGTGAAACCGATGAGAAATGTTACTGGCGGAAGGGGAGATCCGCAAAATTAGAAAAGTACTCATCTGACTGAGAATGTCTTATCTGTCCACCCATGATCGGACTGATGAAATCGTATAATAATATCAGCATGTATAAACAGCACTGACACATGCTCTCTATCTCTCTGTCTGCCTGCGCGTCGTGCATTAACGCACGGCAAGCCGTTGATTATCCCTTACATACACATGTACAGTGCTTGACCAATTCATACGTGCAGTATTCTCGAGTTAGTAACTGAAATCTCAACACTACAGGACTGGTCTGCTGAAGGGCTTCTCTAGCGCGTGTGTCTCTCTCATAGGTCTCTCCCTCCGCACAACTCTCCGCCAGCGCGCGCGCCTCTTTTTCTTCCTCCGCGCCAAGCAGACTGATTTTTTTAACGTTTGATGACGCGATGCACTAAAGTAAACATTCTAAGCACTCCGGTGTACTCGTACGCTTCAGGGAACAGCCAATGCTCTCTGATCACGGTGTTATCGGACGCGTCAAAGGGTTTAAAAAGTGTGTTCATTTTATTCTTTTATTATTCAGATATCCTTCCGCGTACCACTGGAAGAAGTCCCGCGTACCACTAGTGGTACGCGTACCACAGTTTGAGAACCACTGAACTAGAACAACACAAGAGTGAATTCTTTTTCTTTTCTTTTTTCTTTCTTGTTTTCCTTTTTCCTTTATTTTTTGTTGTTTCTTTTCTTTCTCCTTTATTCTTTTTTCTTTCTTTTTCTATTTTTTTTCTTTTTTCTTTCTTTTTTCTTTTCCTTTTCTTTCTTTTTATTATTTTTTCTTTCTTTGTCTTTTGAAAAAATATATTTTCTTGTCTTAATTTTTTCTTCCTTTTTCTTCTTTCTCTTTTCTTTCTTTCATTTCATTGTTTTTTTTTTCTTTTCTGTCTTTTTTCATTATTTTTCTTTGTTCTTTCTTTTAAAATTTTCTTTTCATTTTATATCTTTTTTCTTCCTTTTTTCTCTTTTTTCTTTTTTTCTTTTTCCTTCTTTCTTTTTTTTCTTTCCTTTCATATTTTCTTCCTTTTTACTTTTCTTTTTTCTTTTTCTTTCTTTTTATCTTCTTTCTTATTTTTTTCTTAATTTTCTTTCTTTTTTCTTTTCTTTTTTCTCTTCTTGATGCAAGCTCAATCATTCATGTGATTTAGGTCTTTGTTTGGTAGCAAACATTGATACGGAAACAATGAGATTATATACAAGAACAACACGAGTGAATTCCACATATGTTAAAGGTAGAGTGAGTTAACAAATTTGAGTATGACAAATTTATAAGACTAGAACATATGAAATGCAGTATGAGACAAGACACAATAGTGTGGGTCATTTCATCATATTATTGATATTATGAAGTTAGATGGATTATGCGGATGCCAAAGTTCTAAATCAAACTGTCTTTCTCTACAGTATGTATTGTAATATTTCATGTTATAAACAATATCTCCAGAAACATAATGTTATAATCAGTGTTTTGACATATCGTTTTATTTGTCTTGATTCAGTTTGTGCATATATTTCATTTTATTTAATCAAATATTTTGTCCAAGAAGACACAGTTTCCAGGAACTTTTTTAATTTAAGCATAATACTATAAAGAGTTTGTTCTGTTATCAGTGTTTTTATAAAGTTAAACAGTATAGAAAACAATGTGATGGACTTTTTGTGGTTTTAAAAAATTAAATCAGGTCCATCCTTTTGTTACTGGTCTTCACAGTAGTAAAAAAACAATTGAATTTTTATTGAAAACAGAAAAAATGAACACAGATGGTGACGTTTGGTTCATTTCTATTCAGATCTCTGGAATTCTGGTGAGAGAATTTCTAAATGTCATGGAATTTTAAAAGGTCTATATTTATTCTTTCTTTCTTTTCTTTCTTTTCTTTCTTTCTTTTTTGTTCTTTTTTCTTTCCATTTTCTTTCTTTCTTTTTTCAATTTTTCTTATTTTTTTCTTTCTTTCTTATTTCTTTCTTTTTCTTTTCTTGTATTTTCTTTCTTTACTTTGTTTCTATTTTTCTTTCTTGTCTTTTCTTTTTTTTTCCTTTCCTTTTTTCTTTTCTTTCTTTTTCTTTTACTTTTTTGTTTAATTGTTCTTTTTTATTTTTTCTTCTTTTTATCTTTTTTGTCTGTCTTTTTCTTTTCTTTTTTTTTTCTTTTTTTCCCCTCCTTTTTCTTTCTTTGTTTTTTTCTTATTTTTTTCTTTATTTCTTTTTCATTTTTCTTCCTCCTTTCTTTCTTTCTTTCTTTCTTTCTTTCTTTCTTTCTTTCTTTCTTTCTTTCTTTCTTTCTTTCTTTCTTTCTTTCTCCATGTCATGGAATATCAATGATTTTTTTGTCATTTAATTAATTAATTTAATTTCTATTTATAAAAATGTATTTTTTTCTATACTGTTTTTATTGCATTGTTTCTGGTGTTTTGTTTATGGTTAGTCTATTTTTCAGTGAAAATGTATCCTTTTACTGCTTGTCACTTGGGTCAAATACAGTCACCATGGCTTTACCTGCTAAAATACTGTCTGTGGCTGTTTTTTATTATTATTATCATTAGTTTTTTCCTGTTCATCATGGAAATTAAGAATTTTTTGTTTTAGTTTTGAGTGGGAACCCATTCGTTCATGTTCATGATTTGTGGCCAATTTAATTCAAATTCACACTCATAGACTTGAAAGAAGGCTAGTTTTACTAATTCTGTCTGTGTTGCTTAAGTCTGATATTAGCAAAAACTGCAGGTGTTGTAAACTCGTGTTGTATAGATTAATAATGTGACCTGTTGGCTTGAGATGCTGAACCTTGGCTGACACTGCAACTGATGTTAAAGATCATGTGAGTTTTGCTGAGCCCAGTCTAATGAAGTGTGCATGAACGAGGTCAGTGAGGCTGTGTGTGTGTGCTATAGATTAAGCTTCTCAGTAGCAGCAGCATTGGAGAAATGTTACATAATATTTCTACTTGCATTCATATTTCTTTATCAACCAGATGCCAATGTTCAATAATTCAATTTCTGATAAGAAACATGCACAGTATTGATATTATAGGCACTTCAAAATACAAACAAATAAATTATTATTTAAACTTTTAGAGAGGTGTTCATTACAACGTCAAATGCTTGAGACTTAACTGGTTATTTTAATAGTTAATCATTATATCAATCTGGCCTAGAACATGCTGAAATATTTATTGAATATTCACTATTAACATGGCTATTTTATGTTAAAGCTGTGGAATTAGGATCTAATAGTTAAAATTAGCTAAACTCACGAAGAAAACCACGAAAGCTTTTGTTAGGTGATGTTCATTTCTTAGTTCATGACTAATTACATGTTAAAATAGTTCTATCTGATTACAAGTCAAAAATTGCTTTATTAAATGGAGTAAATAACTAATTAAATTCAATATCATTAACTAATCATTCAAACTAATTAAGCCAATATTAATAGTTATGATAGATAGATAGATAGATAGATAGATAGATAGATAGATAGATAGATAGATAGATAGATAGATAGATAGATAGATAGATAGATAGATAGATAGATAGATAGATGCAATTCAATTTGATTAACAGTGTTTACTCTGAATCAGAGCTAGGCTATGACAATATTAGCCTATACTGACAATGTCTCATCGCGATGGTGATTATGACATTGAATTATCGGGCAATAATCGACATTATTGGGTAAAAATAAAAATGATAAAAACACATTTAAATGTCTTTTAAACATAAATAAATACTAAAAATAAAACATCCAGACAGGATTGTAACATTTTCTTATAGTAGGGCTGCACCATATGTTCTTTCAACATCAATATTGAAATGTACGCATCAGCATTAATCACATCGCAGGATTTACAATGTTGAGTCTGGATTATAGTTTACCAGGAGCCACAAAACACAGAATTTTTAGAGTCACTGCTAAGATTAACCACAGTGAAGTGAAGCGTTATCATTTGAATGTGTTTTTAAGTCCTGTGTCTTATAGGCATGGGCCGGTATAAGATTCTGACAGTATAACCTTGGATAAAGATATTACTGTTTCAGGGTATGACGGTATTGTGTTTACTGCTCTAAAATATATTCTTTTTAAACGTCTGGGTGAAAAACAAAACCTTTTTCCTCTTTAAACGCAATATATTTTATTTTGAGAAACATTTAAAGTATTTTGGGGCAGTAAACATGTCAGGCTAAATCATTCAAGTGAATCACTGACCTCTGCTGTCTTCATTTGTTTTGAAAATACAAATGTCTTTACAATTTACACCTAAAAAAAATGTAAATAAAAAAATAATAATCACCCATACCTTAGGAACGGTATAGCAGAAAATTTTAGCGGTATGAAAACCTTGACTTTTCCATACCGCGGTATACCTTGAAAACGGTTATCGTCCCATGCCTATAGTGTCTTAGCATTTCAAGAGATTTTAAAACATTTGGGAAAAAATAATTATGACTTTTGGAGGCGTAACAAAGAGAAATTGGATTTAACATTTACAAATAATGCGTTTCATAGAATTTTGTATTGTTTCATGTCCAAATATTTGCATTTCAAACCTAAAACAACGTTGATTATTTAGCTTGTTTTATGGAAAATCTAACTTAACTTTGACTTATTTCCAAATGTAAAAAAAAAATCTATATATTTTTTGGATATTTGGACTTGAAACAAGGCAACCCTAAATAATTTGCATTGTAATTACTTAATTTCTGTAACCAAACACTTGTTAGACTCCCTAGAAAAAGTCAAATAGAGAATTCAAACCATCTGGTATTCATATTGAATATTAATAAAAATAATAAATAATTCGCAATGTCATTCTTTTCCAATATCCTGCAGCCCTAATAACTAGTAAAGTAACTTTTTTTGCTTGTACTTAGGTCAGTATCGCGATCCTACCATATTGACCGTATTTCACAATGCGCTTGTTTTTGCTATTTGTTTTAGAACTTAAGCAGAAATTACTAGAAATAATAAATTGTAAAAAAAACAATCAAACTATTCTCGTGTTTTCATGACTATACATAAAAAGTAGAATAATATTATAAGAAAATGTCAGTTTGCAACATGAACCAGCAGAACAAGCTATTTTAACGTCTAAAAATCAATGGAAATGAAGTACAGTGGAAGTTTGGAGCCAAAAAGATTCCAATGGCTGCATCCGTTCATACGTGAAGAATAATGGTAATGCTGTCATAAAAGCTTCAGCAAGTAATCCCATTCCCAACAAG
Source organism: Danio albolineatus (assembly GCA_903798035.1). NCBI lineage: Eukaryota > Metazoa > Chordata > Actinopteri > Cypriniformes > Danionidae > Danio > Danio albolineatus. Next base: position 5,614,865 of record CAIGQQ010040406.1, on the reverse strand, counting down.
AAAATCTGATATCGGCATATCATTAAATTGAGTTTCTCTCCATTTCAAGATGATCTATTATAAAGATTGTGAGCAAAATAAATAATTGAATACATCAAGCAAATCATCAGTGATCTGTACTAGTGTTGTCAAACTTGTCGATGTCGGAGGTTTCAGTTCGGGTTCAGAGCTTGACAAGTGTCAGCATGTTGCGGGAAGGTTGCTGTAGTTTTCCAGTGAGCTGTTCAGAATCAGTTCTCTCATTGATCTGTTGACCACATTTTTCAGACGTCTCAAAAACAGGCGAAAGGGCAACAGTCTATCAGCGCTCAACCTTACGACATCCTATATCAACATTGGGCATTCAAAGGTTTGTCAAGACTAGACTGTATATATTGAGTCTGTCAGCTGCTAGACAGTATGTGTTTTCAATACACCAATGGCAGGAAATCACAAGATCTGTCCATGCGGATGCAGGCCTAATTGAACGTAAATAAAGAAGGGCTCTCACTGAATGCCTCTCTATATAATGTATCATTTGCAACCTGATGCTTTTATTAGAGCTTGGCTGTCACAAGATTGTAACATTTGCTGTCATGCGCTGTTTGTTTTCATGACTCTGCATTAGCGTTGAGTTCAGAAGAACAGCAGCAGGGTGGATGTCCTGGCCATCTGTCCCGAAGCCTCCTAGGGAAGCTAGTCTGACGACTGCAGGCGAGAGGGAACTGTATGACTGCTGCCAGAGGCAATGCTAAAACACTTGCTGTTAATTAAATGTGCTTAACATGAGTGGGTGGGCACCAAATACAGCAATATGCCCTCAGACGCTGTGAATTTAACACAACAGTGCTTGTTAAAAGATGCTACAAGAGTACTGAAAAACCATACTCAAGTTAAAATACCATTACTGCCAATGTAGTGCATGTAAAGTAAAAATACAAGTGAAGTCAAAATTATTTGCCCTCCTTTGAATTGTTTCTGGTCGAATAAATAATTTTTGAGGGCTAATAATCCTGACTTTAACTGTATGCGTTCTAAATACTACTTAGCATGAGTAAAAAGTAGACCTTTATTACTTTACCCTACTCAAGTGTAGTGAGTATTGCACTTTGAAAGGTTGATGCATTAACGTGGAGCGAAATCTGTGTAACCTAATGGGCAAATATCTTGCTGTGCCGATATGTTAATGCTTTGATTATGCACTCTAAACCCTGACTAACAAGCCACAAGTGTCCATTAGGTGAGGCTGCAAACCGAGCTCGTCCAACACTGATACAGTAGATAATTTAGTAGACAATAGTTACATTTCCATCCACCAATTTCTATGCACATTTTGCATATGCACATAAAAGCACGGCCAAGATGCGCATACATTTTGAAAATGCGCAAAGAAAACGTATGCGCATAACTGAGTGGGATAAACTTTTTATTCGATAAGAAAAGATGCGCATAAACTATGATGGAAACACTTTTACCGTACAAATTCCACTATGCGCGTTAAAACATCATGTGGTTTTGATATAAGAGTTAATGTAATTATAATAGTGTGTGTGAATGGACAAACCAGCAGGCTGAGCACACTGTAAAACATATGAAATCATTCTAAAACACCTCAACTATTTCAGTATTAGTGTTATTATATTATTCATAATTATTCATATATATATATCATCCAGAACCGTCTAGAGCATCTGTTCTCCGCGTCTCACTACTCCAAACGCCACCATGCATTCAATGCACGTTGGCATACTTCTGATGAAGAAGTAATTTAAGTAATTTTAAATAAAGAAAAGATTCACACAGCTTCTCCTTCCGTAGTTAATTCAGTTTTTACTGTTGATATTTTTAATGTGGATATTTTGTTCTCTTTGACTCATTGGGTGGAAACGCTGCTTTATTCGCACGTCTTATATACGATATTCCAGTTTTGCGCATGAATTTAATTTGCATATTTGGATGGAAACATAGCTATTCACTATATACACTACAGAATGTTACGTTTTCAAATACGTGCAGTTTACGCAAATCTGTTAATTAACAGTTTCCTTATTTCACAAGTGTTTTCGATTCATTTACGATTGTGAATTGCATTATGGGATTTGGCATTATCTTTGCTCTGTCGACTTTTGATGTTGAAAATTCAACTCTACAGTTTAGCAAAGTGACTTTCATTGACATTTTAGTAGTTTGAAATAATATAATGTATAAGAAATAATATAGAGAGAAATAAATGTGTAAAATAACAGAAAATGTGCTGGCAGTTAATTAGTGCAACATACAACAACATAAACGATGTATCACTTTAAACTATTAAAAATGTCAATAAAAGTCACTTTTTCATGGTCGTTAGAAGAAAGATCAAGATCCCATAATGCATTTAAAAAGCATTAACCAGAAAAAAAATCACAAAATACAGAAAAATGTTCAGATATTTTCTTTCCTTCATCTTTTTCTCATACAGTCTAAACAGCCTCACTTTTTGCATGTAACCGTTTTGTGTATTCTTAAACACTTTATGCTTCCACACTGTACATGTTTGCTGTATTTAGAAAGCGTCTATGGCCTCGATTACACTGTCAGGTCTAGATGCCCAATTTGATTTGTTGCCTATATTTTTTTTGCCTGCCCGTTTACACGTTGTTTTAATTGTGACCCATATCTGATTCATGCGTTTCCACCTACCATACAATTTACGATGGCGCGCATGCATAAAAGCGGTTTCTAGCATCTGCGTCACACTAGCCACGAGGGAAGAAATAGTCTTGCTTTTAGCTCTGTGAAATATGCGAAGTTTGCCCAACTTTAAAATGATTTTGAGGCGGAGGAGGAGGAGGGAAAGGGCCGTCATCACAGCTTGCACCTATGGTTTATAAATAGTGTCCTCCACTGACTCATCTCCCCACAGGGCAAGAAGGCAGGTAACTCCTGCCGTCAGTGATTGACCACTTTTCTCCTCCATGTTTCCTCTGTTGTTGTTGTTTACCGCGTCGGCGTCTCCACACGCGCTCTTCCTTCTACGCCATTAAACTGCGAAGAAGTACCACATTGTCGCAAGTTTAATGACGTACAAAACGGAGAGCCTCAATAAATCTGATCTGCCTGCTTACATGATAGTCGCATTGTCACATATCCCATTTATATCTGATTTATTTCCACATATGAAGGAGGCCTGAAACCCATCTCTGAATATCCAAATGCATGCGTTTTTTTTGTGTTTACACAGTCATGATCTGAATTGGGTCACATTAAACTGTCAATGTAAATGGGGCCTATGTCTTTGGGGTTGATTTGTCTAATGCTATTTTTTTTCTGTGCATGATTTGATTGGATGGCCAATTAATATAGACAAGAAAAAAATAAATCAGTGACTGCAGGTTGAAGATAAATAATACCAATACAGCACTAAAAATGTACTCAAGTAAAAGTACACATCACTTTTTAAAACTACTTACAACTATTCCATTACAGCCATTTTAATGTGTTTGTAATTTGTTAGTTTACACCACTGGTGAACATACTTTTTATAAATAAAAACTATAGATTAAAATAATGTTGCTTCTGCACTTTGGAAAATGTGATTGTCCTGCATTTGAAGAGTTCTTTTGACAGGGGAGGGCGTTTTCTTAAAGTGAAAGGTGAATGAACCAAACACAATGGGTCTCTCAGGCATATATTTCCAGAGTAATGTACAACGGATCCAACGTGGTTCAATCTGTGTTCTTTTGCATGTCACATTTGTATGATTAGTGTCGCTTTCTTTGCAGAATAATGATTATTGTAGTTTTCCCACCAGAAATTCTTTTCATTTTCAACATTCACATAGTTGTCGCATTTTGTCTCTTATTGGCAGCTGCACAGAATGTTCATTAGGTCATGACTCATATGGCGGCTTTTGTTCTGCTCATTCACCATGGTAAAATTAACGATTTCAAATGAATATACTACACTGTTAAAAATGCTGGGTTCCACACAATCCATTTGTGTGGGGACAACATGAAGGAATTAAGTTAACCTATTCGTTTTTAGACATTTAGGTGGATTGAACTTGAAACAATTAAGTAATCAGAAAGAAAACTTAAGAATTGTGGTGTTTAAGCTAATTTTAATTGTGTAGATTTACATTTTTGAGCGTATATCCAAACAAAACAGATGACCCCAGTGTGTTTTAAATAAAAAAAAATTACAAATCTGTTTTCTACACTCAAAAAAAATAAATAAATAAAATTAGGTGAATAACCACATGCTTTAAGTGTTTTTGTGGGACAACTTAACTATTTTATGTTCAATCCCAGTGCTTCCCACATATAGACTTTACTTGGGCAGGCCATTCAGGTATATTAATGGCTCCCAAAGTAGCCTATAGTAACACTTTTTTTTTTTTCATCATTTACATTTTTTGTATCCTCCCAGTATAACCAAACATCTGCAATCGCTTAAGTAGAAAATCTCTCGTTTACCCGTTTCGTTGTGTACGTGAGACCTGTCAACACTCCCACAGACAGTCTAATGCACTTTGCAGACCCACAGAGACACACTTTTTTGGGACTTAAAACGGGCATGTTTTCGGCCCAGGTTATAAAAATCATAAAATGTCCTGGATTCAACTTTTGCTTTCACTTTCTTTTTAACTTAAGCCTTCTTAAGTCTACTTTCGCTTGGCTTTGCAACTGTATACACACGCACAGTCGTGAGAGCAATAGAAACATTAAATAACATTTTTTTTTATCTAAACGACTCAAAAAAAAAAAAACATTACTATATTCTCTAAGAGGATGAAATGACTGGTCTAAACTGGCTGCAAAATATGTGTACACCATAATGGTTAATCAACGCATTTGCCTTATTTAAATAATCTACACGTTTTAATCTTATAATTATGATATTTATTAGAGATATTGTCTGTTTTTATTTAGTTTTCTGTCATTTATTTCTCATTTGCTGATTATTTTATTAGTCTGATGATGTTAATATATTACATGAGCTGTTTGATATATCTAAAAGGCTTTGGCATTCAAGTTTGCTGTGAATTTGAAAGAAAGAGAAGCAGTTTTTTCCTGTCTTTTTTTTTCTTTTTTACATTTACCCATTGGAAAGAAACCATGTACTACACGGTATAACAAATACGATTATTGTAAAATTTTATTATGTTTTGTTTGTTGCATATAGTTAACTATTTATGTGACTTTGGTAAATGGCGTGTTTCAATTCGGCTTCCACCACAAGTATATGTCAAACCTGTGGAAAGCACTGAATCCACTTAAATTTGTACAAATATTTAAGTTAACTTAATCAATTTGGGTTAGGAGAACATGAAGGAATTGTGTAAAAGCCAGCTTTTTTACAGTGTAGGGTTTTACGGTGTGAATATTGATTATAAAATAATTAAATATGCTATAGTCATTCATAAAAGCCATTTTAAAATATTTTAGTGGAGAAAGTTGGTGCTAATCGGTCTAATCTCATGCTTCAGTTGAAATATTTCACTGCAATTTTATAGCTCAAATCTGATCAGTAATATCTGCATACACACACACTTTTTGCTGCTTGTTCAAACTACTCAATTAAAATCGAGTTGACTTAACACAAATCTTGAGGGTTTTTTGAGACAACTTCATTGATTTATGTTCAATCCACTTAAATTTAACTTGAAGTAAATATAATCTATTTGTGTTTGGACAACATGAAGAAATTAAAGTACAGTACAACATGTACATCCATTACATGTTAAATTGAATGTAATTAACTCTATTGCTTGTTGGAGATAATAGAAAGGAATATGTAAACAATGGGATTTTCGATGGCACACTTTATGATGCATCGGAAGTGAATTGGTGTCAAAGATGATTATAACTGACCTCACCTTCAGCTGGCTTGGCACACAGTGTAGTTTGTTACGTAACCCAGCGTGTGACTTTCTCTCCCCCATCACCCTTATAGGCCTTATTTATTTTTCATTGGAAAATTCAAGAGTCCTGCTGTCACGCTTAACATAAACTTGGTTCTGACATTACTCCACACTGGACAGCCATTGTGTGTTTGTATGCTTGTGCGCTTCTATTCCTTGTATGATATATTAGCGTATGTAACTAGAAAATTAAATATTAAACTCATTTACCATAGCAAATCAGACATCAGTTCAGATTAACACACTTTATTCTGAGTTAATACTTGACAGTGTTGTTTAATATTCTGCTTTTATTAATATTTTATCAGTGTACTGTTTTTGTAATATATATTATGTCTGTATTGGTTGGTATTCAACTGTATAGCAGCTGAAATTAAATGTTTCTTTTTAATATTTATTGTAATAAATTTATTGTTTTATTTTAAGGAGGGGAAAATCATTTTTTGAATTTTAGTTAGAACTATTGTAGGTAAGTGAAGTTTCATAAAATAAACGATCAATATTTTCTCACCCTTAGACAGTGGTGGAAAGAGTACTGAAAAATCATACTCAAGTAAAAGTACCATTACTTGCCCAAAAATGTAGTGCAAGTAGAGTAAAAGTATCTGTAGTAAATATTACTCAAAGTATGAGTAAAAAGTAGACCTTTTTAAAGCACTCAAAAGTAGTGAGTTATGCTGTGAAAAGTTGATGCCTTTACAGTTATGTTTACACATCCCTTCACAAACGTGTGGTGTATTTAGGGATCTTCCTATTTTCGTTCGTTCCTTCCAACCTTCCTTCAATTATTTGTTTGTTCTCTTCTTCATTCATTCGTTTGTTCCCTCCTTCCTTCGTTTGTTCATTCATATTTTTGTTCCTTCCAACATTAGGTCCTTTTGTTCATTCATTCGTTTGTTCGTTCCTTCCTTCCTTCATTTGTTCGCTCATCCTTTTTTCATATTTTTGTTCCTTCTTTCATTATGTCCTTTGTTCATTCGTTCGTTCATTCCTTCTTTCCTTCCTTAGTTTGTTTAGTCCAGGGGTGTCCACACTCGGTCCTGGAGGGCCGGTGTCCTGGAGAGTTTAGCTCCAACCCTAATCAAACACACCTGAACCAGCTAATCAAGCTCTTACTAAATACACTAGAAACTTTGTGGCAGGCGTGTGGAAGCAGGTTGGAGCTAAACTCAGCAGGACACCGGCCCTTCAGGACCGAGTTTGGACACCCCTGGTTTAGTCCTTCCTTGAATTCTTCCTTCATTAATTTGGTCCTTCAATCCTTCCATTCCTTGTTCGGTCCTTCCTTTTATTTGGCCCTTCCTTCCATTCTTCATTTGTTCCATTTAGTGATTGTTTAAGGCTGTTTGGTGATTTCAGTCATCATACAGTCGACATCCATCATTTTCAGTGACATGCAGTCTATAAACAGTCTCTGGATCATTGCGTGTGCAGATTTTGAACATCTTCTTGGACAATTTTAATGTTTTCAAAAGGTTTGCTGCATTTATAAAGCGCCCATGTCTTGAGGTTGTTCAGTATGATGTGATTTACTTTCTATGTGTGATTTAATTGGACAGGAATCACAGGACTGATTTCTCTACTTTAGACAATGACCATAGACAAGAAAAAAATAAAGTACACTCTCAGAAAAAAATGGTACAATGTTGTACCAAAGTAGGTACAAACCCTTGTCACTGGGGCAGTACCTTTTTATGGGACAGAATTGTACCTTAAGAAAAGAAACAAATTTGTACCCTCTAAGGTCATGATTTGTACCTTGGGAAACCAAAATGTACCTGCAGATACAATATTGTATACTTTGTGAAAGGCACCACCACAGTGACAAGGCACTTTGTACCTTAACAGTGTCACAAATGCTTACCAAACATTTATTTAAATGCCTTAAATGTTTAGTTTACAATACCTACAGTTTTATGTTTTACCAGTTGTTTTGTATTATTGTATTATAGAACTAAAAGTTTATGTTTATAAGTATCTTTAAACATACTTTTAAATGATGATTCTTGTTTTAATATGGAAATTATTCATAAAAATCGCTTTGCCTTTCCAGTCATATTTATTTTCATAGATACTGTAATAAAGGAGTTGTTCAACACTTTTGTACCTTTTATATGAGAATAATTGTGTACCTTCACTTCAGTTGTACCATAAAAGGCACAGAACAGTATCATAAGAGGTCTTTTCAGTACCATATAAAGTACATTTTTTACAAAGGTACAAAACTGTTCCTCAAGGAACATTATTTGTACCATAGTGTACCTTTTTTTCTGAGTGACTGCTGGTTGAAGTAGTAGAGTTAAAGAACAGATACTGCACTAAACGTACTCAAAAGAAAGTAAAAGTCCACATTTTTAAAACTACTCAGTAATTCCTAAGAAAAACTACTCAATTACAGTAATTTGAGTATTTGTAGTTACTTTACACCACTACCCTTAGGTAATATGTGTGCTGTCTGTAACCTTCTTTTATAATTCTTTAATGGAGCTTTTTGGACAGATCAAACAGTGGAAAAATATCCACATTTCTCTTTGTGTTTAAACATTATTTTTCATACTACGAGTTCATACTACAAGCGACTCGTGGTTGCAAAGCAACAAGCGACTGTTCATTTCAATGGAGAGTGAGCGATGTCGCATGTCGCTCCATCTATAGAACGGTATAGGAACGGTATAGCAGAAAATTTTGGTGGTTTTAAAAACATGATTTTTCCAAACCGCGGTATACCTTGAAAACAATTATCGTCCCATGTCTAGTTATTTATATTAATTTTAGGGTCAATGTTATTAGCCACCATAAGATTTACTTTTTTTTTTCAGATTGACTACAAAAACCACTGCTTTCTAATGAGTTGCCTAATTAACTAACCTACAGTAGCTTTTAAATTGCTCTTTAAGCTGAATACTAGTATCTTGTAAAATATTACAAGAATAGTACTGTCATCATGGCAAAGACAAAGGAAATTAGTTATTAGAAATGGTCATTTATTAAAACTATTATGTTAAAATTATCATGTTAAAAACTTCTTCATTAAATAACACACTGGAAATATTTGAAAAATAAATAAAAATTTCATAGTGAGGTTAATAATTTTGCCTTCATCTCAATGTTACTATCTTGATGTTTTGCCCAACGTTCCTTCGAGAAGAACTTGGTACAGTTGGCCTCATAGCGACTGCTTGAACTGACTGACCTCTGTTTGTCCATTGTCGAGTGGTGTGGTGGCTGATCTCACTGTAGGAGGAATATAGATGTGTCTGTGTGTTGAGTCAGCGGCAGCACGCCAGAGCACAGCATGCACAGTCTTAGAGGTCTACCAATCATTTAATGCAGGGGTCTGTTTTGCAGTGACACACAGCAGCTTTCATCAAGTTAGATACTGTAATTCATTAAGTCACACCTTTAAACACCATAGATTCAGACGCAAAGCCTGATTTATAATATAGAGATGTGGCTCTCCTATATGTTGTTGTGTTTTCTCTGCACTCTCTCTTGCGTTACCAGAACCGGTCTTTCCTGTCTACTCTCTTTAGAAAGCATGAGCCTGATTCATTGTTTGTCTTTAAGTGTGCTTTCTCTCTGATTTGTTCAGCTTATGGGACTGTGCAATATTATGATATGATTATTAGCCCTCCTGTGAAATATTTATGCAGCAAGGACATTTTCACAGTATTTCCAATAATATTTTGTCTTATTTTTTATTTTACCTGGAGTAAGATCAGTTATTTATTTATTTTTTTTATTTTATTTTAGACTCATTTTAGGGTAAAAATTATTAACCCCTTAAGCAATATTTTTTGACTGGCTACAGAATAAACCATTGTTATATAACGACTTGTCTAATAATTACCCTAACTTAATTAACCTAATTTATCTAATTAAGTCTTTAAATGTCACTTTAGGCTGAATACTAGTATCTTGAAAGAATATCTAGTAAAATAGGGCTGGGCAATTAATCGAAAAATAATTGAAATCAACATTGAGAGCAGGCATGGGAAGATAACCGTTTTCAAGGTATACCGCGGTTTGAAAAAGTCCAGGTATACATATCGCCAAAGTTTTCTGCTATACCGTTCCTAAGGTATGAGTTAGATTTTTTTATTTAGAATTTTTTTTTTTTAGGTGTAAAGACATCTGTGTTTTTGAAACAAAGAAGACCGCAGAAGTCAATGATTTACTTGAATTATTTAGCCTGACATGTTTACTGCCCTAAAATACTTTAAATGTTTCTCAAAATCAAATATATTGTCTTCAAAGGGGAAAAGGTAATCACAATACTGTGAAACCGTGATATTTTTATCCAAGGTTATCATACTGTCAGAATCTTATACCAGCCCATGCCTAATTGAGAGCCTATAATCGATCAAATTTTTCTAGGTCAGTTATTTCAATTACTTTCCCTACCACATTTATACTTCTGCGTCAAGCGCAAGCGTATGGTCCAGCACAGCCTTCATGCAGTCTATACCCCTCACTATGGCAAACACTGACACTTAAGCCTGGTTTATACTTCTGTGTCGAGTGATCGCCGTGACCCACGGTGCATGCAACACGCGCTGTTGTGCATTTATACTTCTGCGCGCAGTTTATGTAGCTCTGCAATAACACTTCTGAATCGCTAGCTGGCAGTGAAGTGTTTATGTTCCTCTGTGTCGAGTTTCTTTGCTGGTGTTTGGTTTTTTCTGAATGCTATCTTAATGTACAAGTAGCTAAAACTTGCTCATTCTGAGGCGGGAGCCGGCGGACGTGCTACAACTTTAATCATAAGGTAAACACAAAGCAAAAGTTTCTACCTAGAGCTCCTTCACAGGCCTCCACACTTTTAAACACTCGCTCCATCGGGCTCGTGCGGGTCTAACCCCCGTCGACACTCGTCAGCGTGACGAAGCTGACCAATCACAGAGCGTACGCTATGTGTCGTTTCGACGTGTAGTTAAAATTTGCGAGAGGTGTGCGTCGGCCACGGCGACCACGCGCATACATACATACATACACACATATATATATATATATATATATATATATATATATATATATATATATGTATATATATATATGTATATATATATGTATAT
>CAIGQQ010040406.1:5586665-5603506 GCA_903798035.1 Danio albolineatus | reverse complement strand
ATATATATATATGTGTGTGTGTATGTAGATGGATGGCTGGATTTTATTTCATGCATTTATTTTAATGTACAAGTAATTCTGTTTACCATTAACTAAGACTTTTAACTCGATAGACTGCTAATTAATTGCTCATTAGTATCAATAGTTAGCTAAGTTTAGGTTTTGGGTAGGATTAGGGATGTAAAATAAGATCATACTTTTTTAACGGTAATAAATAGATTAAAGTAAATAGATTAATTGTATCGTAAAATTTGATTTTTGTCATTGTACCCAGTAATAGTTCAGCTGTATCACAATTTTGTCCCTTTCTGTCAACTTCACATGATAACGCTCTACATCTTGTCTCCTAACAGGTGGATTTTCAGGATGCAGCAGTATTAAGGATGCTGATTGTCTGATTGGCTGATTGAACTTTGCTCACGATGGCTGTGACCAGTTTAGTTGAGGGCTCCAACAACACCCACAACAACTCCCAGGACTTCTGCTATTCTGGCCGGATACGCAGTACCGTGCTCCAGGGTCTGCCCTTTGGAGGAGTGCCCACTGTACTCGCCCTGGACTTCATGTGCTTTTTGGTGCGCATCATAAGTTTGCTAATTAGTTGTTCAATTGCCAAGAGCAAACATGAATTATCATCTTGACTCTCTTAATACATATTACCTGCTCTTTTAAAGCCTTTGTAAGGGATATCTTGTGCTTTTATGTTAAGTGTTAGTTGAAATTCTGTTATTAATTATTCATAATTATCATTAACCCTTGTGTATGTTCAAATTGACAACCCTTTTGTTATGTTCGGGGCTGTTTTTGTCCCATTGACTTGTATTATAACCACATTTTTTGATTGCAAAGCCATGACACCAAATAATCATTTATCATTTAATAATATTTATCGTTTTTGGTTGTTTTAGTGTGGATGACCATTTTATCGGAAAGAATTGAAAACGGTAGTGTGGACAGCGTTTTTAGAGGAAAACTGTTTTCAATTTTATTCAGATTAGTGTAGACATAGCCTAAGCTATATTATAATATGCATATTTATATTAAAAAAAGCCATTAACTATGTTTCCATCCAAAAATGCGAATGAACTTTATGCGCCAAACTGGATTATCGCATAAAAAGATGTGCGAATAAAGCAGCGTTTCCATCCAACGAGTCAAAGCAGACAAAATCGTCACTTCCTGATTAACTGGTGCCAAATATCAACAGTAAAAACGTAATTTGCTGCAGTAGGAGAAGCTGCGTCAATCTTTTCTTCATTTAATAAATGACTTGTGCCTCAGAAGGCAATCCTGGCATGCAGTGAACGCGCGGTGGCGTTTGAAGGTGTCAGACGCGGAGCACAGACGCTCTTGATTCTGGAGGTCATTAATAATATAAAAACACAACTACTGAAACGGTAAGGTGCTTTAGAATGACCAAAACAACATGTCAAATGTTTTACGATGTGCTCAGCCTGCTGGTTTGTCCATTTACACACATTTTTATCATCACATGATCTCTTACAACAAAATCACATGACCTTTTTTAATGCACATACTGGAATTTTCCATCGCAGTTTATGCGCATCTTTTCTTATCAGATAAAAAGTTGATCCTACTCAGTTATGCACATACATTTTTGATGCGCATTTTCAAAATTTATGCGCATCATGGCGTTTCCATCAACCGTTTTTTTATATGCGCATATCCAAAATGCGAATAAAAATAGCTGGATGGAAAAGTAGCTATTGTAAATTTCATTAACCGTCAAAAACTCGCAAGTTCTTTCAGTATTTTAGATCTCTGAAACACCATCTTTTGGATATAAATAGAGCACACTGCTCTCAAACATTACAGCATCAACTTCTCAGAAACAGAATACCTCCTTTAAAGTAGGTACTGGTGGTGTTAATTTGTCCAGTAGCCAAATTAGTATCAATGCCTCCCCTCCAGCAACCTGACAAAATGATCGCAGCAATTAGCAAATGACAATGATCCAGTCCATTACTGATGGAAAAAATCCAGCGCTACTTTTTTCTAATTTAAGAAAGGTTTTACTAGGATATCAATGTCAGTATAGAAGAATGCAGAGGACGTTTTCAGTGATCTACAAATCTGCATTTAGACATGGAACCCCCTTTTCTCACATTCCAATTAAATGGAAGTTCTATTTGTAAAGGATTCTGTTTCATTGAAAATGGATTGTAAAAACAATTTTAGGTTGACAGTAACATGCAAAAAGGCACAACTGCAAAGCACAAGGCACAGGGTTGCTTTTCAAATGCTTTGTTTTATGCTCTTCAGACCTTCCCAAACAATTTTAAAACTTTAAAGAAGCATTTCTCCCAGCTTTTAACCTCTGTAAACCTAAACCAGTGCACTTGCAAGGGACAAAAACAAAACTTCTGGCACAGTTCAATGTTCTGTGACAAAAACGCCTTTCACATTTTTATTTATTTTCGTTATTGTCAGTCACTTTGGACAAAACTGTCTGCTAAATGCATACTGTAAATGTTAATCAACAGACTGAAGTTGCTGAGGACGTGTAAAACTGCTTTAAATTCTGTGAACATCTTCAGAATTATGCAGTTACATATTTCTAATAGTCTTAGGTTTAAGTAAAAAGGTTTTCCTGCGGTTCAAAATTTGAGCACTTTAGGAAAGTGCTTTTCACAATCATGTTTGGTTTGCATGTGCTGTTTGTCATATTTGCGGTTTGTAAACTGGGATTTGTGATTGAACGCATGTGTGGAATGATATGGGAATGTCATTGTGTAATTTGTATGTTATGTGTCTACAGGTGCTGCTATGTGTGTTTTCTATCTTGAGGAAGGTGGCATGGGATTATGGCCGTCTCGCTTTGGTCTCTGATGCTGACAGGTAAAAAAAAAAAGATTCCAATACAGTGCAAATAGAGTTTTAAACAAAAGTGTGTTTACAGGTTGACATACAGTGGGGGAAATAAGTATTGAAAACGTCACCATTTTTCTCAGAAAACTTATTTCTAAAGGTGCTGTTCACTTGAAATTTTCACCTGAAGTTGGTAACTACCAAATAAATCCATATATGCAAAGAAAACTAACCTAATTATTTTACAGATAATGTGTAATAAGATGAAATTACACAGGGAAAATGGATTGAACACATGAAGAAAGGGAGGTGTAAAAAGGCAGTGAAAGCCCAGAGAGCAGCTGAAATCTCTCAGTAGTTCTTCAGCAACCCTCTGCCCTTCCTCAGTGTAAATTAATATCAGCTGCTTCCGTCCAACATCTGTATTAGCAGGATGATGGAGATTGAAACCAGGGTGGACGTTTCAACAAGACAATGATCCAAAACACAGCCAAGGAAACTCTTAAATGCTTTCAGAGAAAGAAATTCAAGCTATAGAATGGCCCAGCCAATAACCTGACTTAAATTCAATATAAAATACAAAATAAAGCTCAGATTTGATAGACGAGACCCACAGAACCATCAAGATTTTGACACTCTGTTGAAGTCTGTGAAAAACTCACACCTGAGCAATGCTTGTGAATTAATTCTCCATATGAGAGGCGTCTTCAAGCTGCCATCACCAAAAACCCTTTTACAGTATATAAAGTATTGAATACCAGGGTTCATATGGTCATGGAAAACCTGGAAAAGGCATGGAATTTTGACATGGCATTTTCCAGGCCTGGAAAAGTTTGCAAAAACAGAAATACCCACAACGTTTTGGAAAAGTGATGGAAAACATATATCTGTATACTTGAATATAGGTTATTTACTTGTATTCTGTCCTTGGCCAGTCAATACTCCTACATTATTAGTGCAGTGTAAGCATTATCTAAATCAATTTAACATAAATATAACTTGAAACTAAATAGTTTGTTGCGTGTTTACGATATGCTGTAATAAAGTTGAACATGCATTGTTTTTCTTTTACCACACATATGTAGACATCGCATGAAACACTAGATCATGAAAATTTACTTGAAAGTCTTGGAAAAATCATGGAAAAGTCATGGAATTTTAAAAGTAAAAATGTGTATGAACTCTGAAATACAATTCAGCAGTTCAGTTCTTTCTCCTTGTGTAATTTCATTGTAACACAGATCTCATTTTTCCTATTTAATTTTATTTAAATAAAATTCTCTATACTGACTCTGTTTGTATCATTTGGGTTTTTACCAAAATCTGCTTCAATTCCATGTCATCAGCTCCTTTGGCAATATTATTCCCAGAAAAAACATGACTTGTTCAATACTTATTTTCCCAACTGTATAACTTGTTTTCTCATTGTTACCATTCCTTTAATAATTATAATTTGCGTAAATGCAGTGTTTAAAAAAAGGTAACTTATGTATTATTAGAAAACACAAAGGCACCTTTCCGGCTCTATTCCCAGAGACCCAAACCTCAGCCTCAGCTGGCTGCATTATCACAGCATGCTCTTGACCCCAATCTAACCCAAAACAAACACTCATCTGAGTCATTTTCTCCAAAGAATCAGACTATGTTTACAGCTGGATGTTTGATGCATCAGTCTTGACTTGAGGATATACATACTAAAATTTGTCTGAACGCTGCAAGCCAGCAGCCTGCATAACAGATTTAGCTAATGGATTGGTTGTTCAGATCTGAAGCTTCTGTCTTTCCAAAAGCTCAGCCTGTATTATTCAATTAGTAACGTGACCCTGCCTTTCAATCACACTCACATCCTGAGATTTCAAATCTCATTCGAGTGCTGCGTAAGTGTACAAGAGATTGTGTTTATTGGAGATCTGATTATGTTCCGGGCATCTTTTTACACATTTTTGTCCAGTCAGGTCCCGCGTTTTACAACTCTGAAGTCTAAAATCTGCTCTCCATGATGCAGAATGGCACAGGAGTTAGATACTGTAGTGTTTATTAGGCCAACTCTTGAGTGCCATTGCCATTTTTTTTATATTATAAAAGGTCTTACTTTTAAAAAAGGCACACTGGACAGCAATTGTGTGTTTATATGTGTTTGCAAATTCCTTACATTTCTATTATATGTTAATATATTAGCAAATATAACTAAATATATATAAATAAAAGGCCAAAAAATGACATTAAACTCATTTACCATAGCATTCATTGATATATTTATGAACATATGGTACATTCATCTACATACTGTATTGTAAATTTCATAAAAGTTGTACAGTGTCAAGGAAATTCCTTTAAAGTGGAGTCCTCTTACAACTTGGCTGCGCATTACATCTCAAATGAATAATTCATCAGGCAATTACTGCATTTTGACCATGGTTTCCACATGTACATGTGTTTGTCTGTAGGCACTTTAGAAATATTTGCCCATAAAACGGTCTCATTTCACAGATTGGCAATAAACGGGTCAAGCTGTCATCACAAGTTTGAAAGTGTGAAGTTTGTGGTGAAGTTATGTGAGGCAGAAAAGCTGTCAACAAAACTTAAAGCCACATGCTATTAGCTGTCGAAATATCCAGTCCAGTCAGAAAATATCATATATAGATCATTCATTTTAGTATTTTGATTTAAATTAATTTTAAAAAAGTGGATTTTGCCAGTATGTAGTCAACATGTAGTGCGTCTGGACAATAAATATAGTGCCATTGTGTTTCTGTGACCTCTAACAACAATTTCAACAACATTCTGACTGTCATTGTGCTTCCGGTGTCCCAAGATCAAGTCCAGGCTCACAAATTATCCTATCCTAATGAATGCAAAAATGGCAAAAAATAAATCTTTAACAAAAAAAGATTTTAAATGTCTTGTGACATCTAACACCAGTTATTTTTGCGTTCTGACCGTCATTTTGCTTCTGGTGTCCCAAGTTCAATACTCGGCTCACAGATTATCCTATCCTAATGAATCTAAAAATGAGAAGAAAAAAAAAAATTAACAAAAAGAAGTACTTTTGCATTCTGACTGATCTGATTAGGTGTACACGCTTGCATTGACCAGCAGAATCAGAGTCAAGTGAATCATTGAATTGTTATCATTTTCCATCTAACATGAGTAATAGCGTCCTCTTCCACAGAATGAGTGAGCACATATTTTGACTAGTTTCTGTATGTCATGCATGAATTTGATGAATTTCTTTTCCCTCAACAGTAGGCGGAATAAACACTATCAACGTCTGGACGAGCAGGAATAGTATGTTTTTTTTTTTTTGTTTGTTTGTTTTTTCCTCTTTCTTCCAAGGATGTGCTGTGTCTGCTTTGTGAATTTACCTTCTGGCCTTTCTTCTGCTGTGCTCTCTGTCTGGTGGACTCGGGATTTAATTTGTTCACTATGTACTTGTTTCCTAATATCTCTTTTTACTTCTTTTTCTTGTCCTTTTTTAATTCACTTCTTTCCTAGAGTCCATTGGTTGAGGGTTTCTCAAGATAATCATCACATTTACCTGAGCTAATCGATATAATGTGTCTCTTATTGATTTCTGAATTTTAAAGGTGATGTGTGTAATTTACCCTAAACTGCATTGCAAAAACAGTTGTTTTTAAACAAGTTTCCCGAATTCTACAACCACATTTTCTAATCTGGGTTTATATTATTCAGTTAACAGTGGATGTGGTGTTAGTGAGCCCAGCAGGGGGCGCTCAACCTGCAGTATGCGTGAGTCCTAGTGCCCCAGTATAGAGATGGTGACTCTATTCTGTCAGTGAGCGCCATCTTTCGAATAAGACATTAAACCGAGGTCCTGACACTCTTACTGGTCAGCAAAAAGCCCATGACACTTCTCGTAAAGAGCAGGGATGTAATCCCAGTGTCCTGGCCAAATTCCCACCATCAGTCTCCCAATTGTTCCCAAAAACCAAATTGGTTCTATCTGTATCTCTTCACTTATAGCTTGTGTTTGGCTCCCATTGCATCCTCCAAGTGGATGCTGCACACTGGTAGTGGTATGGAGAGATCCCCCTCATGATTGTAAAAGTAGGTATATGGCCGTACATGATAAATGTGCTATATAAATGAATACTTACTTACTTAAAGATGTACTTCCATTCTAAATTTCCAGAATAAATGTCAATTTTGTCAATTCAAGTTTATATTTAGAGTGCTTTCCACAATAATTATTGTTTCAGAGCGACTTTACTAAAGGTGCAATATAACATGCAATCAAAATCACAAATGTGTGAGTATGGTGGACAGTACAGCATAGTTAGTACTCATTCACAACGAGCTCAAGAATGGGTCCATAAAAGACCTAAAAATCCGAAAGAGGTCCATGTAACATGATATTATGATGTAATAACGGACCCATTAGAAATAGGAAAACAACATGTTATGATAAGCACATAAAGATACATCATATAACTCCGGGTATGTGGACAAAGCCACAATGAGCGCCTCCTCTGCCATGATATAACGATAAATAAAACTGTTGTCGTGCCAACTTTCTACTATAAACAGATGTTCAAGACGCTTGCCCCACCTCTGAGCTCTTCTGATTGGTCCTCTGCTTTTGGAATTAACAGTGATTAGCTGTGCTGTATATCAAAAGACACAAGCATAAAGCTCACTTATGTCTGTCCAACACGTTTACATTAAAAAAAACAATAGAAAAGTAGTGCAGTGGGAAGGAAAAACCCATTCTGTGTAAACGGCCACTTAATCTCCAGTTTTAGTGAAATCTATTCTTTTAAGAGTTTTTTTTTTAAGAATGACGCTGTTAAACACTGTTTAAAAAACAACTACAAGTAAATTTCTCTTAGTTTTTTTCACTTGAGTTGGACAGCATTGCAAAAATCACACCCTTCATCTTTATAATGTTTTCATTTCTTGAAGAGTGCACATTCTGGACAGGGTCTTAACACCCTATAGGTCCCACAGGGAAGAGGCTTACGTGGAGAGGTAAAGCATCAAGTGGTGACATAGAAAACCCCTGTGTATCTAGAAGACCTGTAGTTTTGGAGGATGACAGTGATTTGTACAGTTGTTTTTGTCATTGAGTGCCCTCCTGAAGTAGTTCTGTATAAACCGTGTGTTTAGATATTGTGTTCGATCAGAGAATGACATTAAAAATAAACTGGCTCTAAAAGCAATTTTGATATTATATGCATACTGGCAAATATATGTCAGTACTTCAGAAAGCAAACGATCAAACAAATTAGCAGTATGCATTTTAAAGAAACAGAACGAGCACACTTCCCAAGCTAAATGCAGTTGCAATACATTGACTGAAGATCATAATTCTAGCATTTTCAGTGTGGCTTTTGGAAGCATTGAGTTGTTAGTGTTTCTTAATGCGTCTTTCTCCGTATAACATTCTCTAAACTCTAAATTTATGCTCCTCTATCTGCATGTTCATCTCCTTTCTAGGTGTACTGCAGTTTCTCTGTGAGCAGTTTGTGTGTATAACACCTCAATCCCTGATGCTAACTCTGTGTTCCAGTTTGTACGCACATTCACTTATTGTTGCATGCCTGATATGTGGTTAGCCTTGATGTGGCCTGATGTAGCCTGAGTAATCCGAGCAAGGAAGGCCTAGCAGTGCCCATCCCTTATTAATTACCTGACATCAAACTGACGCCGTGAAGATGCTCAGATAAAGAAGAGTTCATCCAGAATTCAAATGAAACTACGTTATGTTGTTTCAAATCTAGCTACTGTTGTGCTATTTGCTGGAAATAAGCAGAAATCTGTCTGTTTGCATTAATTAAACAGTTAGTTCTCACAAAAATTGCACATATTTATGCCTTTTTTTTTAACCCTTCGAGACCTTCGCTCATCTTCAAAACACAAATTAAGATATTTTAGATGAAATTTGAGAGCTCCCTCATCCTCCACAGACAGCAATGATCCCAATACGTTCAATTACGTACGTACACATTGTCAAAAAAATTCCGTTCAAGCTCCAAGAACACTTTTGTACACCAACAAAACTGTAAAAACAACTTTCTTCACTAAGTTATTTCTTCTGCATCTGGTCATCAGGGAGCGCATTTACTATGGGCACTATAACGTACTTGCCAATACAGTCAGTGGTGGAACACACAATCATAGTAAATGAGCATTTTGATTTGATGTGGAAGACATATGCAAACAAAGTCGTTTTTACAGTTTATTTTATGCAAAAAATGTTCATGGAGCTTCATTTGATACAATACAATACAATATATATTTATAAAGCACTTTTAAAAACAACCGAAGTTGACCAAAGTGCTATCCATAGGAGTACTTAAGACCGAGAACAAAATAAAATGTAGAAGAAAACATTTAGTAAGTATAAGCAATAAAAAACAGTAATCAATGAGTATTAAAAGTAAGAGATAACAAATAATAAATCAATAATAACTTGACTTCTAGTTGATCATTTGGAAAAGAGACAGAAGGTGGATTTTTCTGATGAATCATCTGTTGAACTGCATCCCAATCATCACTAGTACTGCAGAAGACCTACTGGAACCCGCATGGACCAAGATTCTCATAGAAATCAGTCAAGTTTGGTGAAGGAAAAATCATGGTTTGGGGTTACATTTAGTATAGGGGTGTTCGAGAGATCTGCAGAGTGGATGGCAACATCAACAGCCTGAGGTATCAAGACATTTGTGCAGCCCATTACATTACAAACCACAGGAGAGGGCAAATTCTCCAGCAGGATAGCGCTCCTCATACTTCAGCCTCCACATCAAAACTCCTGAAAGCAAAGAAGGTCAACGTGCTCCAGAATTGGCCAGCCCAGTCACCAGACATGAACATTATTGAGCATATATGGGGTAAGATGGAGGAGGCGTTGAAGATGAATCCAAAGAATCTTAATGAACTCAGGGAGTCCTGCAGGAACGCTTTCTTTGCCATTCCAGATGACTTTATTAATAAGTTATTCAAGTCGTTGCAGAGATGTGTGGATGCAGTCCTCCAAGCTCATGGGAGTCACACACAATATTAAATGTTTTTCCATTGTACCATTACTTTATATTCTATACTGTACATTATTTCTGTTACATGACAAGACTTTTGTCAAAGCAAAGTCAGACCGCACTGTCCTAATTAAACCATTAAAAATCAAGGCATGATCATATTTTATTTTGGTAAAATAAGTGTAATGTAGAGGCCTTTGCCTTTCATATAAGCCACTTCTGATACCAAATGATCGGACAAGTTTCTAAAACTTGGATAGGTGACAAGACTTTTGTCAGGTAGTGCATATGATACAGTTGAACCACTGAGATCACATGGGATGTTTTGACAGTATTTTTGGTTTCTTTTCTGGACTTTGAACGTCTATAGTGGCCAAGGGAGCTCTTGAAGTTCATCTAAAATATCTTAATTTGTGTTTTGAAGATGAACAAAGATGCATTTTTTGGGTAAATTAACTCTTAAATTTAAAAGTTGTGTAATTTAAGGTTATGTTATCATTGACCAAACAATATTCATTTCAGTAAAGGTGTTTCAAACAACTGTTGTATTGAATTCTGTGATGAACTATTCCCTAAGTTCACAGTGCTTTATATTACTGATGGTCTATTGCCAATACCGAATGAATGAAGTGGCATTCCAATAAGTGACTGTACATGTATATATGTTAGCTTTGGCGCAGTGTTCTGAAGGCACATGTTTGATAACGTGTGTTTGTGTTCAGTGTTGCCTCCGCCATGCAGACGCCTGCTGACTCCCGATACGAGCGTCTCACCTCTGTGTCCAGCTCGGTCGACTTTGAACAAAGGGACAATGTAAGTAGTTTGCGAGGACATTCGCTTGGATGTCAGTGGCTATGTTCAGAATGGGATGCTAGCACACTGAGAAAAATGATTAATTAGATTTACTAAATGTTTTTTAAGGCAAGTGGTTTACAATTCAAACAGATTAAGTTGAACATTTCTAAATTTAATTAGTTTGTTTAAATTAAGCCCATATAATTGTTTGCAACAGTTTTGCAAAAGTGCTGTATATAGGGCTGCACGATACTGAAAATATCTGCGATATTGTTGTTGAGTACTGTGTACAGGGGCGCCGCTAGCAATTTTGGGCCCCATGAAAAAATATGAGGATGGGCCCCCTACTACCAAGCTAGCTATCTAAACTCTTTGTCTGCGATGTAGTTATACTGACCTATGCATTTTATTATTGATTTTGTCAACCAAATATCAGTATTTAGTAAGAGAACGACCATGACTGTAGCTAGCAGATGATTTATTGTTCAAATGTAAATGTAGTACAAAAAAAAGGAACAGTAATAAAATATTCACTGAAAATTTTACATTTTTATGTGCATATATACACACAGTTGAAGTCAGAATTATTAGCCCTGTTTATTTTTTCCCCAATTTCTGTTTAATGGAGTGAAGATTTTTTTAACACATTTCTAAACATAATAGTTTTAATAACTCATCTCTAATCAATTAAAGGCTTAACTAGGTTAATTAGGTTAACAGGTTAGGGTAAGTAGACAAGTTATTGTATAACAGTGGTTTGTTCTGTAGACTATCAAGAAACAAAATTGCTTATAGGGGCTAATAATTTTGACCTTAAAATGTTTTTTAAAAAATTAAAAACTGTTTTTATTCTAGCCAAAATACAACAATTAAGACTTTCTCCAGATGAAAAAATGTATCAGACATACTGTGAAAATTTGCTCTGTTAAACATCATTTGGGAAATATTTAAAAAAGAAAAAAAATTAAAAGGGGGGCTAATATCTGTATGTGTGTATATCTGTATGTGTGTGTGTGTTTACACACGTGCTTGTGTAACTGAGTACATAAAGTAATACAGACAGAATTCAGCAGATTTATTACATTTAAATTACGCCATTCACTATGGGCTCTACTTTAACATTCTAGGCTCAAAAGACTGGCTTGAGGAGCATCCTGGCTATGACATATTTAAAAGAAACATAATTAATTCAAAACTTGTCTTTATGCACATTGAGATATTGTTTTACACTATTCTGCTGATATGGTATGAGTTTGACTAATCAGTTATATTACTAGAAATGGTCCACTGGGCAAAAAAAAAAATAGATCATTATCTTTCAAGGAAACCTAACTTGATATATTTAAAGTTTTGTCTTTCAGTTTTATGTTTGCTTTGCTGCTATAACTAATATCATTCTACATAATCAACATTGAGGAAAAATAGCAGACAATTAATAGTGGCCACGTCAACAATTAAGTTAATATCATAGTGAAATTAATACTTAAACGCAGACTGCAATACACATGCTATTTTTTAAGGCAAGATCTCAGTTACCTGCTTCTTCAACTGGGAGATGAGTTTGGGGAACTTCGTAGGGAAGAGCGGGTGAGGGCGTATATATATATATAGAGCACATCATTAGCAAAGTAAATTCAACTAACGGAGCTGTCATTACCGCAAAAAGAAAGCTCTGTGAATAGACATAACGTTACCTTTCTTTTCAAGAAACTGAAACCGAATGTCTAATGAATGTCAAACGTCAAACTAACTTTACCACGGTGCTTTACGTAGCCTCTCTTTTCGTTTTTAATGACCGGATTTAATCTTTGTTAACCTCGACTCGAGGACATCGCTGCTTTGACAGTTTACCTGACGATCGCTCGCACTCATCAAAGCATCAACTCTCTTCCCGCTACTGACGGACTGAACCATAGAGTGAAAGGAGGGGGGTGCAATTTGACAGTGACAGACACGAGAGGCAGATATAAGCCGTTTTTTTTCTAATAAATTGTTTTACTTGTAATTTAGAGATACATTAATAATTTATATTACATTATAGTACTGGTATTAATTATAAAGCAGATCTCTGGGGGCCCCTAGAGTGCATGGGCCCTTAGAATCGTCCTAACTTTCCCCCCCTTAGCGGCGCCCCTGACTGTGTAAATCATATTTCTTACAAAATAACACTTCCCTAGAAAAATGCTATTGTTATTAGCTGTTTTTAAGTCATTTATTCATTTACCGATATTAAAATATAGCTATTTTCAGATTAAATTCAAGCAAAAAAACTGTGTCAAGGTGCAAACATTCAGTCTTTAAACTGCTATGAATGAGTGAAAACAGATATTCTGAATCCGATTGGCTGTTGTCATTTTCCTCTCGTTTCAACTCCGCCCATTAGTGTTTATTTTCAGCTCTGAGTGCACCTTTAGGCCCCTCCAGCCAATTAAAGAACAGCAACTACTTGAAAGGTGGGGATAAAACAGAAAGGCCCCATCTGATTGGTCCAATTTAGATTTAAAAAAAATAAAAATACATAAAATAATTGGAATTCATCATATATTTATTTGTGAACCACTGAGTGGTGATGCGAGTAAATGTAATTGGGTTGTTGTTACAGTAGCCGCTGTCAAGGACTGGGATATTTTAGGCAGCAATTGACCAGTTCTTGAATGTCATGTGTTGAAAGCAGGGTAAGTGTGACTTTGACAAGGGACAAATAGTGATTTCAGTTCTCTGACATTTCAACATCTCAGCCTAGAAGTTGAGAGTGTGCAGCCTTTGGAAGTCAGTGATTTTAGTACATAATTTAAAAATGAGAACTATTTTTATTACAAAAACTGAGCAATCTGCTTTAAAAGACATGCGTTAGCTGTCTGGTGGCTTATGAGTAGGCTCACAGAGAATTTTGTGTGTGCAGAAATCCACAGATTTTTAGCCGATCATTGAGTCCATTTATTTACTTGTGTAAATTTGTGCAAATTTATATTTATTCAGTTTTAAAATTAATTTGAGTAATAATATTAACTAATGTGAAATTTATTTATAAGATTTATTTACAATACAGTTTCTAAAGTAATATTTTCTGTCTTTATTAGATATATTATATGAGAAACTTGCTTTGTTTACAGAATAAGTGGATCTGCATTGCAAACATTAAATAAAAGTTAATAACGGATGACTTTTATTTAATATGTTTTTAGTTAAAGTGCTCCCACAATCTTTCCGCATAAATCCTAAGATTTAAAAAAATGTTGTTACAAAAAATGGCAAAAAAATGTCAGCAGATTCTGTCAGGCCCTACTTATGGGTTAGTTTTAAAATGGATTTATGCACTTTTGGAAACAGCATGGAAGA
The DNA here is from genome assembly GCA_903798035.1 of Danio albolineatus. NCBI lineage: Eukaryota > Metazoa > Chordata > Actinopteri > Cypriniformes > Danionidae > Danio > Danio albolineatus. The sequence goes on along the minus strand of CAIGQQ010040406.1, from coordinate 5,589,545 downwards.
GAGGATAAAATTTTAAACTACTCCAACTCTCTCTGAAAGAAGAATGTCATATACACAGAGGATGGCTTGAGGGTGAGTTAATTATGCTGTAATTTTCATTTTTGGGCAAGCTATATTTTTTTAAAGGTCATCATTTACTCATCCTCCACTTGTTCCAAACCAGTATGAGTTTCTTTCTTCTGTTGAACACAAAAGAAGGTATTTTGAAATTATATAAACATATAACATTAAATTGTAAACTAGGTTTATAAACACTAAATTACAATTATAACTATATAAAACTATAAACAAACATCCCCAACACTTATTTTCCCTTTGTAACAATACTCAGGTAGGCTGTGGTGTTGACACCATGCTCAATTGGTACTAATGAAAATATCCCCCACACCATTACACCATCACCAGCAGCCTGAACCGTTGATACAAGGCAGGATGGATCCATGCTTTCATGTTGTTGATGCCAAATTCTGACCCTACCATCCAAATGTCGCAGCAGAAATTGAGACTCATCAGACCAGGCAACATTTTTTTTAATCTTCTATTGTCCGATTGTGGTGAGCCTGTGCCAATTGTAGCCTACCAAACTCACCGCTGTTTACTGAGCTGAACACAAATACAGGGACACTGGAGCGTTTCAAAGTCACGTCGATCAGCTGGTTTGTCTATAAGCTGACTCAAGAGTGATCCGCCGATGAATCACAGCTTTTAAACGCTCCTGTGTCCCTGTATCTGTGGTTACACTCAGTAAACAGCAGTGAGTTTGGTGAACTGATGACCTTTACGGCCAACCACAGTCATTTCTGTTGAGCATGTGAACACAATGGCAAATCAGCGATGTTTAAGAACGGGCTCAGATGTTAGCGCGAAATGGACATTTTTAAAATGGCAGTATCGATTGGTACCAAATTCCAGTATCGTGACAACCTTAAATGTTTGATTAGAGCACACTATTCCATTGTGTTTGGCAATGTGAGCACTTGCAATCCTTTTTGAAAGAATTAAAAGATGTCATTTCTAAATGAAAGCGTTCTTTAGTTGGTGTTTGGTTAATAATACAGTATATATGTATCACATTTCTTCTTAATGTTTTGAAATGATAAAAAGTATCTGCAGACAAGCAATGCCATGCAAGTTTGTCATTCTGAACATAACCTCTGTCTTCAGTTCGCTCTTTCATGCTTGTATTCAAATGACTGAAAAGCACACACAAGGCAGTATTTCTTGTCATCTATCTCTCTTAATGCACACACCTGTGGATTTCATAATAGCGCTAACAACGCCTTTTGACAGGCATTTGTTTGCCTCTCCCTTGCCTGCTGTGATCTGGAATAACTGCACTTACGTAAACTGATGTCACGTGTGGAAACCGCTCCTGAAACTGCATTAGAGACGGTTAATGTCTCTGAATGTTCAGGTGATTGACAGACAACTGTTAGAGGGCATTGAATATGATGTTCTCTGTCTCTTTCACAGGGTTTATGTTCCTGGCTGACTGCCATCTTTAGGATAAAGTGAGTCTTTTCTGCATTTACTTCATAAACATCATGTTTATTTCAGCATAAGAACGTCCTTATTATGCTGTCAAAACAATGGATGGATTTTTGATTACAAAAATCATCATTACATTAAGATACAAGCAGCGCCCAAGGCCCTTTTTTACAGTAGAATTTAAGAAAATGAGGAAGTGTGATGGTTTTATCGCTGTTAAACATCAGATGTTTATTCCTGTTATTCCAGTTGGTATAACAAATAAAAATAAAGGTATTATATTATATTATGTTATATTATAATTAGGGCTGTCAATTGATTAAAAAAATTAACTAATTAATCACACTTTTGTTTGTGATGGACGCGCCGGCCCTGAACACACGTGTTACTTTCTCCGCCATGCCCGGCGGCAGAGTAACAGCTCGTTAACTCACAGGCTCGTGCAAATGATGAGACGGACAAAAGTACTCGATGCATGCCCTTCTTTTACTTCTTTTATTGCTTTCAGCTTCACAGTCCAAAACAGCTCCCGGGTGGAATTACAGGAGTAAACAACACAAAACCTGATCAAACTTCTTACCCTCTACTTCACCGCGCACACACACACACAGTGCGCGCTCACATTCAACCGCATGCGTGGCGAACTACACACCCACAATGCCCTGCGCCATGGACTACAACCCCGTAAAAGCCACAACAGGAAATAAAAAATACTGCCACTGTGTTAAATGCGTTAATTTTTTTAACGACTTAAATATTTCAAATTAATCGGCGTGCGTTAACGCGCTAATTTTGACAATATTAATATTATATTATTCATTTTCTTTTTGGCTTTGTCCCTTTATTAATTAGGGTTCGTCACAGCGGAATGAACTGCCAACTTATCCAGCATATGTTTTACGCAGCGGATGCCCCTTTCAGCCGCAAGCCAACACTGAGAATATATTATATTATATTATATTATATTATATTATATTATATTATATTATATTATATTATATTATATTATATTACATTACATTACATTACATTATTCATTCATTTTCTTTTCGGCTTAGTCCCTTTATTAATCTGGGGTCGCCACAGCAGAATGAACCGCCAACTTATCCAGCACATGTTTTACGCAGCCGATGCCTTTCCATCTGCAACCCATCTTTGGGAAACATCCATACACACTCATACACTACGGACAATTTAGCTCACCCAATTCACCTCTACCGCATGTCTTTGGACTTGTGGGGGAAACCGGAGCACCTGGAGGAAACCCACGCAGCCACGGGGAGAACATGCAAACTCCACACTGAAATGCCAACTGACCCAGCCTATTATATTATGTTATGTTATGTTATATTATATTATATTATATTATATTATATTATATTATATTATATT
>CAIGQQ010040406.1:5554776-5578382 GCA_903798035.1 Danio albolineatus | reverse complement strand
CACTATATGGCTTGAATAGCTCTGTTTGGAAGGACATCGTTAATTTAAATCGACTGGAGGTGATTTTGTAAGGGTGTGAATCATGTATAATGTATACATGCTAATTTATACTAGAATCATGCTAGTAACATGCTAATTCATGCTAAAAGCATGCTAACAACATGTTAATTTATGCTAGAATCATGCTAGTAACATGCTAATTTGTGTTAGAATCATGCTAACAACATGCTAATTCATGCTAGAATCACGGTTACAACATACAACATGTGGTAGTATCATTGCTGGCTTGCTTCAGTCTTTAAAGTGGTTACATTGTTGACTGCAGCGATCTTAAACATTATTTTAGCCAACTTGATACTTTTTCAAACTATATCAACTACTTAAAACAGGCTTTTCAAGCCCTCATAAAGTTTTTAATGATGTAAACAAAATAATAAACTAATAGTAAGCAAAAACTAGTTACAACAAAGTACAATAATTAATAATAAAATAAGTATTCAGGTACAGAAACTGAATAATGTCAAACAACACTGTGTAGTCGTCCTTGCATGAATATTTCAGTCAAATTATTCTTCATTATATTTTCAAATGTGGTTCTTTTTGTGCCTGGATGCTCTTGAAATGCCCTTAAAACACATGCAAATGATCAACTTTCACTCTATTATGGTTATAAGTTGTTGATGTTTATCAATAATAATACCAACTCAACATTGCATATCCTATTATGTGACTATTGCGGACATACACATTGCAAAATCGATGCTGAAACAATATATAGCAAAGCCCTACTTCTTAGTAAAAGTTTGTTAAGACAGTACCAATTCTCACTATTAACTACTGGCTTATTACCTGCTCATTATTAAGATATTAACTGTTTATTAGTACTTATAAAGTATGATCTGATTCTACATCCCTAATCTGACCCAATACCTAAACCCAACTACTGCCTTACTCGCTATTAATAAGCAGCTAATTAAAAGTTTATTGAGCTGAACGTATTAGTTAACAGTTTATTAATAGCAAGAATTGTACCTTAAAATTAGGACTGCAGCTATCGATTAATTTATTAACAATTTAATCTAGCGCTGTGATCGATTGAATAATACGCGATAGGCTTTTTTCATTTTCTTTGAAGATCTTGTGACCAAAATACTGAAATAACAGAGCAGTAGAAAGTCTATAAAGACCAATCACAGACACACTAACAATAAATGCAAATAACTAATAATATAAATACAGGATGAAATAAAAACAGGCTGCATATTTATTAAATAAATTAATATGACAAGCAAATCAATAAAATTTTATACAGACAGGAAGTGATGAGTTATTTATTTTACAATGGAGCGTCGATTACTACAAATTTAATTGATGACTTTTTTAAATAATCAATTAAATCGAATAATTTGATTAAGTTTCAGCCCTATTTAAAATAAAGTGTGACCAAATAAATAAAGCACCAAAAGCCATGTTCTTTATTAAAATACGTAATAGATATTTTAAACAAAACAATTAGTTAATGTCTTTATTTGGTTGTGTTAAAATGTGCAATATCTGTGTAGCAGCTAATATTTGCAACCTTGTGATCTATTCTCTATTTGCATATTCATACATTGCTACAAATGAGGTCAAACTGAATGTGCAAATATAAAAATAGTGCTTGAAAATCTTAAACTAGGCCTATTTTGTACCATATTCATAGACATTTCGAGTAATGTTTTTAAGAATTGAAGTCAGAAATTAAGTTACGCTTCTGTTTCTCTTATTCAGGAAAAAGGCCGAACGCAGCAAGAAGTTTTACACAGATCTGATGTCCAAGCAGCACATCCCGACCATGATTAACCCCAAACCCTGCGGCCACCTCTGCTGCTGCATCATCAAAGGCTGTGAACAGGTCAGTCACTGTGATACTCATAGGACTATCATATGTCATGGGTATTATAACCTCTCAAGTCTCCATCCAAAGAGTTCTGAATAGTAGTGGTTATCTAGATCTCTTATTAAAATATTAATGATGAAGTATTTCACTTAACATTCAAATTTAAAGCGATAGTTCTGCCAAAAGGGTGACGCAGTGGGTAGCGCTGTCGCCTCACAGCAAGAAGGTCACTGGTTCGAGCCTCGGCTGGGTCAGTTGGCATTTCTGTGTGGAGTTTGCATGTTCTCCCTGTGATCGTGTGGGTTTCCTCCGGGTGCTCCGCTTTCCCCCACAGTCCAAAGATATGTGCTATAGATGATTTAGGTAAGCTAAGTTGTTCGTAGTGTATGTGTGTGAATGAGAATGTATGGGTGCTTCCCTGTGATGGGTTGCAGCTGAAAGGGCATCGGCTGCGTAAAACATATCCTGGATAAATTGGTGGTTCATTCCGCTCTGTTGACCCCAGATTAATAAAGGGACTAAGCCAAAAAGAAAATGAATAAATGAGTTCTCCCAAAAATGTAAGTTCTGCCATCCTTTTACTCATCCTTGACTTCTTCCAAACCTGTTTGAGTATTTATGAATGTTGGAAACCTGTAACCACCGATATCCATAGTAGGAAAAACAGATACTTTGAAAGTCAATAGTTACAGGTTTCCAACTGTAAGAGTCCATGTATTAGCCCAACGACGAAGCTAACAGTATGGGTGAAGTTAAATGCATGTAAGCCTTTTAGCACATGTGAAAAGAAATATTTGTACTTACGAAAACGTATTTTAATTCGTTTCCAACTCCGAATTTAATCTGACTCCAATTTATTATAATTTGAATGCTCATACCTAAAGAGAGTTTGATTTAGCCACTAGATTATATTATATTAAGTCAGTGATTGTCAGGAAATATGAGAGTTTAAACAAGAATTGTACATTTATTTGTCAGGCAAAGATTTTCCATTCCAATTCACATAATTACACAAGATAAGCCAATTTAGATTGTACAACAGAGTTAAAGATTAATACCTGGCCATGTAGAAAGACATTGCAACATACAAGCTCTGAGACAGAGCCCAGAAACTTGTACGTTGCAATGGGGTCTTCTGGTTACAGAAATCCACTGGCCTAAACAACGTCGTTACCTTAAATACCCAACAGGGCGTCACAGTGACCCTTGCCTAGTGTATTGATGTGTTAATCATCTCTGGAGGGGGAGCATCTGGCAGAGAGTTCATCAACGTCAAAACCAAATGTAACAAATACCAGGGAAATATTACAATGACCTTAAGACCACTTTACCAATCACACAGAGACATTTAAAATGATACCAAACATGAATATAAAACTACAAGATGCACCAAGTTAAAACCTTGAACCTTTTAAGTCAAATGTAAATGGTCTACTCTGATGGAGCAAGGACATACAGTCAGGAAGATAAGCTCAGGATGATTTGAATAGAACAGTTGAACAGCTGGTCTTCTGATCTTCTCAGATTAGCCAGTTCATTCTCGTGATCTTTTCTCGTAGAATTCCATAACAATTTTCAGGGTTTATTATCATGGAGAGATATAGCCAATTCTTACACAACATACTTCAAAATATCTTCTTTGGTGTTCAACAGAACAAAAGAAATGGTTTTAAACAAGTCAAGAGTAATAAATGATGGCAGAAGTTTCATTTAGGGTTTTTGGCTGTACTAGACTTTAAATTATGAACGCATGATCATTAATACATCATTTATTTTCCCACTAGACACACACTTCCACTTTTGTGCATTTTGCCTATAGTTCTGTTTCATTACATTTAGTCACATTGGTCAATATGATGTAGAGCAGGGGTGCCCAAACTTTTTCTTATGAAGGGCCAAAAACCAAACTTAACTGAGGGCTGTGAGCCGAAGGTGCATTAAAGTTCCATGAGTAATCTCCTAATTTACTTCCTAATGTTTAAAAATAACTAGAAAGCATTTCTTGAAATATAACGAATGCAGTGTATATACTAAGCTGCACCTGCCTTTGCATTAATTTGCTCACTGATGTCTTGTGCATTGCCTGATATCCGTTGAGTGAAATTATTTGTTTGTTTTTTTAATCTGATGAATATACAAAACTAAACAAAAATTACAAAACAAACAAACAAACAAAAAGTTACAATACATTCGAAATGACAATAATTTTCAAAGATATTCGCCCTGACCACCAACCCATCATTCTCTTTCTCAAATGGAATGGTGGGCCAAATTAAAGGTTAGAATGGGCCAACTTTGCCCCGTGGGCCCTAGATTGGGCATCTCTGATGTAGAGACATGTTCAGCAGCAGTGCAGTTTTATTCAGCAGCTCTAGATGAACAGACTTCCGGTTTGTCAGAGAGCTGTTTTTCTGTAGCACACATCCCCACCTGCTGGACGATGACTGTAAAGGTCATGCTGTTGCAGGAATCTGACAAAAAAGCTTGAAATAGATGACTCTTAGTTAACTGTTCAACATTTCTCTCACTGTAAAACATTTTTTTATTGTACAGTCTCACTTTTAATGACTGCAGAAGGTTTTTTTAGGAAGTAAACTCACTTAAAGAGATATTCAGAAAAGCTTTACCATTAATAGCTTCATTATTTTTAGCTTATATTCAATACAATTAAATTCTTGTTTATTTCTATGGCGCTTTTACTATGTATATTGTGTCAAAGCAGCTTAACATGGAAGATTTAGTACATTAAAACCGTGTCAGTCTAGTGTTTCAGAGTTTAGGTTCAGTTTTAGTTCAGTTCAGTGTGGTTTAAATTTTAGTGCTGAAAGTCCAAACACTGAAGAGCGCATCCATCGATGCACAGCTCCATTTTATGTCAGTGTTAAAAAGTGTGTAACTTATCTTGTGTTTATTAGTTAGTTTTTTATTGTATGTTTTTAATTCATTGTTTTGCTGTGAAAATGGCATTAAATTAACTTATTCATTCATTGATTTTCCTTTGGCTTAGTCCCTGATCAGGGGTCACCACAGCGGAATGAACCGCCAACTATTCCGGGATATCTTTTATGCAGCGGATGCCCTTCCAGTCGCAACCCAGTGCTAGGAAACACCCATGCACACTCATTCACACATGCTTATACGCTACGGCCAATTAAGTTTATTCAATTCACCAATAGCACATGTGTTTGGACTGTGGGGGAAACCGGAGCACCCAGAGTAAACCCACACCAACACGGGGAGAATATGCAAAGTCCACACAGAAATGCCAACTGGTCCAGCTGGAACTCGAACCAGTGACCTTCTTGCTGTGAGGCGACAGTGCTAACCACCATGCCACCCTAAATTAACTTATATTATATGCTTAATTGTTCACTTGAAGTGAATGTAACTGTATTCAATGACACAGTTACATCTGTTCAACTACTCATTAATATAATTACCTAATCAGCAAATCATAAGGCCAGCAGCTTGTCAAGACAATATACAATTAAAATCAAGCATCGGAATGGGGAAAATCCTCCAGGATATTGCGAGTTCAATGATTCTTGAGATAAAATGTTTAAAATCACAATACATTTAGTATTGAGAGTCATTTTAGGCCGCAAATATACAAAGAAATGTCCCTGCACAATCCTGGAGGGAAAGATTTAAGTGGCTTTGAATGTGGCATGGTTGTCGGTGCCAGACGGGCTGGTTGGGAATTTCACAAACTGCTGACCCACGCACAAACATCTGTAGGGTTTACAGAGAATGGTCAGAAAAAGAGAGAGCGTTCAATGAGTGGCAGTTCTGTGAGCAAAAACGCCAAAGGTCAGAGAAGTAACGCCAGAGAGCTTTGAGCTGATTGAAAAGCAAACGTATCTGTCTCATGTCCCAACTTGACACTTCTATTGAAGACTTTTTGACAACTTGCATTTAAGGATCCTGTGAGTGCTTTGAAATGTGCATTTTTATTCAGTGTTTGACGTAATCTCAACTGAAACATAGGGTGCTTTCACACTTGGTTTAATTGTCTGGTCCAAACCAAGGTTGGATTGTCCCCCTTGCCACCTTCTCGGCTGGTTTGTGTTCACAGCGTTTTTTTTTTTTTTTTTTGCCTTCGCTTGCATCATCGAGCGGCTGTTGTGTGTACAGCTGTTGCTAGGTGACGGCCTCGAAAGCCAAGCCACAAAAATATTAAAAACATTCAGAACATAATGCCGAGTTCAGACTGCATGACTTTCAAAGCAGTCGTGTCACAGATGTGTTCACACTGCATGATTATCTGGGCTGCGTTTTGTCGCTGCATTGTTTACACTGCAAGATGGATCGGCGACAGGGAGTTTCACACTGCATGACTTCAAAATAGGAAGAATCGCCGAGAACTTTGTCCAAACTACGTCTCACACCCAAAAACACGCAGTATATCTTTTGTTATTCACTACATAACGAGAAAGAAGCCTTTAATGGGGTAGAAAATGCATATTTGCTCACCTGGCTTTGAAGGGAATTTGCAATTTCTCGTTAACTTTTTTCTTTTTTTGACCGGGTTGGGTTGCGATATTGCTCACATGACACGTCAAACAGACACGGGGGCTCCTGCAAATTTACACTAATAATCCCTCCATTTCTTGTGTCCAAATAAACTGAAAATGAGCGCTTTTAACTTCTCCCCCAACCTCCCGCTGGCCTGCAGGTACCCACACTAGTGAATGCTGCTCTCTCTCATTGGCTGTAGGCGATCACTGATGTTATTTTCAGTCAAAACACATTTCACACGGCATGATTTGAATCGCAGACAGCTCCAGATATTCAGCACGCCAAATATCTCCTGGGCATCAGCGACTCATCAGTGATTCTCTCAGATCGTGTCTTTGATAGTTCATATTGTGTGATTGTCATTCGCGTGAACGAGCACCGATTTGTCTGCGATTTCTCAAAACCTGTCGGCAAGTCAAAATCGGGGCTAAAATCATGCAGTCTGAACTCGGCATAACATCATGTCTGTTGAAGTCGTTTTTGGAGGAGACAAGCAAACATTATCAAAGTACTAAAGTTTGTTGTACAGGTGGCGGTTCACTTCCGTTATTTAGTATGATTGCATTCATATCAGAAGTGAATTGGACCAGAGTATTGGAGAGGAGTCTGGATGCAGACCTGGTGCAGTGCAATCTCAGCTGCATCCAATGCTTTTTAATGCGCTCGCCTAACCCCACCCCTAACCCTACCCGCCACAATGACATCACTCACTACATTGAGTGCATTGTGTCTGACATTGCATTGCATCGCATCTTAGTTTGCATCATATGAGCTTGCATCTAGATACTTTTAGAGTTTTGTGCAAACCATAACATTGTAAATGCTCTCTAGTGTCTCTAGTGTGGCACATTTGATGTGATTAAGTTCAACCCCTGTCACTGGCAAAGTGGTGATGAAACAAAACGCTATTGGATGTTTTTTTAAAAGGGGAGGAGCTACAATATGGCCCACCCTCTCTTTATCAGCTCTTGATCACCTCTTTCAGGTGGACTCAGGTTTGGTTTGTGGGTGTGCACCCAAGTTCAGAAGACATTGTTCACACTAGCTAAATATACCATACTTTTAATGTCAAAATGCTATTGTGAAAGCACTGATAAAGAGAGGGTGGGACATCGTGTTGCTCCTCCCCCTTTAAAAATAACATCCAATAGCGTTTTGTTTCATCACCACTTTGCCAGTGAGAGGGGTTGAACTTAATCGCATCAAATGTGCCACACTAGAGAGCATTTACAATGTGATGAGAAACTGAAGTATGAGCTGACATGAATAAAACTGTTGATACATTTTGGTGGGAGTGACAAATTACAAGCTTTACATGTTTATATATCAGTTTTATATCTCCTGAACGTGAATTTTGTCACTGTTTTGGAGCACACAAGCTTTTAGATATCCTAAAAAACTAACAATACTGATACTTACATCGAAAAAAACCTTAAGTAGTGATATCTAATCTTGGTCATTTTAATCTACCACTGCAGGAAGATGCTGTAAACTACTACACTAAGCTTGAGGCCAAACTGAAGGAAGAATACAGGAAAGAACGTGAAAAAGTCAACACTAAACCTCTGGGAATGGCCTTCGTTACCTTCCAGAATGAAGCCATGACAGCCCTGTAAGTCTAATTAATGTTCTGGTGTCTGTGTGTTACAACACTAATCAAAAAGTACCGAAATAGACCTTTCAGATTGTTCCTAAAATGTGGTGGAGTTGATTAATGAGTAAGATGAGAGGTCATATATAGATGCAAAATACTGAAGTTGTTGTTTGTTTGTTTGTTTTGTTGTTGTTTTACTTCTGTACTAAGTGTAAAGCTAAAATGGCAATAAATATATATTAAATATAAAACATATTCTCTGAAGTAAAGCTCAAATGAATGTTAAAATCATTACCTTCTGATACAATTATGTCTCCATTGGGATTTAATATTGTATAGGAAAATTAATATCTGTTTTTCATCTTCCCAGCATCCTGAAAGATTTTAACGCATGTAAATGTCACGGTTGTCACTGTCGACGACAGCCAAAGTCCTCGCCGTTCAGCAGACAACTCCACACGTACAACTGGACGGTCACGTATGCTCCAGATCCACAGAATGTTTACTGGTAACATCCCCTTCCTAAACCTCATGAAGTAATGATCCTTACGATTATAGTGCTAGACTAGAGTGCATAAACCAGAATCCATATTGTTGTGGGACTGTTAACTTGGATATAAAAGACAGCATAATTGGACATCGACACCAGATTTTCTTTTTTAATGCATGTCCATTTGAAGTCAATCAGTCAATCATTTTATACAAGTGTACTCAATGTAAAAAAAGTTGGACATATATAGTACTTAAAGGAACAGTTCACTCCAAAATTAATATGTGCTCACTATTTACTTTTGCCATAAAAAGGTTCTTTTCTTTGTTCTGTTGAACACAAAAGATATTTTGAAGAGTATTTGAGGTTAGTAACCATTGACATCTCTATTAGAAAAACCAAATACTGCGGAAGTCAGTAGTTATCAGTTTCCAACATATTTTAATATAACTTATTTTGTGTTTAACAGTAAAAAGAAACTCAAACAGGTTTGTGACAGGTGAAGGAGGAGAAAATTATTTTCAATTTTGGTTGAACTATACCTTAAATAGATAGAGCTGTCTAATTATATTATTATTAGTTCAAACAGTGTACAGTAAATAATCACAGAGCCAAGATATGTTAAGTAGTATCTATTGATTTGCCTGTATATTCTAGTTTTGCAGGTCAAGTTAGGAGGTACTTTTATTAAATTACTGGCTAATATTGTATGGTTTACAATTTTCCACAGCAAAAAAAGTGCCTTCATTGATGCATTAAGTTTTATTAGTAGTTGTAGTTGTAGTAGTAGTATTATGCTATTTGGGTAACACTATTTTAAGTCACAATTCATGCTATCAACAAACCATTGTCTAAGACTTTTAGCTTAATAACCTGCTAATTAGCTGCTTAGTAATAGTTAGCTGGGTTTAGGTATTGGGTAGGATTAGGGATGTTAAATAAGATCATACTTTATAGCTACTAATATACAGTTAATATCTTAATTATAGGCAGATAATAAGCAAGTAGTTAATAGTGTGAATTGTGACAAACTAAAATGTAATGTTTTTTTTCTGTATTGATCTTGCCAACTTATAGCCATCAATTGCTGATATGGCTATAAATAGATTAATTAATTAATTAATTAATTTTAAAAAATGTGAGTAATGTGATTGTACTCTACCTTATGAAGGTATGGTTGTATATGCTTATAACAGTTGTATATTCACTGTCGGAATTGTAACTTGTACCTTGTTCTCCACAGGGAGCATTTGTCCATTAGTGGCTTGAACTGGTGGGTCCGCTGCTTTGTCATCAACTGCTTTCTCTTCCTTCTCCTCTTCTTCCTCACCACTCCTGCCATCATCATCTCCACGATGGACAAGTTCAATGTCACAAAACCTGTGGAATACCTGAATGTAAGGAGTCTGTTTGACCAGGTTGCAATGAAAACTAGAGCTGTTGTAAAAAATTGTTTGAGAAATCAATTCTGAAACAGTTCTAAGATTTTCAAAATTCCTCACTATTTACTTTTGAATTGATTCTGTTCTTAGTTTTTAACAGCAGATGGCGCTGTGTGCTATACAATCAGTCATGCTCTGCTAGCATCCAGTTCCTTACAAATACCATTTTACATGAGTCAAGCACTCATTCCCAGGAGCATTTGAATGCACTGTTAAAAATTAGCCTAGAGCCCATCTGCTGTTAAAAACTAACCTAGAGTGCCGTCTTCTATTAAAAACTAGCCAAGAGCACCATCTGCTGTTAAAATCTAGCCTAGAGTGCTATCTGTTATTAAAAACTAGCCTAAAGTGCCGTCTGCTGCTTAAGAATTAGCCTAGAGTAATGTCTGCTGTTAAAAACTCGCCCAGAGTGCCGTCTGCTGTTAAAAACTAGCCTAGAGTGCTGTTTGTCGTGTAAAAACTAGGCTAGAGCGCTGTCTGCTGTTAAAAACTAGCCTAGGATGCTGTTTGTTGTTTAAAAACTAGCCTAGAGCGCCGTCTGCTGTTAAAAATTAACCTAGAGCACCATCTGCTGTGAAAAATTTACCTACAAACTAGCCTAGAGTGCCATTTGCTGTTAAAACCTAACCTAGATCGCAGTCTGTTATTTTAAAGCTTACCTAGTGCACCATCCGCTGTTAAAAACTAGCCTAGAGTGCCATCCTCGGTTTAAAAACTAGCCTAGAGCGCCGTTTGCTGTTAAAACATTGCCTAGAGCACTGTCTATTGTTAAAAACTAACCTAGAGTGCCATCTGCTGTTGAAAACTAACATAGAGTGCCGTCTGCTGTTTAAAAACTAGTCTAGAGCGCCGTCTGCTGTTAAAATCTAGGCTAGAGTACCGTCTGTTGTTAAAAACTAGCCTAGAGCACCATCTGCTGTTAAAATCTAGGCTAGAGCGCCATCTGCTGTTAAAAACTAGCTTAGAGCAGCATCTGCTGTTAAAATCTAGGCTAGAGTGCCGTCTGTTGTTAAAAACTAGGCTAGTGCCATCTGCTGTTGAAAACTAACGTAGAGCGCCATTTGCTGTTAACATCTAGCCTAAAGTGCTGTCAACTGTAAAAAATTTGCCTAGAAACTAGCCTAGTGCACCAAGTGCTGTTAAAAAAAGTAGCTTAGAGTGCCATCTGCTGTTTAAAAACTAGCCTACATCGTCTGCTATTCAAAACTAGCATAGAACGCCATCTGCTGTTTAAAAACTATCCTACATCGCCGTCTGCTATTCAAAACTAGGCTAGAGCACCATCTGCTGTTAAACTAATCTCTGACTCAACTATAAAGAGAATAGCGATGCATTATGAAAATCTCAGCATCATTGCAGAATTGATTTCTCATATTATTTTTTGCCACCGCTCTAATAAACACAATGCTATTGAGTCATGATTCTGTCAGTCATCTCAAACCTCCCTCCGTTTCCCTGTGTCTGTTCCTCCAGAACCCCATCGTCACTCAGTTCTTCCCCACCCTGCTGTTGTGGTGCTTTTCGGCCCTCCTCCCCACCATCGTCTACTACTCCGCCTTCTTTGAGGCCCACTGGACACGGTACAATCCCAATCCCTGTATAACTATTTGACCTGGAGATGGTCGCCATTTATAGCTACTAAACTAGGGCTGCACAATATATTGCTTCAGCATCAATATAGTGCGCATCCGCAATAGTCACATCGCAAAATATGCAATATTGAGTCTGAATTATAGTTAACCAGGAGAACATGTGGTTTGTAGAGTCACAGCCAAGTTTAACCATAATATTGCGTTCACACCAGACGTGGTAGAAGCATCAAGCGAAAGTGATTTACATGTTAAGTCAATGCAAAGGAGTGAATAAACATCTTGCGGCACGATTGACCCGATTCGCGTGAATGAAGTCGCACGAGTTGAGCGTTTTGTGTGATTGATGCGCGTATCGCATGTTTCGCGTGAATCATTCGAGTTCGAAAATCTGAACTTCAGCAAACATTCGCACCTCGTTAACCAATAAGGGGCTTGTGGGGGTGTGATTATAACATAGCGCCTGTTGTTGGTGTCCCGGGGGAAAATCCTCCTGCCGACACTGACAACAGTTCATCAAACTGGGCTTGGCTCAGTCAGAAGCACCACTGAAAGCTTCCATCATCCAGGTTAAGTTTCTGGAGGAGTTTATGAGCTCACCGAGCTGGGTGCACCTCTAAAAGGATCTAGTGGACTCAGACACGGCTTTAAACGAATCAATGCTGTTTTTAAAGCACATAAACACAGTTAGGCCCAATCCCAACTCTATTTTTGTACCCCTACCCCTTGGCGCTTCCCCTTGGCCCTTACAACTGAGGGTTAAGGGGAAGGGCTTCAAAACTTACCTCTAAGAATTGGGACAGCACTTCAATAGCAGCACACGCCATCATATGTCATCGTGATCTCTTGCTTCATATGAGATCAGACGATCACGACTGCTGGAGTTATTCCAGTTGTGTTATTTTTTGGTGTTTATCTTCAGGAAATCACTGAAGGCGTATATTATATTATCATAACGATCTAATGTGGCAATAAGATCGTAACTGTACTGTGCATTTACTCCGTGGCCATACTTATCTATGTAAACACACGAAAACAACATTAACATTATAGCAGACACTGTAAAAGCTCATTCCCAGACACTAGACATTACTGATAGGGTATTCGAGTGTCATCGTGTGTCAGAATGTTGTGGGACTGCTGTACATGAGTTATGATTTTGGATTATAGATCCCAAAATTTAGCGCATTTTTTTTTTCTTTTCTTTTTTTTTAAAGCATGACGGTAAAACACGAGCGCAGTTATGAATATATTAAAATATATGTTTGTTTGTTGTAAAAATTCGTAATAATGACAAAAAAAACTAATTTGTGGATCTCCTTACTTCCGGGTTCAGCTATCCTGCCGCTGTGCCAGGTGCATTCTGGGACATTTTCTTACCCCTCCGTTTTTAAGTGTGGTCCTGAAAAATCTTCGTTCGAAGGGGTGTATACCCCTTGCCCTTAGCCCTACGCCTTCAAGCTAAAGAGAATTGGGACACCACTACCCCTTGACGTGAACGCGCAAAATGAGGGGTAGGGGTAAGGGGAAGGGCTAAGAGTTAGAATTGGAATTGGGCCTTATTCTCTCTATAAAATCCATGTTAGCCATTAAGCAATGAAGCTAGAGTCACCAGACCATAGACAGAAGCCCTGTTGTGAAGTGAATTTAACGCGCGAATGAAGTGGATTTGTACGCGCGAATGAAGCAAGTAAACTCGAAATGTTCACGTGTCTATTTACGCGATTTCTCTGTGTTTGCCGAATCTGGTGTGAACACAGCATTCCATTGTGAAAGGTTGTCATTTGCATGTGTTTTAAAGGCCTGTCACTGAGCATTTCAAGAGAATTTAAAGCATGGGGACAAAAAAATATGATGTTTTTTACGCTGGTTGTATTTAATTATTTATACTGAAAAAGGTTTTCTGAGTTTTTGTCTTGTTTCTAGTCCAAATATCTACATTTAAAAGTGAAAATAAGATTATTTACCTTCCGCATTGGCAGATATTTTTGGTTATTTTAAGGAAAATTTAAGGAAAATTTTCAGTTATTTCTTCAATATTTTTACTTAGTTTTTTTTAATATTTGGACTAGAATCAAGATAAAGCAAAATAGGAAAAGCATTTTTTGCATTGTGATTATAACATATATGTTACTGAATACTGTTAAACTTCACAGAAAACTGTCAAATGGTGCTGATCAAACCATCTTGTGAAACTGTATACATTGGAATAGTTATCGCAGAAAAATTAAATATCCCTATATCAGATTTTTCCAATATCGTGCAGCCCATGCATGAGGCACATGCATGATGATGCTAAGCTGAGAGTGTGTTTGACCTTTCAGATCTGGAGAGAACAGAACAACCATGCACAAATGCTACACCTTCCTCATCTTTATGGTTCTGCTATTGCCATCTCTCGGATTGAGCAGGTAATTCATCACACCTGCTTTACACGGAAAACTTGGTACTGTATAGGTGTATAATTTTTTACATTTCTTTATAATTGCCATCAGAAATGCTATCTGGTAATTTATAGAATAAAAGATATATTATTAGATATACATTAGACATTAGCTTCCTGTTTTACTGTAATCATTTGCGTTATAATAATGATTTCATTTTATGCTAAACGAGCATAAAAAGTTTATTTTACTGAATAAACAACCTGATAAGAGTCGCTGTTATATGCTAGTTTAAATCCATGTATATTACAAAAACATTTTCATGTGCAAATATTGTATTTTATCACTAAAAAGCGAATTACTACATGGGCTCGTGGGTATTGGTAAAAAAGTTAGTGCAGGTGTTTGTTTGTTTTTTTAACATTTATTTATAATTGCCATCAGAAATGCTAACTGGTAGCTTATTAAATTTTCCCTCTTGAATAAAAGATATTAATTAGATATGCATTACCTCTAAGTCTCTAAGACTAAAAGCTTGAATCAGCCTGGACAAAAGAAATGTAAAGTGCCTTTTTGTAATATAATCTTGTATTTTATGACAGTATTATTATTATTATTTTTTATTTATTTATTTATGCATTATTATTATTATTTAATTAGAACTTAATTTTAATTTAATATTATTATTATTTTTACTATAATTTTTTCATGTGGGGGTCAGAATTCAAATTACATGTTTGATAAATATTGTCTTTTTACTCGTTGTAATTTTCTGACATGTTTTTGCACTAAAAATGTTCAATAATAAAATACATTTGAAAAAAAAATAGATATGCATTATAAATCCTGTTTTACAAGAATCATTTCATAATTCTAATGTCATTTTATGCTAAATGATTGTTTTTCTGAATAAATGACCTGATAAGTGTCGTTGTTATATGCTAGTTTAAATCTGTGTGTATTACAAAAACATTTTCACTTAAAAGCATTTAAAAAAGCATCTTTCTAAATTGTATTAACACTCAATATGATCTTTTCCCAAAATGCAGTTTGGATCTTTTCTTCCGTTGGCTTTTTGATAAGAAATTCCTTGATGAGGCAACAATCCGATTCAGGTAAGTCAACGAGAGGATTTGCAGTCTTATAGAAAACGTTGAATGACTTCATTAAAGGGATACTGTAGTTCATCCAAAAATGAAAGTTTACTCGCTATTTACTCAGGTTTAGGTGGTTTCAAACCTTTATGAATTTAATTCTTCCGTTAAACACAAAAGAAGATATTTTGAAGCATGTTTGCTGTAACCATTTACCTGTAACCATTCACCTGTAACAATTGACTTCCATAGTATTTTTCAAACAACGTCTTTTGTGTTTAACAGAAGAACAAAACTCAAAAGCTTGAAACAAGTAAATGATCACAATTAAAAATTTTAGGTGAACTATCCCTTTAATGATTTTGGGAGAGTTGTGTTTTGTTTAAAGGGTTTAGAAATCATTTGCTTTGTCCACACATTTTCAAGATTGTGTCAACAAGTCAAAAGTTGAACAAAATATATTTCCTAAGGGAGCTAATAATATTGATCAGTATATGATATTGAATTAAAAACTGCTTTTATTACAACCAAAAGAAAAAAAGAAAAGAAAAACAGAATAAGACAATCTATGGAAGTAAAAATATAATAAATACTGTGGGAATTTCCTTGCTCTGTTAAGCATATGTGAAATAGGTGAAAGAACTTTGTGTAAGATAATGCAAAGGAAGGCAGTGTGTTGTTCTGTTACTGTCATGTAGAAATATGTGCGTCCTCTTTCACCCCTGATTAGGGAATTTAGACTGGAGAAGCTGTAAAAGTGACAAATGTCTACTCATGTTGTGAATTGTATCTCTGCATTAAAAACTTCAATAAAAGAGCAAGAACTTTGCCTTCAACTCTGTTTTAATTCATTTTTTCCTCGCTCTGTTAGATGTGTCTTCCTGCCAGATAATGGAGCTTTCTTTGTGAACTATGTTATTGCGTCTGCCTTCATCGGTAACGCCATGGACCTGTTACGCATTCCTTATTTCCTCATGTACATGATCCGGCTGTGTCTGGCTCGGTCTGCTGCAGAAAGGCGCAATGTAAAGAAGGTGTGTGTGTGTGTGTGTGTGTGTGTGTTTGTGTACTTTCAAATGTATGATTGATTTCAGTGTGTTTTTTCACTCCTTTGTTTCTGAGTTTCTCATTGCGGTTCTACACAAATGTTTTAATACATCTCTGGTTGCATTTTGTTACAGCATCAAGCTTATGAATTCCAGTTTGGAGCTGCTTATGCCTGGATGATGAATGTCTTCACTGTGGTCATGACCTACAGCATCACCTGTCCAATTATTGTACCCTTTGGTGAGTTAAAAATGAATTAACTCCAAATGCCTAGAGTTTTAAAGCCGACAATAAACTTCCGGTGAAAGCTTAATGTGACTATTTTACATTTCACAAGGTTGTTTTTGCAGCATCGATGTTGTTATGTAATTACAATACATTCAGTTAAATAGACTTAAGCATTCATTTTGATGTTCAAGTGTAAAACGAGATGAAATACTGCTGTAACCGCTAGCGCCGTCAGTCCAACAGGCTAGCGCAGAAATTCCATTGACAGTACCGAGGTAAAATAACCTGTCATATTTTAAAGACATGGCGGGGGGAAATTAACTTCTTGTCTGATCTGAGACCCACTTCATATCGTATATCTTACCGTACGTTCACACCGAAGGCGGTGAGAGCGTTAAGGTTCGCTCTGAACGCCCTGTCGCCAACGCTGTCTGCCTTCAGAGCTCCGGCGGCGAGAGCGTCAACATTCACTACACTGATCTCGTATTTAAAGGAGCCGTTGCAGCATTATTAGCAAATCACTGACATTCCCGCATATAAACATGCTTTCTATCGTAAAATGTTGCCCGCTTTTATCAGATTCATTTAACAATGGAAGATCAAGTTAAGTCGTATGTAATGTGTCCATATATCTGAAATATCCTGAAACAGCAATACTGATTTGCTGCATGAAATTCCCGCTTTTTTAAAGAAAAAAATATATAAAACGTTAATGCACATCAGAAACTTGTCACTAACTTTTTTAATGTATGCCCCTGTACTAAAACATTGTAAATAATTGGAAATCCTGCGACCACAATATTAAAACCCTTGGGAACAAGTGTGGTCGTAACCAAAAATCACAGTGACTGTGTTCTCTGGACTCGTCTCAAGTGGTGGACTTCTACATTCTGATTGCTTGCTGCCGAACCGCGTCATAGCTCATTACCATAAAGTTGACTTGATTTGAACTCTCTTTAACGCCCACACCACCGAAGAGGCGCCCGCGCTGCTCCTTGCCGCTTATCGCCGCCGGCTCCCATTGAAAATGAATGACTTCCAGCTACTTTGACGCTCTTGCCGCTTTTAGTGTGAACGTACGGTAACAGGCAGTGAAGATCGCTGATTTTTAAAGATTTTAAATGTGACAATTTTATAATGAAAAGACTGAAAATTTAAAAGTCTGTGTGCATATAGCCCATTGAGAATTGGTTAAAGGCACAGAATGTAATTTTGGCCACTAGAGGGCGCATATTCACAACAAACAAAGGTGTAGTTTAATGATGGTTTGATTGAGTGTGGTATCATGGAAGTTGTGGTTTTTATTACAAGCTATGGGAGTCCTGCAGAAATCATGTTAATGGATGAGCTAAAGCAGAGGTCAGTGTCCTGCAGATTTTAGCTCCTACCCTAATCAAACACAGCTGAACAAGCTAATCAAGGTCTTACAAGCTATACTTTGAAACATCCACGCAGGTGTGTTGACGCAAGTTGGAGCTAAACCCTGCAGAGACACTGGCCCTCCTGGAACGAGATTAGTGACCTCTGAGCTAAAGTATTCACTTTAAATATTAATTAAAGAATTGAAGAATGCGTATAATTATTGTAGCATACGGCAGATTAAATCTGAAAGACTCTTTTGCGGAGCTTTTATTATGCCATAGTCCACCACCTCCGGTTCTTCAGCTCATCATTTCACTACTTCTGCTTGTGTCAGACTGAATATATTTTAAAGTTCTGTTATAATGCTTGATTCGTGCAGTCTAATAAAACCCACAACATATCATTTTCAACAAAACCTAACCAGAAATTGAGGTTATGTGATGTCATTAGCATGAACGCACAGCACATGTTCTGTCAGGTACATAATTGTCGGAAAAACATGTAACGCTGTTCTAGTGGCTTTGAATATTTTAATGAAAGAAATACTTCATTTTGTGTCTTTATTCAAAAGTTCCTTCAACACGTTGGCATGATCTACACATGCAAATATCATTAATATAATTTTCAAAAATATATACAGCTGAAGTCAGAATTATTAGCCCCCCTTTGATTTTTTTATTTTTCTTTTTCCTTTTTTAAATATTTCCCAAATGATGTTTAACAGCAAGGAAATGTTCACAGTCTGATAATAATTTTTCATTTGAAGAAAGTCTTGATTTGTTTGATTTCAGCTAGAATAAAAGCGAAATTCCTCCATCAGATATGAGACCGTTTATCAATGTTTACATTTTAAACAAGTGGAAAGAGGAGTGGAATACATTGAAAAATAATAAATTATATGAAATCCAACCTGAAATCTCACATAGAATTTGAAGACTATTTAAGACTAGATTCGATCAAGTGGTTTTTACCAGATGTCGTATTGGACATGCAAGACTAACTCATGTTTTTTTGCTCCAAGGTGAAAACCCTACTCAGTGTTTGTACTGCACAATTCCCCTTTATTATAAAACACTTTTACTGGACTGTCCCGCTTTTAATGATGCCAGCAGACTTTTTTATGAAATTAACACTCTTAAGGACATTTTTAACAAAGTGACACCAGAAAATATTTTAGAATTTTTGTCATGTATCAACACAAAAAATCTTATTTGATTTATTTATCTATTATTGAAATGTTCCTGCCATGAAAAAAGCCTTGGTTGCTGACATGGCATTAAATTAAATTAAATTGAATTGAAGAATAAAAGCGTTTTTAAAAATTTTTAAAAACCATTTTAAGGTCTACATTATTAGCCCCTTTAAGCTAATTTTTTTGTCAATAGTCTACAGAGCAAACCATCGTTATACAATAACTTAATTACCCTAACCTGCCTAGTTAACCTAATTAACCTAGTTAAGCCTTTAAATGTCACTTTAAGCTGTATAGAAGTGTCTTGAAAAATATCTAGTAAAATATTATTCACTCTCATCATGGCAAAGATTAAATAAATCAGTTATTAGAAATGTGTTATTAATACTATTATGTTTAGAAATGTGGTGAAAAATTCTGCTCTCCATTAAACAGAAATTGAGGAAAAAATTATAATATTTTATTTATATTTATTATATTTATATAATATTATATTATAATTATTATAATAATAAATTCTGACTTTAACTGTATATTGTAAGAGACATAATTTGATTCATCAACATGTAGTTTACATGCAGTATGTTGATATGTTTAGTTGTGTACGTTTGCTGATGGTTCGCTTTGTGATGGTTTGCTCCGCCTTTATTAAGTTAATGCGAAAGTGAAAGCAGTTTTTTGAATGGAGTTTATTGTTATTCTGCATGAGCATTCAGTAAACATTTTTGATTTGAAAGAAACTAGTTTCAATTATTTGCCGACTGATTAAATGAAAAGTCTGATACTACATATAGAGTTGAAGTCAGAATTATGAGCCCTTAAAAACTCATTTCTAATAACTGATTTCTTTTATCTTTGCCATGACAGTACATAATATTAGACTAGATATTTTTTAAGATACCAGTTTTCAGCTTAAAGTGACATTTAAAGGCTTAACTAGGTCAATTAGGCAAGTTAGGGTAATTAGGCAAGTCTTTGTATAACAGTGGTTTGTTCGGTAGACAATCGAAATAAATATAGCTTAAGGGGGCTAATAATATTGACCTTAAAATGTTTTTTTAAAACAATAAAAACTGCTTTTATTCTAGCCGAAATAAAACAAATAAGACTTTCTCCAGAAGAAAAAATATTATAGGAGATACTGTGAAAACTTCCTGAATCTGTTAAACATCATTTGGGAAATATTTTAAAAAGATTAAAAAAAATTCACAGGAGAGCGAATAATTGTCACTTTGACTGTATATATATTTATGTATATTTTTATCTGCAGGATTGATGTACATGCTTCTGAAGCATCTGGTAGACCGGTATAATATGTATTATGCCTACTTGCCTTCCAAACTGGATAAGAAAATCCACTCTGGAGCTGTCAACCAGGTGGTGGCAGCACCTATTCTCTGCATCTTCTGGTTGTTCTTCTTCTCTACTGTCCGTCAAGGTAAGATCGAGCAAAAAACTGTCTCTGTGTGTTGCCTAATTGTAGACATGCTCTGGTTAAGGGCTGCACAACATAAACTTTCAGCATCGATCAACGATTGAGAGTCTTGATTACAGATGACTGCAGTTCCTAATATTGTAGAATCACTGCAAAGTGTAACCTTAGAGTTAAAGTGCATGTGGACAAGCACATGCGTTTTAAAGGCCAGTGAATCTGGGAGCATTTCAAATTAATTTAAGCCATTTTGGCACAAGAAATGATAACATTTGTAGCCTTAAGATTAATTGGGTATATATACTGTATAAATTTACACCATAAAGGTTATGCAGAGTTTTTTTACATTTACATTTGATTATTTAATTTCTTTTTGAATACTGTTAGACTCCCCAGAAAACAGTTTTTACATTACATTCTTGGTAACACTTTACAACAAGGTTGTATTAGTTAAAGGTTCAAGACACCCTGGAGTACTTTGTTTAAGATGTTAACAGATTTGTGTGTGTTGAGCATCAGTTAAGACAGCTTTAGTACCCGTCAGCTTAAATTGTTGGAAAACTGGATAATTTTGAGCTTTTGTCAGCTAATTTCATCTTCAGGGTTTAAAATAATTTTGGGGGGGATCAAAATTGGTGACGTATCGTGAATCTGTTAGTGGAGTGATGATGCATCGGTTTCTCATTATTATTTATAGTGGAGTTTTCTTATCCTATGTGAAGACCCTGCTTCTTAATAATTTATGAGAGCATGTGCTTTCCAAAAGCAAGGCAGACCTGCCAAGCTGTGAGACCCAATGACTGGGTAAGACCGCGTCTGCACGGCATGGGTCGGATGTTTGTTTCCATGATCCATGGGTTTGTTGCATGATTTCCCCCGTGATTCTGTCAGGCTTGATACAGCAAAGCTGTTGATTTGCAGCAAGCATTTTTGTCGGGAGAGCTGTACGAGAATTGGACATTCAGACACATCGCCAATATAAGTGCTGCAGTGTTTGCCTATTGGAAAGAGACCTGCTGCACTGCTGTCTACTTTTTTCTGCATTCAGACCCGGGAATTGAGGAGGAGAAAAGTCCTTCTAATTTATAGTGTTTATATAAACACGATTATCTTTATAATGATAGTTATATACTAATTGTGGTTATGTGTGTATGAAATTACAAATAACAAATGTAGCAGGACATTAAATTACTGTTTATTTGTTTGCATTTTAACTTTGTAAACTATAAAATCATGGCTTTCCTTACGGTTTGTGTCTCATTTTATGAGCCAACTGACAGACGTTCGCTCCCCTCTTTTAGCCCTGCACTGCCGGCCACGCCCACTCCTCTCGCAGTGCCCTACGCCCATTACGAAGAATGCTTTTGAAAAAATTCTGAGGTAGACTTGAACTGAAAGAGGGGAGTTTCATGGCCCTTTAATACATTTACCAAAACGAACAAACAATACATTATATTACATTGTTTATTGTTAGTTCATGTTAACTCCGGTTGTATGTTGACAAGCATGAATTTGGATGTTAATAATGCATTAGTAAATGTTAAACCATGATTAGTAAATGCTGTAGATGCATTGTTCATAATTAGTTCAGGTTAGTAAATACATTAACAAATGAAACCTTATTGTAAAGTGTGACCTTTGCTCTGTTGTATTTATTTTTTTAATGTAATTAGCTTTTTATATTTTATGCAAATGCAGTGCTCTACATGTCATCCTAATCAATCTAAAATGACTATTTCTTTTAAAAAGTTATGAATGCACCTGGTATTCAAGTCACCTGGTGAAATTATATTAATATCGCTGAAAAACTAAACATCGCAATGTTGTTGTTTTTTCTAATATTGTGCAGCCCTACTCCAGATGCAGTTACAGTATGTTTTCAAAACATACAGCAGTATGGTAGTTGGATTGATTTTTGGCATAACTGTAATGTGATTTTTCTATCTTGCTTGTCTCTTTTTTTCAATCTGAAAGGATTTGGTGCTCCAACATCCATGTTTACCTTTGTGGTTCTGATCATCACCATCATTATTTGCCTCTCTCATATAGTCTTCGGTCATTTCAAATACCTCAGCGCGCACAATTACAAGGTACAAGCTTTGTCTTTTTGATTAGGATTTTCATAAATCATAATGGCCAAAACTATAAACCCAAATGTGATTGAATTGTCTACAGATTGACATGGATGGTGTGGACAATGGACGACCGCGAGGTTCATCTCCACCTGTCAAGTCTTTGGTAAGTTTTAACCCTCAGGGATGTTTGGATACGCCTTGACGTTTGTGCTTATTCCTTCTACTTATAATATGTCATTGGCTAACATAGCTTCAATGATATGCAATGCAGATAGATGTACAAATTAAGTCAAAATTAATTAGTGAATTTCTTTTTCAAATATTTATCAAATGATTTTTAACAGATGCAGGAATTTTTCACAGTATTTGCTATAATATTTTGTCTTCCGGAGAAAGTCTTATTTGTTTTATTTTGACTAGAATAAAAGCAGTTTTTAAAACCATTTAAGGTCAATATTATTAGCCCCCTTAAGCAAATAGAGAACAGGGAAAAAAATAGGAAAGTAATATTATTACATCACTCGCATTTGTAATGTGTTACCCCAACACTGGTCATCACAGCACCAAATGCTGGACTTTAAGATGAATCACTCTAAAATTCACTCACTACTTGAAGTTCAAGTGATTCCAAACTACTGTGAGTTTATTTCTTCTACTGAACACAAAAGAAGATATTTTGGAGAAAGCTGGAAACCTGTAACCATTGACTTATATTGTATTTTCTTCTTTACTATTGAAGTCAATAGTTACAGGTTTTCTGTTGTTGTTTTTTTCTTCAAAATATCTTATTAATTGTGTTCTTCAGAAGAAAGAAACTCAAGACAGGTTTGAAATAAGTAAATGGTAAGTTGATGATAACAGAATTTTCATTTTAGGGTGAACTGTCCCGTTAATAAGAGATTTATTTTCAAAGACAAACATTTAAAATGAAGTTAAGCTAACCTCATTCATTCATTCATTCATTCATTTTCTGGTCGGCTTAGTCCCTTTATTAATCCAGGGTCGCCACAGCGGAATGAACCGCCAACTTATCCAGCATTTGTTTTACGCAGCGGATGCCCTTCCAGCCGCAACCCATCTCTGGGAAACATCCATACAAACTCATTCACACACATACACTACGGACAATTTAGCTCACCCAATTCACCTGTACCGCATGTCTTTGGACCTGTGGGGGAAACCGGAGCACCCGGAGGAAACCCACACAAACGCAGGGAGAACATGCAAACTCCGCACAGAAATGCCAACTGACCCAGCCGAGGCTCGAACCAGCGACCTTC
>CAIGQQ010040406.1:5537284-5554766 GCA_903798035.1 Danio albolineatus | reverse complement strand
GCTCGAACCAGCGACCTTCTTGCTGTGAGGCGACAGCACTACCTACTGCACCACTGTGCCGCCCGTTAAGCTAAACTAGCCTACATCATTGAAAATTATATGATTATTACTATGCCTGTTCTTTATTAACTATGTACAGTAAAGCTCCATTAACAGCGGTTAATTGTTAACAGCGGTTATTTTTTAACACTGTCTTTTTTTATTTTAGTAGCTTTAACATGTACAACAGAAATCAAACACAAACATACAAAATAAAAATAATAATAATAATAATAAATGAAACAAATAAATGAAATAAAAATAAAGAAAAAAAATACAAAAATAGGAGTGAATGCGTGCACATACACATACATTATACAGGTACATCATATAACAACAACGGTATTTCAATAGGAGATAATCCAAGTTATACAGAGAACAGATTTGGATCAGCTTCCTTCAGGAAACCTACAAAGGGATTCCAAATCTTAAAAAAAAATTAAGTAAATTTTTCTCGACCCAAAGAATAAGACCATTGACCAAAATGCGGGCTTTCTGTATTTTTCCAGAAACTAGCTATTATAAGTTTTGCATGTAATAAACAGAAAGTTAACAGTTTGTTTTCTAAACTAGTAAACGTGCTTGTAAATTGGAAAAATATTCGGAATACACAGTTTTGGACATTTGGGTATATCCTGTTTTATACTATAGATAAAAAGTTTTGAATTTTTCCCAAAAATGTTCAACCAAAAGACACTTCCATAAACAATGATATAGAGTTCCTATCTCTTTAACAGTGGCTAATTTAACTAAAGTCAATGTAATGACAACTACATACGCATTTATGAATCTAACGTGATGTTAATACATAATAATGCATTCAAATCAAGTTAACGTCTAATAAATTCCAGGCCTATTTTTAAAGTTATCTTTAACATGCAGTTGAAGTCTAAATGATTCGCTCTCCTGTGAATTTTTCTTTTTCAAATATTTCCCAAATGATGTTTAACAGATTCAGGAATTTTTCACAGTATTTCCTATAATATTTTTTCTTCTGGAAAAAAATCTTATTTGTTTTGTTTCGGCTAGAATAAAAGCAGTTTTTATTTATCTAAAACCATTTTAAGGTCAATATTATTAGCCCCCTTAAGCAATATTATTTTCGATTGTCTACAGAACAAACCACTGTTATACAGTGACTTGCCTAAGTACCATAACTTGCCTAATTAACCTAGTTAAGCCTTTAAATTTCACTTTAAGCTGAATACTAGTATCTTGAATGGTGATGCGCGGATGTCGGTTATATCTGTGGGCGATGCGGATAATCCGCAGGTCAGTCAGGTAACAAAAAAATACATTGATTGATTGTGGGTGGGTCGCGGGTGAATGAGTTTAATTACAAATGATTTTTACTTAGTATTTTTTAAACACATTTGTTAAATCAGTAACGGATGCGAAACCGATCAGAGAAACTTAAAAAGAATTAAAAACAAAACTAAAGGAAGGAAAGAAAGAAAAGTGCCACATGGGAGTGCTTTAGCAAAGGTCAACAAGGTTGAATCAAGTGCTAGATGCGACGGCTGTAAAGCACATTATATGAAAGCCACAAGACCGGAACCTTAAATATGAAACATCATGTGTGTGCTAAATCGAAAGGCCGGTCAAGTCATAGTCAGACAAACACTTTTAAGTTCTTAAATTCGTCAGGACAGCAAAAATAACACTGGAAGTTAAGTCTAACCACGTGGATGCATGTGTGGACCTGTGCTGCCTTGATATACAGTACGCCCCGTCCATGTTGTCTCTGACAAGGGATGCACAGACTAGCTCACTTAATCTGCTGTTAATAACGAATGATCCACGCTGACCTATCATCATGCTTAAAACAAAGAATTAGACCTATTAAAGTGACAATCGGGTGTAGATATATATTAGATAAAATTATATGGGCGGGCGGGCAGATGATTAGTATGAGCCGCGGATTCAGGTGACATTTCAGCTGATCCGGGCATCTGTAATCTTGAAAAATATCTAGTATAATAT
Source organism: Danio albolineatus (assembly GCA_903798035.1). NCBI lineage: Eukaryota > Metazoa > Chordata > Actinopteri > Cypriniformes > Danionidae > Danio > Danio albolineatus. The sequence goes on along the minus strand of CAIGQQ010040406.1, from coordinate 5,552,744 downwards.
TATGTGGTGTCATCATGGCAAAGATTAGAGATGAGTTATTAAAACTATTATGTTTCAGGGGGAATATACGGGGGGTTAATAATTCGTCAACTTTATTGTGCAGCCCTAATTGACCCACATTGTCATGTCTGATATTTTCGTTCTGTTTTACACATTCTTTTACTTTTTTTTAATCAACAGCAGACGTACATTGCCCAAGTGCTGCAGGACCCAAACTCAGATGAGACAGGAAGTGACCAAGGTCAAGGGTCATCGCAGGACGAGGAAGGAGTGACCGAGGGTGATTTCCAGTCAGGAGAGGACAGTCTAATTGAAAACGAAGTGCACCAGTGACCCAGGCAGGGCCACGGCATGTGCTGAACTGAGAGAAACTAGCAGGACTCCCAACATAACCAAACGGAGAAACACTACACTTACTGTGTGCGAGTCCATCCCAGCTGACAGCTCAATCACGTCTTTATCTTTAGTGTTTGGAGACAGGATGGCCAATTGTCAAGAACATGGAGAGTGGCTCGTGATTGTACTCCAATAATTTTCATCATAGTTTCATAACTCATCCTCACATTGTTTGTACTGGATTTGGTAGGTACAGAGTTCCCTGCCTTTACAATGCATGTTTAGTCAATAAGACCAAAAATATAAATGACTAGCAAAAATAATGAATTATGACAGCTGTAGTGCTAGATCAGTTGGCTAGTAATGTTTTATATTATTATATATGCATACAGATTTCACCCTTAAATCATTAAAGGATTACTTATTTGATTGACAGTTTGGTGAGTAAACATATTTAACCGATTACAGTTAAAGGGGCAGTTCACCCCAAAAAAAAATTTTTTCACACTGAAGTGGTAGATATTCTGAAGAATGTTGGAAAGCAGCAGCCATTGACATCCATAGTAGGATAAAAATATATACTATAAAAGTCATTGGCTGTTTCTCTGAAAGAAACTCAAATAGATTTTGGAACAAGTGTAGGATGAGTAATGAATGACAGATTTTTCATTTTTCTGTGAGCTATACCTTTAAAGAATTTCAGACGTGCAAATATTAATGTGCATCATTTTTTTTTAAAGCCATCCATGACGTATAGTTAAGTATCTAATTATAGTACAGAAACAAAGAGGCCTAACACATTTCATAATCATAAATTTCATCTCATATTGTGAGAAATTATATAAAGTCAAGCCCTAAATGATTCATAGCCCTGGTAAATTCTGACTTAAAGTTACTTTTATTCAGCATGTTGTGTTTTTGTTTTGACCGGAAATGACACAGGCTTCTCCCAAAAGATAATAAGATGATGCACAAGACTCATCGTTGTAGAAAATAAACATTTCTCAGCTTTTATTTACATTTGGACAACAACTTGAAGTCAGAATTTGCATGGGGTATGAATAATTTCAGGCTCGACTGTATAATACTATATAATAATATATATTGACTGTATAATAACAAAATATTTTCTTTGTGTCAACTGAAATAGCACTACAGCATAATGTATTTTAAGATTAGTCAAAAAACAAATTACAAAATGTCTTATCTCTATCAAAGTGAATGTATTTAACATAAAAGCCACTGCTAGTTGCTCTTGAATTGGGTAATGTTGAAAAAAAAAAAAAAAACAGGATGGAGAAACTCGGAGTGTAAGGAAAAACAGCCGCCGAACACTAACTCTCTCACCATAATATACTTGAACTGGAAAAGCCACTTTTTAGACCGACTCGAAAGCAGATCTCTGGAACTATTCAAGGTCAAAAGCATCTCCTGTCCACCCTTACGTCTTCTGCATATCCAGTGTTCAACCGTTTAAATGTATCTACTATCACACTACTAATGCGCGAAACTAATTTCTGAATCAAACGGACCAACTTTGGACTGTGTTGCTCTACTGAGGAATGTTGTCAGTAACTGAATACTGTAGCGAAATGAACTCGAAATGCACCGCAAATTCCCGATGTGGACAATAAGGACTTGCTGCTGAACGTGTCTATATTTTTTCTTTTTGTTATGCATGGGTATGATAGCAATGCTTTCATCAGGTTTGTTGATTTTCGTTTCTTTAACAAGTGTAGACATTAACTGTTTTTGGATCAGCTAACATGCTTTACTACTCAAATACTGTAAAACAAAGTACATAGGAAACACGATATCATCGAATCTAGCAAAACTCTCATTGGGTCATATCAGCGTATGTGTCCTTACTATGGCCTTCTTTATTGCTACGGTGGTGTGTTCCTTTGCATTTCTACAAGAGAACTGGAAGCTATGGAGGTTCTTACCTGTGTGCATTAAGCTGTTTGCTTGCAGTTGTGAACTTATATGACTGGGTTTATGCATCATTTAGTGGTTGAGTCTGGATGAAGAACAAAAACTAGTCAAATCACCACTGCTTAATGACCACTTTTAAATTTAGTTCATATATTTTTTGCTACGATCTCCAATCATAAACACATTGCATTTTTTGTTCATTGTAAAAGTGCAGAATTAAAATAATTGAAGAGTTTTTCCTTTAAGAATCAAGCAGACGAAGGCTGTGCCTGAGTACTTGCTTTAAAATCACCATCATCTCCCTTAATTGGTTGATCTTTCCTGCTAGTGGATCTAAATAGTTCTCATTGTGTCGTTTATTGTTTACAGGAATAGCAATGCATTGTTTAAGCTGTCTTTTTCGGCAACAAATGTTGACTTGAAATGGTCGTCAGGTGTAAGCTTAGAACATTAGCAAGCTAATCGGTGATGTTTTAGTTAATTTATGTAAATCACACTAATCACTGAGGAGCTTAAATGCAAATAACACTGTAGGCTATGCACTTCATGTGAAAATATGTAACATTATCACGCTGTCTGTAATGATATCAAGCCATTTTTGTAATTGATCTTGTTTGGACGTGTACCTGATGTTCTTGCTGCTTACATACTGTAGGTGATGATGTCCGTAAGACTGCATCCTGGATCTATTTAAGAAAAACAAAACAAAAAACACTGTTCTGAAGCATGATGCGGTGGCAATAATTTATTTATGCATCTTTATAGGCTTTATTTCCCATTTGTTACAGGTGTCGTCCGCGATATTTATTTCATTCGTCTGTTATATTTTCCATCGTATGAATTAACCGGCCGTTGACCTGGAGTGAAGCGGTTAAATCGGTGTAATATTTTTGTACATAGAATCATTGCACTGCTCTTCAAACACTAAACTGTATTTACATTTGTACAGCTTAGCCAGCAAAAACCATGTACAGTCGACCATGCATTGTTTGCTTTCGTCCATTCAGATTCCCCTTAAGATCGTACTTTGCTTGCGATTGCTGTTTTTAATAGTTTTGTATCTCAACCTCCCCCTCAAATGATCTTTTGTACAGCGTCATCCTCAAACTCTACCATGTCTTTGAACAATAAAAGAGTCATTAACTGACAGAACCATATTTGGAGTCAAGAAATTCATTTATTTATTCATTTTCCTTCAACTTAGTCCCTTATTTATCAGGGGTCACCACAGTGGAATGAACCACCTAATATTCCAGCATATTTATGAAGCGGATGCCCTTCCAACCACAACCCAGTACTGCGAAACACCCATACACTCTTACATTTACAAACACACTCATACACTATGACTAGGGCCACACGGAATCTGCGCGCGCAGAATTCCGCAGATTTCCGCAGATTTTCAGCCCTTCATTGATTCTGTTTATTTATGGGTGTAAATGTGTGTTCATTTATAATTAATCAGTTTTCAAAATAATTTCAGTAATAATATAGACTAATATGAAAATATTCATATGATTGATTTACAATACAGTTTGTAAAGTAATATTTTCTGTCTTTTAGTAGAGATTTTATATGAGAGACTTGCTTTGTTTACCAAATAAAGTGGATCTAATTGGATTCGCATTGTAAACATTAAATAAAAGTTAAAAAGGTATTACTTTTTATTTTATATATGATTTTTTTGTTATGATGTTCCTAAAATGATTCCGCATAAATCTGCAGATTTTTAACAAAATACTCCGCAGAAATAGCAAAAAATGTCCGCAGATTCCATCTGGCCCTAACTGTGACCAATTTAGTATACCAAATTCACTCATACCTGCCAACCTAAATTCACCAAGTAGGACGTGATCCTGGATTAACATCTATGCTGATCCTGGAACAACATTCCAATCAGAAGTAAGAGATATGTTTACGTTTATGTTAACGGATAGATTTTGCATTTCTACATGATTCATTTTGGGAATCATTCACAGTTATTGTTGTGTTTAAGGGTAGAGAATAAGTATGGATTACATTTTCCGATTGTTCCAGGATCAACATAGATGTTAATCCAGGATCGCATCGTACTTAGCAAAATCATGACATGCCACCTATAACCCAAGGCTTTGGACTGTGGGGGAATCTGGAGTAAACCCACACGAACATGGGAAGAACATGCAAACTCCACACAGAAATGCCAAATGGCCCAGCTGGGACTTGAACCAGCGACCTTCTTGCTATGAGGTGACAGTGCTAACCACTGAGCCATCGTGCCGCCTGAGTCAAAAAATTATTATTTGTTATTTCTTTTTGGGACCATGTACAACCTTTGTTTTGCTTGAAGACATTTATCCCTTTAAGGTGTTAGAATGAATATGTTAAGTTACCTATAAGTAGGGCCAGTTGGAATCTGCGGACATTTTTTGCTATTTCTGCTGAGAATTTTGTTGAAAATCTGCGGATTTATGTGGAATGATTTTGGGAGTATCATAACTAAAACCTTAATATATGAAATAAAAAGTAATACAAAGCAAAATTGGTAAACAAAGCAAGTCTTTCATATAAAATCTCTACTAAAAGACATAAAATTGTACTTTACAAGCTGTATTGTAAATAAATCATATGAATATTTTCATATTAATCAATATTATTACTGAAATTAATTTGAAAACTGAATAAATATGCATTTACACACATTTACACAAGTAAATAAACCGAATCGATGGGCTAAAAATCTTCGGAAATCTGCGGAATTCTGTGCGCGCAGATTCCATGTGGCCCTACCTATAAGCTAGTGTGCTATGTTTTAATCCAAAGCTGCGAATTAGGTTTATGCACAGAAATAAAGCACCGTTTCCATCCATTAACTCAAGTGAACAATATCGTCACTTTCTTAGAAACTGGAGCTAAATATCAAAATGAAAAATAGAGTTTGCTGAGGTAGGACATTGTCCCTTTTTTCATAAATAATAAATGACTTATGCCTTGAATGCAGTAAATGCACGATGGCTTTTAAGGACAAGACCGAAACACTACTGAACCACTTTAATGACTGACTTTGGCTTTGACTTTCAGAATCGCCAAAACAATGTGGTTGGTCCTCTTGTTTGTCCATTATTGCCATCCCATGCCATTACATTTTTATCATCACATGATCTGTTAATACAAAATCAGATGACTTTTTTTTGGATGAGCATGCTAGAATTTATTCAGTAAATGCATTTCCATTGTAGTTTTTGCACATTTGTTCTTATCGCATTCAGCACTTTTATGCACATTATCAAAATGTATGTGCATCTTGGCATTTCTTATGTACTTTAACTTGCAAATTGGGCTTAAAATCTTGTACTGTAATCTAGGTATAAGGGAACTGGTCTAAACAAAAATATAAACTATATTGTGATATAAATTGGCTGTTTTTAAGAAAAAATGAGAAGAGCTACTCAATTTCCCACCGTGTCTTCACGATTTAGTTTTAATTACATCAAACACCGAACAAAAATGCACATTTCAAAGCACTTCACAGGACCTTAATCTTCTGGTCTGAAGAAAAAAAAAAAAGTTACCTAATCTTGGATTAATTTTTTTTATGAACTATCTCCGTACAGCAGTCATATATGCTCTTTATTTTATTCTAACTCTGCTACTTTAAAGCAATGTTGATAGTTTTGGGTCATATAGTAAATGTTTAAGTATTTAAACCACAATGTTAATTAATAAACAATCTCTTTGCTTCCAAATAGGCATTTTAAAATGTTTTAAGGACCATTCACCAAGATTGAATACTTATTTAGAGCAGTGTTTCTCAACTGGTGGGTCGTGACCCAAAAGTGGGTCGCATGAACATTTTCAGTGGGTCGCGGAGTGTGAGGTCAAAAAAAAACAACAAAAGTTTAATTTTTAACTTGTTTTGCGTATACCGGACTTTTATTTTGAAATGAGCGTGCGACAACTGATCCCTTTGGAATTGACGTGGAAAGCGTCACGTTGCCGAGCAACACAGAGAGTCAGCTCGTGGAGCTCTCATGTGATAAGACGCTGAAAAAGAAATTCAGTGAAGTAAGCCTCTCTGTTATTCGCAGACGATGTTGTTCTGTTGGCTTCATCGAACATGGACCTTCAGCATGCACTGGGGCGGTTTGCTGCCGAGTGTGATGCGGCTGGGATGAGAATCAGCACCTCCAAGTCCGAGGCCATGGTGCTCCACCGGAAAAAGGTGGCCTGCCATCTCCAGGTTGGAGGAAAGTCTTTACCCCAGGTGGAGGAGTTCAAGTATCTTGGGGTTTTGTTCACGAGTGAGGGAAGGATGGAACATGAGATTGACAGGCGGATTGGTGCAGCGGCAGCAGTAATGCGGTCGATGTACCGGTCAGTTGTGGTAAAGAAGGAGCTGAGCCGAAAGGTAAAGCTTTCGATTTACCAGTCAATCTACGTTCCTACTCTCACCTATGGTCATGAGCTCTGAGTCATGACCGAAAGAACAAGATCTCGGATACAAGCGGCCGAAATGAGTTTCCTTCGCAGGGTGGCAGGGCGCACCCTTAGGGATAGGGTGAGGAGCTCTGTCACCCGGGAGGAGCTCGGAGTAGAGCCGCTGCTCCTCCACATCGAGAGAAGTCAGCTGAGGTGGCTCGGGCATCTGTTTCGGATGCCTCCTGGACGCCTACCTAGGGAGGTGTTCCAGGCATGTCCCACCGGGAGAAGGCCTCGGGGAAGACCCAGGACACGCTGGAGGGACTATGTCTCTCGGCTGGCCTGGGAACGCCTCGTGATCCCCCCGGAGGAGCTGGAGGACGTGTCTGGGGAGAGGGAAGTCTGGGGTTCTCTCCTAAGACTGCTGCCCCCGCGACCCGGCCCCGGAAAAGCGGAAGAAAATGAATGAATGAATGAAAGCCTCTCCCAGTTTTCGCGATCTGAGAGTGCGATCAAACCCATCCCATTCAGAACTACGTATCTGTATGAAAAAGTGGCTTATCTTGCTTGGTGCAGCATGAGTCAAAGCAAAGGAACAGGTTGTACATAGAGCACGATCTTCGGGTAGCACTGTCTACCATCACTCCTGACTTTGAAACTCTTATCACATCAGTAAAGCACATCCTCAGTTATCTCATTATCTTCCCAAATTACTGTTAAGTGAAACAGATGTTTATAACTGCTGTCATATTAGATGTAAAAATGGTTATGGATGTTTTAATCATTTTACAATTTGCTGGTTTGTTCTGTTTAACAGGATCAGTGTTAATGTTTTATTAACAGTTCAGTTTTGTTTATGGTAACAACCTTTCCGTACCCTAACCACTGTTTACAGTGTTTGTTGTTTTTAGTAATATTTCTATAATTTGATACATTTTGTTAAATGTCAGCAATAAAATATTGTTTATTTGTTAGTCTTGCTGATTTTCTCATGATTTTTCTTTCACTACTTGTGTATGTTAACAAATAAATACAAATTAATTATAATTCCTAAAATTATATTACAGTTCCTTAAAATTTGGGTCGTGGCTTGATGACCATGTAAAAATGTGGGTCCCGTGGCCAAACCAGTTGAGAACCACTGATTTAGAGCACAGTGTGGTCTACTACTTGTACAGGCCATTTAAATATATCAGTATTAGGTATTTTGTTTGCAGAAAGAAGTGAAAATACCATATTCTAGACCAAATTAGCCTATTGTTGATGAACACTAAATCATTTAACTATTATAAGTCTCAAACTCAATTCCTGGAGGGCCGCAGCTCTGCAGTTTTGTTCCAACCCTAATCAAACACAGCGGATCAAACTAATCAAGGTGTTCAAGACTACTAGACACTACTAGATCAGCTGTGTTTGATTATGTTTGGCACAAAACTATGCAGAGCTGCGGCCCTCCATGAATTGAATTTGAGACATATGAACTAAAGAAATACAATGAAAGATTTATAATCCACTTGTGCTCGAAATACTGCAAATATCCCATATTCATCATCATCATGTTTTATCTGCCATTGTCAAAATCATGTTTTACATATTTTAGCACTTTTTTCCTCCAATAAGTGATATCATTTTATGGCAGCATTCTTCTCTCTAGTTACCACAGTAAGATCAGTCTTTGTCCTCTTTTGGTCTTATGCTGGAGTCTTGTGATGTGTCTCCAAGGAAAACAGGAACAGGGAGCCATATATCTCACATTTTTTCTGATATCCTGAATCATTCATTTGAACCGACTCTTTCCAACAGTAGACTCGAATCTTTCGAATGCATATTGGCATCAGGGAAATGTTTTAAATTGGATAACCAATTAGACATACATAGTCAAAGTTTCATTCAGATATGCATATGTATGAATTGTAATTATTTCACCACAGAGTTTGAAGTTGTTTGTATGAATCTTTTAAAGCATCTTAACAGAAATATGTTAATTTCCCCATTACACATATCAGATACATCTAAATGTTGTTATAACAATACTTTCATTAAATTGTTCATGTATTTTAGTGGTTATTTAAATAATTTTTCAAAAGAAAAAAAACTTACCTTAACCGTTTTGCGCGCCATTTTGGGCTATTGTGTCACGTGTCCAACGTTAAAACGTCTAACATTCACAACGTTTACATTGTTTTAAAATAATTCACGAATTGCTTAAATTCTTTGAAAGTTGGTAGACACTGCCAACTAACTAAATCTATTAGCAAACTGCTTGTATTTTAAACGTACATTCACTGTTATATAATCGTTGTAATTTTGCTGATTTTTGATATTCTTTGCTTTCAGAAAATTTGTTCTAAGTTCAAATTTAAGATATATTATAAATGTATTACTTCTGAATGTACATTTTAGCAACGTAATAGTACTAATAAAAAGGTATTTAACGTCAAAAGCACACGCAAAACCTCTGACAACGCTTCAGGCTGATAGTGAATCAGTTCACTTAAAGGAATCGATTCTCTGAAACGACTCTCCCCCAGAGCATCGTCATGTAATTCCGCCTCTCGGACTCTAGGGGTGCAGTTTAGGGTTGTGGAGGGTTATGGACGGTGGCGATACGTGGAGAACTTCACTATGCCTTTCATTAAGTGCTCAAAGAGGATATTGTGATTTCTGTTTGTGTTTTAGGCTGTTTTACATGTGATGCAGCCCGATTGTGCGTTCAGAGATTTGATCGGAAGAGCGGAAGAGTCATGGACGGAGCCTGGGCTGTTATTCTCATTTCTCTGGCTATGTTCGTGGGATGTTTTGTGCTAGGGATAATTCCACTATTGATCAATTTATCAGAGGTAAGATTGCGAATATAACAATCAACAGGTGTCTATGTATCTCAACATTTACACAAAGTAAACATAGCGGGATCACATAGTAAACATTAACATTTCAGACGATGAAGCAGTGTGAAATGCTGATAAAAACAATGTTCACTACATATACACACTGCATTGTATGCACTACAGATGAAGTTCAGCTTGATTAGTAAGGTTTTACTATGCTTTGTACTAGTATATGAGTTCAGTCACGTAGCTGGGTTTTCTTGCACGTGAGATTTTTGTATCTACAAATCTTTGTTGTGTAACGTTATCAAATACAGTTTAACTCTCTATATACATATATATTTAGTGTATTTGTATGTCAACTTAAAACAAACGTTATGTGGAATGTAACGTTACCAGTTTAGTCTATTGCACTGTATATACATGATACAAGTCTATAGTGTATATACATACTTTAATGCGCCACCTTCCAAACCATGGTAAGCTCTGGCACTTTAATGTACTGATTATGAATATTGTATGAATAAATCGGTGAACTTTGACACTGAAAAGAAAATTAAAGTTATTTTAAGGTATTTTCTCCACCCTTACAGGAGAAACTTCAGTTGATTAGCGTGCTGGGGGCGGGGCTTCTATGTGGCACTGCTCTGTCAATCATTATCCCGGAGGGGGTGGAGCTAGTGCAGGAGTCATGGAAAGGTAAGATTAATTCACTTCACAATTACTATGCACAGTCACGTACACTCTTATCTGCTTTTATTCAGAGTAATTTATAAGTTACCAAATCTCACTTTTAATAGTGCCATGTACTAATATGGGGGAAATCCTGTCATCATTTACTCACCCTCCACTTATTTGAGTTTATTTCTTATGCTGAACACAAAAGAGGATATTTTTGAGACTCCTGGAATCTGGTAGCCTTTGACTTCCATTGGATTTGTTTTTCCAACTATGGAAGTCCTAAATTAGCATTTAAAATGGATGCACATAACTGCATAGGTTAACTTTTTCTTTTTGTTTTTAAATGTCCATAAATTACACTGGAAACATTTAGCGGAGAAAAAAAATCCCAAAAAGTAATGTAATTTTCATGTAAGAGATCATGTTATGATACTATTGTGTGATTAACGGACAAACCAGCACTTTGAGCACATTGTAAGACATCTGAAATGTTGTTTTGGTCTTTTTAAAATCCCTCAGACAATATCTGTCATCACCAGTGGTTCAGTATTATTATTATTATTATTATTATTATTATTATTATTATTATTATATTACTATTCCCTCCAGAACTATCTTGAGTATCTGCGCTCCCAAAGAGTGTCTCTAGGCTTCAAAAGCTACCGCATTGCACTCATTGTGTTTCATTTTCTGAGGTGCAGCTCATTTATTATATAAGAAATAGTTACACAGTGGCTTCTTCTACCGCATAAAAGTTTTATTTTTGATGTTTGGCACCAGTTTATCAGGAAGTGATCATTTAGTTGTCTTTGGCTCCGTTTACACTGCCAGTTAAATGTGACCCAAATACGATTTTTTGCTCATTTGACACAGACCGGATCTGTTCTATGACCGTGTAAACACGAAATAAACATATGCATTCGAATATTCAGAGATAGGTTTCAGGCCTCCTTCATATGTGGAAATAAATCAGATATAAATGGGATATGTGACAATGCGACTATCATGTAAGCAGGCAGATCGGATGTATTGAGGCTTTCTGTTTTGTATGTTATTAAACTTGCAACAATGTGGTACTTCTCCACGGTATAATTACGTAGAAGGAAGAGCGTGTGTGGAGACGCCAACTCAGTAAACAACAATAACAGAGGAAACATGAAGAAGGAAAGTGGTCAGTGGTCGATGGCAGAAGTTACCTGCTTTCTTGCCCTATGGCAAGATGAGTCAGTGGAGGACACTATTTATAAACCATAGGTGCAAGCTGCGATGACGGCCCTTTCCCTCCTCCTCCATCTCAAAATCTTTTTAAAGTTGGGCGAACTACACATATTTCACAGAGCTAAAAGCAAGACAATTGCTTCCATCGTGACTAGTGTGGCGCAGATGGTACAACCCACCTTTAAGCATGTGCGACGTCGTAAATTGTATGGCAAGTGTAAACGCATGAATCGGATATGGGTCACAATTAATTAACGTGTAAACGGACAGGCAAAACAATCAGATATAGGCAACAAACAGGGCATCAAGACCTGATAGTGTAAACAGGGCCTTTGACTCATTGGATAGAAACAGTGCTTTATTCGCAATTTTTATGCAATATTCTAGTTTTGTGCAAGTCTAATTTGCATCTTTGGATGGAAACATCTCTACTGGTTGCCAGTTTCCAACATTTTTCAAAATATCTTATTTTGGGTTTAACAAAAAAAAAAAGGAAACTCAAAACAGGTTTGGAACAGCATGAGGATGAGTAAAGCGTGGGAATATTTTCATATATGGGTGAACTATCCCTATAAAGTGTATTTTCAGCATGTCATGATTTTGCCAAGTACGATGCGATCCTGGATTAACAATTATTCAATTCAATTCACCTTTATTTGTATATCGCTTTTACAATGTAGATTGTGTCAAAGCAGCTTCACATAGAAGGTTATAGAAGGTATATATGTTGATTCTGGAACATTATTTTTGTTCCAAAATGTAATCCATACTTATCTAGGCCTGTCACGATATCTATTTTTTGTTGTACAATATATTAAAACAAAATATATTGCGATAAACGATATTACTGTCGTTTTAAGACCATTTTATGTCACTCATTATATAATGCCAAAATGATAATATAATATCATCTCCACGCAAGTACATTCATACAAAAGAACACATTTTATTATTAAGGCTATTTTATTTAACCATAGTCATTTTAACAATTTGATAATTAGGCATTGGAATCAGAATGCGAAAAAGCAGATCCTAAATAAATAATAATAAATGTAACAAAAAAAATGTGCAAGGTCAAAAGTAACAGAGGCTTCGATATCTGCTACCAGATCTATTTTCAATTGTCACGCACCCATTTGAAAAATTAACTATAGTAATTTATACAAAATACTACAGTGTTTTTAGCCATACTAACACTTATACCTCCAATAAAGATAGAGAAGTTGCACAATCAGCTCAAATGTTGCTAGAATTAGTTTTTATGTTTGGGCGATATATATTGCATCACCAAAAGTTGTTGAGGCCATGTTTATGTGTTGTGCGATAAATCAATATATAGATTATCGTGACAGGCCTATACCTATCCCCAACACCTAAACCCAACCATAACTGAAAATTATTCCCCAAAATCAGAGGCAAATAATAGTTGGATAACAATCATGTAAAAGTGCATAAACTTAACATGATCCGATCGGCTGATTGGAATGTTGTTACAGGATCAACATAGATGCTAATCCAGGAACATGTCCTACTTGGTGAAATCAGGTTAGGGGTGTTTCCAATGCATTTGTCTCTTTCTCTTGATCTAGACTGGTACTGCACCACCGTGGGAAGAACTCCAAATATTTCTGAGTCAAATTCATCACTTCATGTGGTGGCAGAGAAAGGTCTGCGTCCGCACTCCATCATCGGAGCCTCTCTGGTCTTGGGCTTTACGCTCATGTTTGTGGTGGACCAGATTGCCAACTACTGCTCCATGCATGGTACCTCATTGCTTTATCCTATTACAAATGTAGTGCTTTTTCTTTTTTCTTTGTTTGATTTTCAACTAAAACAAAGTACACCAATCATGTTTAAGGATACACGTAAAAAAACAAAGCAAAGTACAAAACAAAAGCACAAACTGAGATTAAATGTACATGCATGTAATTATGTGAGGTGTGTGTGAGTGTTGCGGTCAGTGAATGCACATCTCTAAATTTCGTATGAGTTTTGAATTTGGAAAGGAGGAATTCAAGCGAGGAGGAAATGAAATGATAAGAAATTACAATAAAGAGAAGTAAAACATTAATAATGACAGAAATCAAGTTTGTGTGTGGAAGAGTGTGTGAGTTTAGTTCAGGTCGGTTGAAATATGTCAAGATAGTGTATTTTATTAATATATTACTATTTTTAATCTAACTTTATCACATAAAATAACCAACCTTTTGTGATTAAACGTTTAATAAATATTAGGTTTAGGGCTGCACAATATACCATTTCAGCATTGATTCAATTCAATTCATGTTTATTTATATAGTGCTTTTACAGGGTAGACTGTTTCCAAGCAGCTTCATATAGAAGTTCTAATAAAGTCCAGATTTCAGGGTTGAAGTTCAGTTTAGTTTAGTTTAGTTCAGTTCAGTGTGTTTTAAATTTCACTGCTGAAAGTTCAAACACTGAAGAGCAAATCCATCGATGTGCAGCTCCACAAGTCCCAAACCAAACAAGCCAGTGGTGATCGATCTGCAATAGCCACACCACAGGATCTGCATTGTTGACTTGGTATTATAATAACCAGGAACCACATTTCAGAACATGATTTATGAAGTCATCGCAAAGTTTAACATTAACAGAGTGAAAGATTTGGATGTGTTTTTAAAACCTGTGACCAAGATATCAAGCCAATTTAAATCAATACATTTTAAATTAAGTTTGTAGATTTAACAAAGATTAATTGTATTGATTTATTTATACAATAAAGACAATAAAGTGTTATTTTACATTTGATTCTTATTGAATTTCTGTTCTTCAATGCTGTTAGAAAACCATAAAACACAAAACAATTCATTTATATCTTTGCTCTATTGTAAGCATCTATGCTTGCAAATTGTTTATTGTGTTTTATGCAGATGAGTTCTTTCCAAGTAGAGTTATTAAGGTTATCTTTAGTGAAATTATATTCATTAATATCACAATATACAGTTCAAGTCAGAATTGTTAAATCCCCTTTTAATTTTTTTTCTTTTTAATTATTTCCCAAATGGTGTTTAACAGAGGAAGGAAATTTTCATGGTATATCTGATCATATTTTTTTCTTCTGACCTCAACTATAAGTCTTATATTACTGACGTTGTAAAGCACAGTCATAAGCATGCATCATGAGTTTAATTAATTTATTCCACTCGGCTGCAGCTAGACATGATGAAGTGTATGGAAAAACAGTGAGGTGTGAAATGCTGTCAGTTGCTCTCTTGAGAACATTTCTGTTTGTTTGTTTTCAGATCCCAGAGCAGGAATGTACCGTGGAAACAGTTTGACTGCCACCCTGGGTCTGCTTATTCACGCAGCAGGTGACGAGAGCTTCACATTTGCTATTACCCTCTCCCTATTGCCCATACAATACATTTACATTACATTACATGTGGAAAAAAAGTAGACACTAAAGCTGACTATTCTCATTGTGTGCTTTAGTACTAATGGATTTAGTTCCATTTAGGTCAACAGAAGCTTTAAAGCTGTTCAATATAAAAAAACAGTTCATCTCGAAGTTAAAATTTTGCAATTAATTCCTCAACACTTGCACTTTGTTGTGAAATTAGTAATAATGTGTAGTTATGTAATAATTACGTAATAATGATGAGTTTTAACTAACGCTGTGCAATATGACAATCTATATCATATTGACAGATTAAAAGGTATATTGTTTCATTTTTTGCCCAAACATGTATTTTGTGGTGTGGCACAATACATGGTTTATGTTAATAGTTTTTTCTTCATTAGGATGACTACAGTCTAACATGCCATCATGCAGACAGAAACAGCTTGAAAGTACATCATATTTTATTGAGCAATATTTTATTTTTGGGCCTATAATGTTTAATTTTTAGTATTTCATTTATAATTTGATGCTATTAATCAGATATTTGCCAAGAAATTCAAAATAAACTGAATAAATTAGGCACATATCAATAAATACAATTTATGAGTATATACTTGAAAATTCTCTTTCTCTCTCTCTCTCTCTTGAGATAAATGTATTCATATATATATATATATATATATATATATATATATATATATAT
>CAIGQQ010040406.1:5522185-5536884 GCA_903798035.1 Danio albolineatus | reverse complement strand
TATATATACTTTAGGGTGAATATTTGTCTACAGAACAAACCATTATCCAATGACTCGCTTAATTATGGTAACTTCCCTAGTTAAACTAATATCTTGGTTAGTCTATGTAATTTGCACTTTAAGCTGAATACTAGTATCTTGCAAAATAACTTGTAAAATATTATGTACTGTCATCATGGCAAATAAATTAGTTATAAAAAAATATTATGTTGGCTAATAATTTTGACTTCATATGTATACTATTATTTTTTTTTACTATTAACTGCTTGAATTTACTGAAAGATATAATATATCATTGCAGTATATGAGATGATTTATAGATGATTATAAGATGATTCTTGTCATATCAGCCAGCCAGCCCCAGTTTTAATGATGAAATGCCTCGGTTCAGTTTGGTTTCCTGTGTTTTGTCAGTTGTGAAGAGATGCTTAGATCTGACGGTGTGTTTGTGTGGAGTTCATTTGCATGATGTCTGTATTTTCCGTTTCTCTTCAGCTGATGGAGTTGCTCTGGGTGCAGCTGCGGCCTCATCACAGGTGTCTGTGCAGATCGTCGTGTTTTTTGCTGTCATTTTGCATAAGGTAAAAACTGCTCTGGTGTTTTTAGTTTAAAAAGAACAGCTTTAATCTGCTGAGTCACTCTATTAAAGGGAGAGTTCCCACAAAATAAAAGTGAATATATACTTTGAATTAAATGGGAGTTGCTTTGAATAAATATTGCATGAATAATAATGTATTGAACATGTCTTCAAAAATACTGAGACTAAATCCCTATTCGGACCGGACTACTTTTCCAAATTACGTTTCAGTCATGTATTTGGACAGGAATAAAGTTTACGTGTTATTATGAAAGTAGGAGCATCTGTGCTTTTGTGTCTGTAGCCAAAATAAAACAAATAAGACTTTCTCCAGAAGAAAAAATATTATCTGAAATACTGTGAAATTTTTTTTGCTTTGTGAAACATCATTCGGAAAATATTTGAAAAAGAAAATTGACAGGAGGGTGAATAATTTTGACTTTAACTGTGTGTCTGTGAAACAGAAGTGTTTGAAAGGTCCCCAAGTAAAACTAGTTCCATCCCACTAGGTCTTAGGATTACACAATGGAAAAAAATATAGGGCCCTATCATACATCTGGCGCGGTGTTTGCCGTGACGTGTTGCTATTTCAGAGCAACGCAACCCTAATTTTCCCGCTTTGCGCCACGTTGTTTAAATAGTAAATCCATTTGCACCGCTTTTTGGACTTAAACACATACACTTTGCTTAATACACATAGGATGTACAGCAATACACAAATATCTGTACAAATAAAAATATTACAAAATTACTGTTTTCTTAAATATAAAAACCACTGCCTCCATGCCCTCATCTCGAGGGGGCTTTTTTCAGTTTGTTCATGACATCTTGCTTTTGTATAATATTAATATTATTATTATTATTTACTATATGCATATTTATATATTTTTTATTAAAAACAAGCCACCTGTCAGGTTTTGGACCATATCGGGAATAGGACGTTTGTTTGGATATAACTCAGTTTTTTGACCACACTTTGTTATTCTCGTTCATTTATTCGTTTGCAGAAAATTAGAACTGAATTTAGAAATAGTTTTGAAACAAATCTTTGTGCTTAACTAATGAAATATGAAATATTTAGGCTAATGGATGTCTTCAGTGGAGTGAGTTTCCACTGTTTCCTTATCCACAAAAGAGAGAAAGAGAAGGAGAAAGTAAAGAGGATGAATGGAGGAGGCTCGTTCTTTATCCTCGCGCTGCAGATGCTCTGTTTAACTGTTTTCTCGCCAGTGAAGTGTTCAGTTTTTCCAAGTCCTCCATGCAAATAGCAAATGCACCATGACGCGACCCAACTGACTCTTGAAGGGAATGGGAAATTAGACTCTGTAATTGGTTTATTCTCAAAACACACCCATAACTCATTAAGAGAATAAGCAAAACCCTGTTAGACCATGCGCCACGGCATAAACTGTATTTTTCCATCCTTAAAATATCAAATTGGATTCGCACATGCACTTAACGCTTTTGCGCCATGTGCTTTAGACTTTGCGCCTAGATCGCTAAAATAGAGCCCTTTGTCTTTATTTCAGCCAATCGTTTAAAAGTCTTTTTAAAAACGATGTTCATTTTACTTCGGCAGCCTCTCATAAAGGAGGGAAAGTGAGTGTTCACTGTTGCTCTGTTTTTGACAAATGTAGAAACGTTATAGTTAAAAAGCCTTAGATTGTTCAATACAAACTGACTTTTTCCTCTCTCTCTTGTAGGCTCCTGCTGCGTTTGGACTTGTGTCTTTCCTCCTGCACGCAGGTCTGGAGAAGAAAACTATTCAGAAGCATTTACTGGCATTTTCTGCTGCGGCGCCACTGATGGCAATCAGCACATACTTCATCTTGAGTGCGGTGAGTTACTGAACAGTATATGCACTCAGCAGTCATCTGGTTTTACTGCAGTTACTTGATTTCATTTCAGCTTGTTGGAATGATATTTTTTAATAGTTATTGAAGTGGTTTACAAGCAAAATTTAAAACTGTGAGTAATTATAAGCAGCCAGCGTTTGTATTTTTAATGCAACATATTTTATAAATTATCTCCTAATTTTAGGGTGAATTTCATCACATATCTGAATCACATTTCACCAGAAAATCAATACTATAAAATATTTTGCACTACAATATTTTGCCAAACAACAAAATATGCACAGAATGTAGCGCTGTTTAAGTGTTATTTATATGCTATTATATTTAATAAAATTTAAATTGGGTTAAATAATTATGTTGTCATATATTATATAATTTTACATATTATATTGTACCATTTATTTAAATTATTTTAAATAAAGTACAATTATTAGTGCTGGGCAAAAATCAATCGCGATTAAATGCATCCATTCATTCATTCATTTTCTTTTCGGCTTAGTCCCTTTATTAATCCGGGGTCGCCACAGTGGAATGAACCGCCAACTTATCCAGAATTTGTTTTACGCAGTGGATGCCCTTTCAGCTGCAACCCATCTCTGGGAAACATCCATACACACTCATTCGCACTCACACACTACAGACAGTTTAGCTTACCCAATTCACCTATACCACATGTCTTTGGACTGTGGGGGAAACCCACGCAACCACGGGGAGAACATGCAAACTCCACACAGAAATGCCAACTGACCCAGCTGAGGCTCGAACCAGCGACCTTCTTGCTGTGAGGCGAACGTGCTACTCACTATGCCACCGTGGCGCCTAATTGCATCCAAAATAAATATATTATTTATATTTACATATAAAATATGTGTGTGGTACAAAATATATACTAAATATATGATACAAATTAGCAGCGTCACAGTGGCGCAGTGGGTGGCACAATCACAGGTGAATTGAGTAAGCTAAATTGGCCTTACTGTATGTGTGTGAATGAGTG
Organism: Danio albolineatus; assembly: GCA_903798035.1. Taxonomy (NCBI): domain Eukaryota; kingdom Metazoa; phylum Chordata; class Actinopteri; order Cypriniformes; family Danionidae; genus Danio; species Danio albolineatus. The sequence goes on along the minus strand of CAIGQQ010040406.1, from coordinate 5,533,454 downwards.
TGATTGCATGCAGATGGTTGGGCATCTGCTGCGCAAAACTTATGCTTGATAAGTTGGCGGTTCATTCCGCTGTGGCGATCCCTGAATGATAAAGGGACTAAGCCCGAAAGAAAAAGAATGAATGACACAAATGATATATTATGCATACAAATTTAAATATCTACGTAACAAAATGGGTTGTATAGTTTTGTTTTTTTCACATATACATAATAAATATATATATATATATATATATATATATATATATATATATATAATACACACACATATTATGCCAAAACAAACTTTCATTTTGAATGTGATTAATGGCGATTAAACCCAGCACTAATAATTATTCAGTTGTTATTGTTCTTTAATAGTGCTTTAGTAATTATATACATTCACATATGGGTGTCACGATGGCGCAGTGGGTAGCACAATCGCCTCACAGCAAGAAAGTCTCTGCTTCGAGTCCCGGCTGGGCCAGTTGGCATTTCTCTGTAGAGCATGTTCTCCCCATGTTCGGGTGCTCCGGTTTCCCCCACAGCCCAAAGACATGTGGTATAGGTGAATTCATTCATTCATTTTCTTTTCGGCTTAGTCCCTTTATCAATCCGGGGTCGCCACAGCGGAATGAACCGCCAACTTATCCAGCATTTGTTTTACGCAGCGGATGCCCTTCCAGCCACAACCCATCTCTGGGAAACACATCCATACATTCTCATTCACACACATACACTATGGACAATTTAGCTTACTCAATTCACCTGTACCGCATGTCTTTGGACACAACCACGGGGAGAACATGCAAACTCCACCCAGAAATGCCAACTGGCCCAGCCGGGGATCGAACCAGCGACCTTCTTGCTGTGAGGCGAACGTGCTACTCACTACGCCACCGTGGCGCCCATAGGTGAATTGAATAAGCTAAATTGGCCATAGTGTATGTGTGTGAATGGGAGTGTATGGGTGTTTCCTAGTGTTGGGTTGTGGCTGGAAGGACGTCCGCTGCGTAAAACATGTGATGGATAAGTTGGCGGTTCATTCCACTGTGGCCATCCCTGATTAATAAAGGGACTAAGCCTACAAGAAAAATGAAACAAAATGAATTTCTGGTTGTTTTATTTCAGGTTCTTACCAAGCAACAACTTTAACACACAAACCAGCATAAAGGAAAAAAAAATATGATGACTAACTTGCAAAACTCGTCTAAGCAGTTTTTGCAACCAGACCCTGCTCTTACAAACTAACCGACATGCTTACCAATAAACCAACATGTTATTTTTAGACTGCAGTTCACAGTGTAATGAACATTACAGTAAATCTTCTTAAAAGGAGTAACAAAATAGGGCTGTAATATGAAGCTATAGCCCCTTAATCATCGCTTTAATAGTGAGAGGGTTTTCACAGATCTGTATCAGTATTAATAATAAAAATAATAGATAATCTAAATATACATTTGACCACCCCAATAACAGTTCATACCATTGTAAATGCATAATAATGTCAGTCTATGTGAGAAAAAATTCAGTCAGCAGTCTGAAACCGCCAGATTCAGAGCATGATAGACAAGTGTAAGTGTTCACAAAACACCGTTCTAGTAAAGTAGATGATTGTTTCAACATATAGCCTAAAAGTCAAATTCGATGCATAGTTTTCTTCTGGAGAAAGTCTTTGTTTTATTTCAGCTAAAATAAAAGCAGTTTTTCATTAAAAAAAACCCAAACAGTTAAGGTCAATATTATTAGCCCTCATATGTAATGTAATGTGTATTTATATAGTGCATTTATCGTGTATGGCCATACACCCAAAGTGCTTCACAATCATGAAGGGGTCTCTCCACACCACCACCAGTGTGTAACATCCATTTGGATGATGCGACAGCAGCCACAGGACAAGGGCGCCAGTGCGCTCACCACACACCAGCTATAGGGGGAGTGGAGAGACAATAATAGAGCCAATTCAGTGGATGGGGATGATTGGGAGGCCATGATGACTAAGAGCCAATGGAGGATATTGGCCAGGACACCGGGGTTACACCCCTACTCTTTACGAGAAGTGCCATGGGAGTTAATGACCACAGAGAGTCAGGGCCTCGGTTTAACGTCTCATCAGTTAATTTATAAAAACTATTTTTTTTTTGCCTAATTAACCTAGTTGAATGTCACTGTAAGCTGAATACTAGTATCTTGAAAAATATCTAGTCAAATATTATGTTCTGTCATCATGGCAAAGATAATAGAAATCGGTATTAGAAACGATTTATTAAAACTATTATGTTTAGAAATGTGTTGAACATTTTTTTTCTCTTCATTAAATAGAAATTGGGTAAAATATAAATAATTCATATTAAGAATTAAAATTCAACAGGCTAATAATCCTGACTTCAACTACACAAACTAATATTACCGATAAAATGAAGTCCCCAATCGTCAATGTATAATTTGCACCTTGCTTTTATCCTGATATAAGATTCTGTCATATTGTCCAGCCTCAATAACAAAACATCATATTCATAATTTTCATAGATCGCACTGTCATTTTTTAATTCCTTTTTAAACCTGTTTTTTTTTGTTTTGTTTTTTGCCAAATCTACTTATTAACATTTTGTGCAGATACAATATCATGTACATACAAAAATAAGTAATAAACTGTTCTGCTTTTTCGCAATTAAGAACCAATGAACATCAGAAAAAACAACAGTTATAAAATAACACAGTAAATGTAAAAAAACAAATGTATAAACAACAACAAAAACAACTATAAAAGTAATAAATAAATAAATAATAATAATTAAAAATAATAATAATAATAAAAATGTATTCCTCTTCTGCTTTAAGATCAATAATGTCAATATAATTCAACAAAGGTTTCCATGTTTTGTAAAAAGCTTTTTAAAAGACCCTCTTAATGAAAACCTAATTTTTTCCAACTTTAAACACAAAAAAATTTCATTTACCCATTTATCTTAACCAGGGCCAGACGGAATCTGCGGACATTTTTTGCTCTTTCTGCGGAGTATTTTGTTAAAAAATATGCAGATTTATGTGCAATGATTTTGGGAGTATCATAACTAAAACCTTAATAAATAAAATAAAAGTAATACCTTTTTAACTTTTATTGAATGTTTACAATGCAAATCTAATTAGATCCACTTTATTTGGTAAACAAAGCAAGTCTCTCATATAAAATCACAACTAAAACACTGAAAATAGTACTTTACAAACTGTATTGTAAACAAATCACATGAATATTTTTAAATTAGTCAATAGTGTTACTGAAATTAATTTGAAAACTGATTAAATATACATTTACACCAGTAAATAAACAGAATCAATGATGGGCTAAAAATCTGCGGAATTCTGCGCGTGCAGATTTCGTGTGGCCCTAGTTATAACACATTTTAATAAATAATTTTTATTCTCTGTTGTTTTTTTCTTATACTTGTATTTCATGTTCCTTTTTTTCTCATTTATGTAAAGCACTTTAAATTACCATTGTGTATGAAATATGCTATTTAAATAAACTTGCCTTGCCATAATACATTTGCTCATTTAGTTCTCCTGTATTTAGCACTGAAATAACAAATAAATATAACAAAAATATATAAAATTGCGGGTGGGGGAAGTTGAATTGGTATATGTCATTATATTGTTAGTTCAGCCTGTATGCTTTGTTAATAATAATAATAATAATAATAATAATAATAATAATAATAATATTTTTTTTAAATGTAAAAAAATATATTATTAATAAATATAAAAATAACAAGTACTTTTTTTTCCATCTCTGCAGTCTAATGGTTCTTCCCAGAGCCGTCTGAGCGCTACAGGCATCGGCATGCTGTTTTCAGCCGGGACGTTCTTGTATGTGGCCACTGTTCATGTTCTGCCAGAGATCAACAGCAGAGGGCACCAGCGCTCCACTCACCTCCACCATCACGCAGTCAGTGGATCTGGCAACCCGCAGCAGCCCGGACTGGGCATCACAGAGAGCCTCACGCTCATCCTAGGTGCTGGACTTCCAGTGCTGCTCGCCCTCAAGCTGCCTGACGACTGATCTGTGGAAACAAAAACAGCCAAACATCATTTTAACATGATCTGTTCATATTTTTATGAAGGCTTGAGAATGCAGAGTTTTAGGTTTTGTTTAGTATTATGAAGGCACATTTTTACTTTTTTATTGCTGGGCAAAGATTAATCTCATCCAAAAATAATATATGTGTGTGTGTGTGTGTGTGTTATATATTTATTATGTATATGTGATTCACACACATGCACATAAATAAAACTATACAAAACAAATATTACAAAGATATTACAATTTATATACAATTTATTTTCCCAGTACTGGGTTGCAGCTGGAAGATGTAAAACATATGCTGGATAAATTGGCGGTTCATTCCGCTGTGGCGACCCCAGATGAATCAAGGGACTAAGCCAAAGAAAAATGAATGAATTTGTATCATATATATTTAACATCTAAATATGAATAAGCTCAAATATGTGCATGCATAATATACATAATAAATATACACAGCACACACACTTAAATAATGTCAAAACAAACTTTTATTTTAGATGTGATTCATTTTTGCCTGGCACTACTATTTTTATTATTTGCTGAGAAACAAAATATAAGCCTTTGCTGTTTTATGTGCAGATTCAAGTCATGTTTGCTTCTACCACAGTGTCCTATTAAAGGGGTAGTTCACCCAAAAAATGACCTTTTCACTATTTACCGACCCACAAATGGGTCGAGTTTCTTTATTCTGTTGAACACAAAAGAAAATATTTTGAAGAATGCTGAAAAACTTGTAACTATTGACTTCCATAGTATTTGTTTTTCCAATTAAAAGTCAATGGTTACAGGTTTTTAGCATTCTTTAAAATATCTTCTTTTTGTGTTTGACAGAATAAAGAAACTGGTGAAGGTTAGAAACAAGTTAAAAGTACGTTAATGATGACCAAATTATTATTATTATTTTTGTTTTGGGGTGAACTGTCTTTTTAGGTCAAAGCCAAAAGAGATTATTTATTTTTTTGTTGTAATGTCTCAAATCAGTTTTATTTTTTCCACAACTGAAGGAGTTAATGTGCAATACGATGCTCTTTTTCCCAAAGAGTTTTAAAGTTTATTTGTTGAAGTTTTGGATAAAACTGAGCAAGAATGTCTTGTATTTAGCAAAAGCCAATGTTTGAGATTTCCAACGCAGTCCAGATTGAGATAGCACAACAGTCTTTCTGGTACACGACAATCTAATAAAAGCCATAAAATAAACTCTTCGTTTTGTCCATTTGGTCTTTGCAGTTCACTTGACATGATGTGTTAGATGCTGTTAAATCGCTATTGATCAAACTGAGAGATACTGTCGGGATTTATTTATCTTAAACATGCCATTTTAGTTTAGACAGTCTACATAAGAATCCTCAATTTCAACATTTCTTGAAACTAGGCATGGGCTGGTATAAGATTCTGACGGTATGATAACCTTGTATAAAAATATCACGGTTTCACGGTATGACGGTATTGTGTTCACTGCTCTAAAATATATTCTTTTTAAATGTCTGGCTAAAAAACAAAACCTTTTTCCCCTTTGAACACATTATATTTTATTTTGAAAAACATTTAAAGTATTTTGGAGCAGTAAACATGTCAGGCTAAGTAATTCAAATGAATCATTGACTTCTGCGGTCTTCATTTGTTTAAAAAACACAGATTTCTTTACAATTTACACCTAAAAATTGAAGGAAAAAAAATGTAAACAAAAAAATCTTACACACCTTAGGAACAGAAAATGTTGGCGGTTCTAAAACCTTGACTTTTCCATACCACAGTATACCTTGAAAACAGTTATCGTCCCATGCCTACTTGCAACACAAGTCAATATAAAAATATTGTGCATTATTCCCGAACTTTATTGGCTATTGAAGTGTTTACGAAATCAAATAAAAGGCAATACATTAAAAAAAGCTTTCATATAAATAAATGGCCTGTCTTTAATAGTCTGAAATCTTCTTAAATAGTTTTGGCTTCATAAATACATTCATAAGCACCATAAACATTCACTTCATATGTAAACCATTTGACATTTCAACACTGTTGTATTGCTTCTGAAGCTACATTTTACATTTCAAATTAAGGTAATATTTGATTGATTGCATTAATACTAATGTGATTATTAATTCAATATTCTACAGTACGACTGATTTAATTAATCTGCATAAAGGTGAGCCAGGTAAATGTGCTCAGCGTCAGTTTCTGTCCAAATCCAAGTCTTGCAGCAAAGTCCATACAGAAAGAAATTAATTATATAATATATACATATATATTATTCATATAAAATCATCATTATATCATATAAAAGTCAATAAATGAACTAATTCAAATTAAATAAGTACTTTGCCTGTCTTTAGTAGTCTAAAATGCTTATTGGCTATGTTCACACTGCGAGGCTTTAGTGCTCAAATCTGATCTAGTGTTTTTGCATAGCTCTTGCCCTTTTTCTCTCGGAGAGAAAGTTCATCCTTAAAATGTAAGTGCCCCCTCCTTTGAGCATGGATGCCCTATCCGCAACACCCACGACGCTCTTCAGCTTCGCGATCAACCCGTGCCCCAATCGTTTACCAGACTGGTTAACAAGCTCCAGTTTTGAATGTTAATTATATTTTTTTAAATGAGATTCACCACTCTTTGTAAATTCAGCTGAAGAATATCTTGTGTGTTCAACAGAATAAAGAAATTCATAAAAGTTTAGAGCCACCTGAGTAAACAGTGAGTACTTTTTCTATTAGGGTGTACTGTCCCTTTAAGAAAAAAAACATATGAATACTATAAAAGAGCTGGATTAACACTTCTGGTCAGAGTCTTAATCTTAATTTATGTCAGCACTCTTCATAAATTCAGCTGGCTGAGTTGCGCGGTCAGCTCGGCTTCTCTTGCCATTTGGTCAAAGGTACGTGTTGCGGTCTGCTCCCTCACTCTGTCCCGCATATAGCAGGAGGCGCGGGCCACCTTCCGGCTCCTCTCCTGAGCCTCCGCCCTGTCCCTTTGCAGCTTCTCCCTGCGCTCCTCCTTCAGCCCCACCGCCGTGCGTTTCTCCTCCCACTGCGCTTTCTCCTCCTCCAGCACTCGCTCCTGCAGTCTGCGATGGTGTTTCTCCTTCTCCTGGTTCTCCGTCTTGATGTTTTGAGCTCTGCGTCGCAGCTTCTCCTGCACCTGCACCACAGCGCGCTCAGTCTGCAGTTTGCAGCGCTGCACCAGCGTTCGCCTAATCTCCAGCCGCTCCCTGTCCTCCCTCCCCGCCCGCTGCAGCACCATCCGCATCTGCTGCTCCTCCTTCGCCGCATGCAGTCGCATTTTCTCCATCCGCTCCTCCAAAACCAGCGCGTGGTTCATCTCAGAGCGCTTCAGCTTGTCTTCTAAATGTTTTCGCTTCATCTCCTCCTCCGCGCGCTCCTTTTCCTCCGCTGCTTTTTTCAGCAGGAGGTGTCTAAGCAGCTCTCTTTGGTTCTCCTGCTGCAGCCTCCTTTTTGATCTCATCTCCTGGATTTGTTTGCTTCTCAACGCTTGTTGTGATTTGTCATGCGCCGCATGAAGCTCCTTTTCCCGCTGCACCTCCTCGCTGCGCTCCTTCTCCCGCAGGAGTCTCTCCTGGTAACATTTGCGCTCCTTCGCATCTTTACTCGCTGAATCCTGCTTGAATCTGCGACTTGCTTCTTGCTCCTTTGCTGATCTCCTCCAGCGCTCCTCGTGATGAAGCACCTCCTGTTTTTGTCGCTCCACAATCATGGCTTCCTCCAGCTGCTTGCGCCTCCTCCGCTCCTCTAAATCCTCCTGCCACTGTCGGATGTGTTTCAAAAGTTGCTTTCGCCGCTTTATCTCTAAGTGAGCTCTTCGGAGCTCCTCGTTCCTCCGCTCCTCCTCGCGGTGCTCCTTCTCAGATTGGCTTTGACGCAAGCGAATCTGCTGTTCCTCATGTTTGGCTAGCATCAGCGCAGCGATTTTGTGGTCTTTTTCGGGGAGTGTGACGTTTAGTTTGCGGCTGATCTCCTCAGTGAGGAGCTTCAGTCGACGCTCTGTTGCTGGAGAACGTCTAAGGTCGGCCAGACTGAACGTGTGTGGGAACTTATGACCACGTGTCATCTCTGATTTTAAATTAATACTATCATCGGTTTCAGCGATGGGTTTAGTTTTTGACTCTGCGCATTGATTCTGAATGGCTTCCAATGCTGTGAATGGTTTTAGGGATGATTTTCTGCTCCAGTCTTCTTGTATGATCCGTTCTCTCTCTTCTCGACACATCCTCAATCGCTCTCTTCGTTGTTTCTCATGCTCCTCAAATAATCCGCTCACCTCCTCCAGAGGAGATCCCTGATTCTCATTAATGAACTCTGTGAAGGATCTGAACAGCAGATCAACAGGTTTCACCCCCAGTTTTGCACAGGATTCGAGTGAACGTGGACTTGTCAGAACATATCTGCTGTCTTCAGCTTCTGGGGAGTTAAAATTATCTAGATTCAAATGCAGGAGGGGTGAGGTTGACTTTATGCGCTCCATTAATACCTACTGGGTGCGTTTGCTCGACTGTGAGTACAGCTTGTTTACTAATCCGTCTTAACGAGGCTGGAGTTACTCAAGCAGTATGCGCGTACTGCATTAAACGTGTGTTTAATCCTACATCTTGACTTGTCGTTGTAGAAATGTGTTGTTATACTTATTCGCGCGTGAATCTGCTCTTCAAAACTCGCTTCTCTGGTCACCATAGCAGCGCTGAACGTCACAGGAACCACGGAGGATTTAAGAGCTGAGCTTGTGGAGATTTGAGTTCAAAACAGCGCCATCCTGAGACCAGGCGACGACGATACTCTCTCCCCACATTTGCAAACATTTGACAGAAATACGGAAAACTTTACACTTTAAAACTTTAAATTACAGCCCGTGCGAAATATACTTCATTAAAAATACAGAATAATGAAAGTACCTTTAAATCATCGAGCAGAAGTTAGTTTTTTTGTACGTTATTTACTTTTTGTACGTTTTAATCTTAAGAAATTAAATTAAATACATAAAGCCCACTTTATAGCAAACACTGGTGTTTTTGAACCATAATAAAGTCTGAATAAATCTGTTGTGGTAGGGTAATATGCTATGATACAACTACATAACGTGCTATATAAGGAAGGTAACTATAACAACTATACATTCTCAGATATTGTAGTTTTATACAGGATAAACACGCTATACACCTCAGTTTACGAGTAGCGTTCACTATGTAGCATTCATTTTAAAAGAGTTAAATACTACTACTTTACTTCAGAAACACTGTTGTAATGATCGTGGGAGTAAATAAAACATAATATGCACCCCGCGCTAACAAAAGTTCACCATTGTAACAAACATTGTATGCTAGTTTAACCGTGGTATCTGTAAAGTATCTGTGATGTGTGTATAATTAACTGGTTCAGGTTCTTGTGCGGTATATTGTGATAAACTTGTGTGAACCCCACCATTTCATCTGCTCCAAGCAAGTGAACTGAGACTGCTTTCTCACCTAAACCGAACTGATCCAGGAATCCTTTTTTCTCTCAGACCCGAGAGAGTACGACGTTCCGCTGATCTCAGACCAGCTGTTAGTGTGAATTAAAGCACAAATGCTGTTCAAACCTATTTCAAACCAAAGTATCTCTTCAAATGAGTATTAAAACACCCTCAAGATGGGTTTTGGCCGTTTAGGTCGAACCGAACTCTGATGGGTCAGCTGAAATTAATCAAACCAAAATCAAATCATAAACGGCAGGACCTGGTCACTTTATGAGTGAATTTTATTTTATTTTTTTAGTTTTTTGGTTCTGATAAAAATAAACTACAAGTGTAAATACACCATTTATAAAGCCACAAAAATACTATAGTAATTCTAGTGTTTTTGAACTATACTACAGTCAGGTCCGTTAGAGCTCACCCTTTACAGTATTATTTACAACAACGTGCTAATGAGTGCTCCAGCATAGTATACTTTTGTTTTTACTACAATAAACTGTGGTATACTATGTTCAGTTTGTAGAAAAATACAGTATTGAGTATACAGAATTACCAAAACAGATGAATTCAAGTACTTTACTATAGTAAAGTACATTGTAGTACACTTGTATTTACTATTAAATGACAATAGTATTATTTCATATGGGGAATCTGCAATCTTATTTATTTTATTCCATTGTTTTATGGCAATAGTGCCAGTTTTACTCTAATAATACTGTAGTAAATATGGTATTGGTGGAAATGGAATTTAAAAGTTTAATAGAATATGGTAATGCATAGTATATTCAGTTCATGTTTATATCGATAGCGCTTTTACAATGTAGATTGTGTCAAAGCAGCTCAACATAGAAGATTTAATACATTGAAACTGTCAGTCCAGTTTTCAGAGTTGAAGTTCAGTTCAGTGTGGTTTAAATTTCACTGCTGAACGTCCAAACACTGAAGAGCAAATCCATCGATGCGCAGCTCTACAAGACTCAAACCAAGCAAGCCAGTGGCGAGGAACAAACTTCACCAATTGATGAAAGTGAAGGAAAAAACCTTGAGAGAAACCAGGCTCAGTTGGGCATGATCATTTCTCCTCTGGCCAAACTTCTTGTGCAAAGCTGCAGCCTAAAGTGCCGGAGGCTGGAGATATACTATTTTTATATATACTACAGTATTTTTCAACCATACTATTGTCAGGGGCGGATTTAACTACTATACTTTGGGGGCTCTACGCAGCTCCATCATGGGATCCCAAGTCCTGAAATGCACCCTTTCTACTGTTTTTATTTATTTAGTTTTTTTATATCTTTTATTTTTTTATCTTCCTTTCTACATTTCATCTCAGTGTAAGCTTCACATTTTAAATAATTAGATGTCTTAAAATGTCTAAAATAATAATATATTTTTTATAAATTTTACATTACGTTATTATAATATTAAATTTTACTGTATATTAAATAATATTTATGTAAATCATGTATTTGATTGACTCTCACCAAACAAAGTATGATAGAAAATGATGCTATATGTAGTTTATAGTCATAATTTATAATTCTAGATATTTATTAGGGGCCCCAAAATGTCCTGGGGCCCTAGGCGGTCGCTTACCTTGCTTATTGGTTAACTCCACCCCTGACTATAGTAAAGTGTACTTTACTGTATAGTATTTAAAACACTTAATGGTCGGCGCCAATAGCCTAGTGGTTAAGTGTGCCGACATATAGCACCCACATAGCAAATGTTTTCTGGCCCAGCTCTGGGC
>CAIGQQ010040406.1:5491787-5522175 GCA_903798035.1 Danio albolineatus | reverse complement strand
GACATATAGCACCCACATAGCAAATGTTTTCTGGCCCAGCTCTGGGCCACACAATAACTTTTCCTTAAAACTTTGCCCATAACTGGATTAAAGACAAGGGCCACACATGGGTCATAACCAGCCTGAATCTCAGACAATTTATCACCCTTAATTGGCCCAAAACAGGTTTATTATTAGTACCAATTCTCAGCTATAACCCACATAGCAAATGGACTTGGCCCAAATGTGGCCTCATTATGGCTCTGCTGCCGTGTTGCCCTGCACTGACATGCATAATGTCAGCTGAATGTGAGCCATGCATGGCAATGATAGCACTACATGCATGACGGCAAACTACATTTGGGCCAGTTGTGAATGAGAGGTGTGTGGCCCAGATCAGTGTAGCGATGGTTCACATTGTTTAGGTAACATTAGGCTGGGTTATGGCTCAGTTTTGGGGTTTCTGGTTAAAGTATAAACTTATAACTGAGAATCAGTACCAATAATAAACCTGTTTTGGGCCAGTTCAGGGCCAGTTAAGGGTGATAAATTGTCTGAGATTCAGGCCGGTTATGGCCCATGTGTGGCCCTTGTCTTTAATCCAATTATAGGCCACTTCAGGACTTTGATTCTTTGTGGTACTTGGGCCAAGGGAAAAGTCATTAGCTGCGTCCCAAATGACGCACTATGCACTATGTACTTACACACTCAACAGCATTGTATATGTATGTAGTGCTGTCCCAAATGGAACACTAATGGTTTTTTTTACTAAGCAGAAGTTCAAACCGTTTCCCCGATGATGTTTGACGGGGGCCAAATTAATGAAATAAACGACCAAAATACCAAATAATACCTGGCATGAGTATAACCGCATTCACCATCGAGAGGCGCTATAATCACTCTCGTAGCAGAATTTTGCTTTCACAATCTAAAATAAATAAAGTTATCCAACATGTGCGCCTGATAGCTCCGCCCCTTCCACTACGTGCGCAAAGCTGCGGTCGTTGAGTGTGTGAAGTGTCCATCATTACACACTTCATTTTACCAGCCGAATGAGTGCATCATCCGGGTAATTAAAGTGCACTTATTATTTTAAGAGTTTTCAGTGTGAACGCACTTATTACTCTATTTATACTTCAAAATGGCATAGAATAGTGCACAAGTATGCGATTTGGGACGCACCTGTGTGGCCCGGAGCTGGGCCAGAAAACATTTGCTATGTGGGAAGTTTATACTTTAACCACAAACCCCAAAACTGAGCCATAACCCAGCCTAATGTTACCTAATTAGCTGGTCCAGAACTCAGCTGCCAGGCTTTTAACAGGCACAAAAAAAGGAGAGCACATGACACCTGTACTGGTTTCCCTACACTGGCTGCCAATCCAGTTTAGAATTCAGTACAAAGTGCTGCTGTATGTTTTTAAATCCCTCCATGGCCTGGCCCCTCATTATATTTCTGAACTCATTAATATACACCAACCGGTGAGATCTCTTCGCTCCAAGGATCAACTCAATTTCACTGTTCCACGGTCGCGCTTGAAATGTCGAGGTGATCGAGCCTTTTCAGTAGCAGCTCCAAGACTTTGGAACAATCTTCCACTCTCCGTAAGAACAGCTCCAACCTTTGAGTCTTTTCAAAGGTCACTGAAAACTCACTTATTTTCTTTAGCTTTTAATCATGTGTTGTGAGTTTATGTATTTTAGTTCTGTGTATGTTTGCAGGTGTTTATGTACAGCACTTTGGTACCCATTGTGGTTTGTTGAAAGTGCTATAGAAATAAACTGAGTTGAGTAATCAATGTAAACAATCGCTATACTGATCTGGGCCACACACCTCCCATCCACAACTGGCCCAAATGTAGTTTGCCGTCTTGCATGCAGTGCCATCATTGCCATGCATGGCTCACATTCGGCTGACATTATGCATGCCAGTGCCGGCAACACGCCAGCAGTGCCATGATGAGGCCGCATTTGGGCCAAGTCCGTTTGCTATGTGGGTACTATGGTGCTCACGGCGACCTGAGTTCAATTCCTGCCTTGAGGTCGTATGCAGACCCTTTCCCCGTCTCTGCTCCCAATACTTTCCTGTCTGTCCTCCATTATTCTATCCCACTAAAAGGTGAAAAACTCCTAAAAATAATTATTAAAACACTTATGCAACTATAGTGAACTGATAAACTGTAGTAAATACTGTAGTATACTTCAGTTCTACTACAGTGAACTGGTGCAGAGCTATACACAACACAACAGATTATTTCAGGTTCTTTAAGGGTGAAAAACACTACAGTATTTAATATAAATTACTACAGTACTTTTCATGTGTGATTACAACCCTTTTTTGTTGTACAAACTCTCTATTACGAGTCTGCTGAGATAGAGAGTGTTTTTGGTGCGGAATAGACAACAGCATCCATTCACAAACAGAAACGTGTTTATTTCTAGCCCTTCAGCTTACCGCACATTTCAGTTTTGTCCATTTTTGCAAAAGAAAAATTCATTCAAAAGGCACCAAAGCAAGTTGTGCACGTACATGGTGTTAGAGTCCTACAGGCTGCATTAAAATACGTCATAGAAAAAGCTGATATAAAACAACTGTATAAATAATAATAATAATGATAATAATAATAATAATAAGGTCAATGTAACATTTTTAGGTCTTCACGTTTGATTTCATTTCAAATGATAAACCTTCACTCAGTGCACTCCGGCCAAATACAACTGAAAAACATGATTAAATCCAACACATGCAGCGGAGAACATGAACAGCAGACATCTGAACTGATTTTAACACTCAAAATGCCTTTATGGATTGGGGCCCTTTAATGATGTTATACAGTACAATTGATCTAAAGCCACTGCAAAATAAACGAGTTGAGTTTTCAGTACAAATATCGGTCACACTTTACAATAAGATTCCATTAATAATGCTGATTAGTGTATTTATTAAAATGAACTAAAACTGATCAGTACTTGTACAGAATATAACAATTATAGTTGAACATTTACTAAAGCATTATTCATTCATTTTCGGCTTAGTCTCTTTATTAATCTGGGGTCGCCACAGCGGAATGAACCGCCAACTTATCCAGCATATGTTTTACACAGCAGATGCTTTTCCAGCTGCAACCAATCTCTGGGAAACATCGATACACACTTATTCAATTTAGCCTACCCAATTCACCTATACCACGTCTTTGGACTTGTGGGGGAAACCGGAGAACCCGGAGGAAACCCACGCAACCACGAGGAGAACATGCAAACTCCACACAGAAATGCCAACTGACCCAGCCGAGGCTCAAACCAGCGACCTTCTTGCTGTGAGGCGAACATGCTACTCACAATTAAAATCCGAATTCACGTTGGTTAACATTAGTTAATGCACCGCGAGCTAACAATAATATTAATGACTTCATTGTCATTGAATTACGTTAACAAAAACTAATGAATACTGTAATGATAATGTAGTTCATAAATACATTAACTAATACAAGCTTATTGTAAAGTGTAACCCAAATATCGAAACCTTTCTGAATCAAAACACATTTTCTGAATAGTTCTCTGAAAAACCCTTTCAATATTAGTCTTTTAATTGAGTTTTTCTTGTTTAAAGCAGTAGGGATGGGCTTTAAAAGGATACCAATGTTTTTGTTTCCGATCCGATACCAAGTATTTCAAGACATATATCATCGATATCGAAACTTAATTTGATACTTAACAATACTTAAATTAAATAATTTATAGTGATTTTTAAAAGATTTGCACATTTTTATCATCTTTATTATTATCATTAAATAAAACAGTTTTTTTTACATTTATTAAAATATCAGATCTATAATTGGCTAAACAGCACCACATATAATGAAAAATAATACACTGCGCAACTGAATTTCTTCACCTTTTTAAAAGGTCAAGCAGCAGAACTTTGGATTGAATCTTAAATTTAAGTTGCATTATTCATTTGTGCTTCCTGATTTTAAGCAGTTTCCAGGTTTTTGTGAAGGAACAACAGAATGTTGAATTTTTCCCTTTAGCTGATCACTTTCACGATAACTCCAGATTATACTTCGCTTACTTTCAGTCATGATGTCAACAGCTCCGCTCTCGAGTTTAACAACCCGCGCTGGGTGTGTGTGGTGTCTGTACCACTGTGCCGTGAGATAAAACTGACCTATCAGCGGAGATACAGCAGAAGAATATTATAGTTCCCCATTCGTGTTCCTATTTAAGTAAATATTTATATAATATGCGGCGCTTTAATTATTTAGATCTATTAAAATCTCTGATCACTCAGTAAGAAAAAACCTCCAGAGAAGATCGATACTTTTACTTAAGGATCGATCCTTTTGATACATTCCCAGTATCGAAAATATAGATACTTTAGGATCGATCCGCCCATCCCTATAAAGCAGATCTATTCTGCTAAAAACACATCAACAATGCCATGTACATATTTATAACAATTCTCGATCTCTCAGAGAGTTGTCATGACAGAAAAAACAATGTCAACACACTCAGAAAATGTATTTTTGAGGGTAACAACCTGATTATTTCTGACCATTTTGGCACATATTCTTCAAATAGGCATAAACGGTGAGGCTTTATTTGAAGGGGTGTTCATGAGAATGTCAAGAATTGGATATGAGTCAAGAATTTGAATGCAATTTAAAGAGTTCACACTTAGCAGATGATTGATAATAAAGCGTATTTGGCATGCTGTCCCTGGAGAGAGCCCCGAGCTTAGAATGTCCTTGAGCCCGGGGCTCCCTCCTGTTTAAAGGGCGAGAGGAGAGTTTGAGCTCAGGTAAGTCTCTAGAACTCCACCCGCTTGTGAACGTGCTGAGATATATCTGACTAGAGTTGCTTTAAGATGCTATTTAAAGTAGTCGATTTACTTATGTAGTATGTTTTTTTGGATGGTAGGAGGAAACCAGAGAACCCGGGGAAAACCCACACGAACACAGGGAAAACATGCAAACTCCACACAGAAACGTCAATTGGCTCGGAGTGAGGACGAACCAGCGCCGTTCTTGCTGTGAGGCAACAGTGCTAACCACTGGGCCAGCGTGCCGCACTAACAGAGAAGAGGAGGAGTTGGGGTGGAAGGGGGGATTCTTCAAGACGAAGATGACCGGAGTAGCTCTGGTAATTTATAGTGTGTCAGGATTCGTCTGATTGGTGCAATATGCGGAGCTGATGTGGTACCAGCTGTGTTCAATCATAAGCACGTGATCCTCTCGAAATTAGTTTATAAACAAACCCCACATATGCATGTTTATAAACGCTATTAAGTGTCATTGGCTTAGTTATGACATTCATTTTCTTTTCGGCTTAGTCCCTTTATTCACCACAGTGGAATGAACCGCCTACTCATCCAGCATGTTTTATGCAGCTGATGCCCTTCCAGCCACAACCCATCACTGGGAAACACCCATACACACTTGCATTCACACTATACGGCCGATTAAGTTTATTCAATTCACCTGTACAGCATGACTGTTGGGGGAAACCGGAGAACTCAGAGGAAACCCACACGAACGACATGCAAACTCCAATGTCATCTGACTCAGCTGGGGCTTGAACCAGCGGCCTACTTGCTGCGAGGCGAACGTGCTACCCAATGTGCCATCGTGTCAGCCTAGTTTAAATGCAAAGATGACATAGTTTATGACAACTTGACATAAATGCATCACAATCCGTTTTTGTCATGACAAGGTAACATCACCAAGACAACATGTCATAAATCTGTCATAAACATGATTGTCATGAATATTTCTTTTGACCTCATCTACAGTGATACGAGCTGAATTTGTCATTAAAATGTCATTAAATATTAACGATGCTGTTAAAAAATATGACAAAGTAATGACACTTTTAAAGAAAAATACAGCGACGTACATAGAAAACATGAAATATGTAGAAAAATATTGACGACACCTTTATAATGCTCATGACAATCATGTTTATGACAGATTTATGACAAGTTATGCTGTCTAGGTCACATTAAGTTGTCATGACAAATGAAGACTGGCTGTTTTGTATGTCAAGTTGTCAAAGAAAATGACAACTGAGCAAATGACACTTGTCATAAGCATACCAGTTGTCATAAGCACTCTTGACACGTCATATCATGATTATAAATGTTTAGTTCCCGTGAAGTGCTTTGAAATGTGCCCTTTTATTCGATGTTTGATGTAATCTCAACCGTTACATTGAAGAAAGGGTGGGACATAATGTAGCCCCTCCCCTTTTTAGAAACAACAGCCAATAGCGTTTTATTTGATCACCGCTCTGGTTGAGCTCAAGGGCATCAAATGAAAAGCAAATGAGAAGCATCTTTGAAGGGGCGGGACTTGTCAGATACTAGAGAGCATTTGATTGGTTATGATTAGGCCCACATGGAATCTGTGCGCGCAGATTTCCGCAGATTTTTAGCCCGTCATTGATCGTTTATATACTTGTGTAAATGTGTGTACGTTTATATTTATTCAGTTTTTAAATTAATTTCAATAAAAATATTGACTAATATGAAGATATTCATGAGATTTATTTACTAGGTATACTTGAAACATCCAGGCACGTGTGTTGAGGCAAGTTGGAGCTAAACCCTAAAGAGACACCAGCCCTCCAGAACCGAGATTGGTGACCTCTGGCCTACAAGGTGACATCATAGTTCCTCCACTCTATAAAACTTTTGATCCATTTAGGCTCAAACTACAAGCTTCACATGTTTGTATCAGTTTTATATCTACTAAACACAAATTTTGTCACCGTTTCGGAGCACGCTAGCTTATAGACAGCCTTAAAACTAACAATACTGATACTGACACCTATCTTAATTTCATGAGACCTTTAATGACAGTCTTATGAACACCCCTTCAAGTAAACTGTTACCGCAAACACTAATATTTTCAGAAAACAAGTAAATGCATCTTAATTTAAGAATAGTTTCATATTCGTAACTGAAAATACTGTGATCATGTTCGCAGTGCCCTACTGCTGCCCTAATAGCTGCATGTCTAAAACGAAACAAATAAAACCGTTAATACCTATAAAAACACACTAAAAAAAGAGCTAAAACTGAAAGGGGTTAACCTAAGCTATACATTATCGCTAAATACTGAACTGCCAATTTGGAACAATATACAAAAAGTACATAAAAAAAGTATGGAGAGAAATTTTGGCTTGTTTTTAGCTGCTGATGATTGTTTTCTGGAGTCTCGTGTCTGTTCCTGTTGTCTCTTCTTCAGAGGGACAAACGTGTGAAAGATGTTATGTTTAAATGTGCAGTATGAACACTTTCTCTCTGGCTTAGTGTGTACTGGGATTCAAAGTTCCTCTTCTTCATCGTCACACTGAGAACTAGGCCACGCTTCTAGATCATGTTCCGGAAACCGAAGGATAACGCGGCTCCCACAGCCAAGCCCAGAGAGAGGAAAAAGGCCATGATGGCTCCTGCGGTTTCGGCTTCATGCTGGGACACTTTCCTGTGGAACAGACATAAAACATTAGGAGACATTGTGAAGTAGTGATGGGAAACACTACTGCACTAATATTTGTATATGAAATAATAAGTATCACAGGCTTTCTTTGTGTTTTTTAATAAATGTAGAATATACTTTACATAAAATATTGAATTCAGTTATCATAATAAAACATCTATCTATATTATAGTAGTATTATTATTGTAGTACAAATGTGGAAGCCATCAGGGCTTCATTTATATACAGCGGGGAAAATAAGTCAACATTTTTCTTAGAAAACATATTTCTAAAGGAGCCGTTGACTTGAAATTTTTTGCCAATCATTGGTAACAATCAAAGAAATCCATTTATGCAAAGGAAATAAGTCTAATTAGTCTGCAAATCAATGTGTGTGTAATAAAATGAAATGATACAGGGGAGAAAGGTATTGAACACATGAAGGAAGGGTGGTCTAGAAAGGCAGTGAAAGCCCAGACAGCAGCTGAAATCTCTCAGTAGTTGTTCAGCAACCCTCTGCCCTTCCTCAGTGTAAGTTAATATCAGCTGCTTTAGTCCAACATCTACATTAGCAGGAGGATGAAGATGAAACCAGACTGGACATTTCAGTAAGACAATGATCCAAAACACAGCCGAGGAGACTCTCAAATGCTTTCATGCTGCGTTCACACCAGACGCGGAAGACACGTTAACCGTGAGTGATTTAAATGTTAAGTCAATGCAAAGGCACGAACAGGTATCCTGCGATATGAAACGTGCGAATGGCGCTGCGCGAATGACGCGAATCGCGGCGCGCAAATCACAAGATATACGCGTATGGTGTGGCGCGAATTGACTTGAATGAATGGAGTTCGACACGCAAATCGCTCAAGTTCGAAAATCTGAAATTCAGTGGACATTTGCGCAGCGTTAACCAATCAGGAGCTTGCTCTTGTGGGGGTGTGATTATGACGTAGCGCCTGTTGTTGGTGTCCTGGGGGAAAATCCTCCTGCCGACACCGACAACAGTTCATCAAACTGGGCTCGGCTCAGTCAGAAGCACCGCTGAAAGCTTCCATCATCCAGGTTAATTTTCTGGAGGAGTTTATGAGCTAATAGAGCTGGGTGCACCACTAAAAGGATCTAGTGGACTCAGATACAGATCCAAACGAATTAATGCTGTTTTTCAGCCTTCATAAAGCACAAACACAGTTTTCTCTCTATAAAACCCCTGTTAGCCATTTAGCAATAAAGCTACAGTCACTAAGCCATAGACAGAAGCCCTGCCCATCACGCATATCAGTGTCTGTTCTAAAGTGAATTTGATGCACGAATAGGCATGGGACAATAACCGTTTTCAAAGTATACCGTGGTATGGAATAGTCAAGGTTTTCGTACCGCCAAATTTTTCTGCTATACCGTTCCTAAGGTATGAGTAAGATGTTATTTACTTTATTATTTTTTTTTTTAAGGTATAAATTGTAAAGAAATCTGTTTTCGAAACAAATGAAGACCGCAGAAGTCAATGATTCACTTGAATTATTTAGCCTGACATGTTTACTGTCCCAAAATATTTTAAAATGTTTCTCAAAATAAACTGTATTGTGTTCAAAGGGGAAAAACGTTTAGTTTTTTTTTTCCAGAAATTTAAAAAGAATATTTTGTAGAGCAGTAATCACAATACCGTCATACCGTGATATTTTTATCCAAGGTTATCATACCGTCAGAATCTTATACCGGCCTAAGGAGCGGATTTGTGCGCATGAATGAAGCGAGTAAACTAAAATGTTCAAGCGTCTATTTACATGCGAATACCGTGATTTTTCTGTGCTTGACGTGTCTGGTGTGAACACGGCATCAGAGAAAGAAAAATCAAGCTGTAGAATGGCCCAGCCAATCCCCTGACCTGAATCCAATTGAAAATACAAAATAAAGCTCAGATTTGAAAGAAGAGACCCACAGAACCATCAAGATTTTGACACTCTGTTGAAGTCTGTGAAAAACTCACACCGGAGCAATGCATGTGATTTCATTCTCCATATGAGAGGCATCTTCAAGCTGCCATCATTAAAAAAAGTATTAAATACGTTTCAGTAGTTCGGTACTTTCTCCTGGTGTCATTTCATTATTACACAGAATTCATTATTCAGATTTTATGTTTGTGTTGTTTGGGTTTTTACCAAAATCTGGTTCAACTCCACGTTAACAGCTCCTTTAGAAATGTTATTCCAGAACCAAAAAAACTTATTCAGTACTTATTTTCCCTGCCCAGAATACAGGCTCTCATAAAATCCCAGTAACAAGCCAAAAGCCGCATATCAATAAAAAAATAAATAAGCAAAAGATTACAAATTGCATAAAATGTGAACGACTAGTAGGGTCAAAGGCTGTAATCCTCCATCCACATGGTTAATCAGCTATAGATCACATGTGGCTGCAGTCGGAAGTTAATGAGAATTATTTGTTAAATTAGCCATTAATTGTATTTTATTAACGTATACCTAAGCCTGTCACGATATCTATTTTTTGTTGTATGATATATTGCACCAAAATAAATTGCGATAAACAATATTATTGTCATTTTAAGACCATTTTAAGCTGCTCATTATATAATGCCTGAATGACAATATCATAATGCAAGTACACTCTTCCATAGAACGCATCATATTTTATTCTAAAGAATATTTAATTTAATTAGAGTCCATTTAATAATTAGGCATTGGAATCAGAACGTAAAAACGCAAAAAAAAAAAAAAAAAAAAATGCAAGGTAAAAAGTAACAGAGGTTGCTATATCTACTACCAGATCTATTTCAGTTGTCAGGCAGCCACATCAAATTATACTTTAATCGTTTATGGTAAATACTTGTGTTTCTTTTTTTTAACCATACTGACACTGACACCTCAGATGGAGATAGAGAGGTTGTGCAATCAGCTAAAAATGTTGCAAGAATTGTTTTTTACGTATGGGAGATATATATTGCATCACCACAAATTATTAAGGTCATGTCCATGTGTTGTGCGATAAGTCGATATATTGATTATTGTGACAGGCATACGTATACCCCTATACCCCAACCCTAAACCCAACTGTCACAGTAATGTAAAAACAGATCTGGAGTCTTCTTTATTAGTATATCTGAGTAAGCGTGTGGATGGATGGATAACAACCTTCTGAGCTTACTAGTAGGGATAGGAGGTCCCTACTGGCCCATATCTATCAGCTGATAAGAACAGATAACGCCCATTCAATCGAGTGATAACTGTCGAAGCGGGTGGCTGACTACATATTTTACTCTGAATGGATGTGATTTGGTACTCACTTTGGCCCGAAGCACATGCACAGACTGGCCAGGTATCCGTTGCTGAAGGAGAAGAAGATCATGAAGATGATGTACCAGGCGTCATGAGAAAACACCACCGGCATGAAATTTCTGGGCTGAACATTACAGAGGATGAACAGAGGAACGAAGACCACACGCGCGATCACCAGGATGGGCAGCCAGATGCTGTCTTTACCAGGCTGAACACAGAGACAGAGAGAGATATATGTAAGACTTATGCAAAATGCAGAATCCATCATCCTCTAGGGAAAAACAATAAAATGCATGGAAATTGATTGCATTTCAAGAAATACCCATTCATTACTGTACTAGGGACAAATCATTGGTTATACATTTTAATTTGGCAATATTACATTATGACATGGCATTAATGATAATGTTGCTCCTATTAGTATTTTTATTGTTATCATAATACTTTATTACATCACACTATATTAAATAATTTTACAGAATTTTATTATTACATTGCATTATATTATGACATTGATAATGTTGTTACTATTATTATTATCATTATTGTTACATTACATTATTATACTGTATATTACATTATATTACATTAATTTTACGTTTTATTATTATTATATTACATTATATACATTTTATTATTATATTACATTCATAATGTTGTTGCTATTATTATTATTATTATTATTATATGATTATAATTATAAATATATTACATTATATTACAATAAATAATTTTACATCATTATATTACATTAATTTTATACTATTATATTATCTATATTATATTACATTGATAATGTTGTTGCTATTATTATTATATCATTCTAAATATTAATATATTACATTAAATAACTTTACATTTTATTATTATATTAATTTTATATTCTTATATTATATTACATTGATAATGTTGTTGCTATTATTTTAAATATTACATCATTCTAATTATGAATATATTACAATATATTGCATTAAAAAATGTACATCAGTTTATTATATTATATTATATTATATTGATAATGCTGTTACTATTATTATTTTTATTAATATAATACTTTAATACACATTACATTATTATTACACTACAGTAAATAATTTTACATTAAAAATACATTTAAAAACCACAGCGTATGCCCTTCCAGATGCAACCCAGTAATGGGTAACAACCATTCACTCATATTCACACACACAATCATAAACTACAGCCAATTTGGTTTATTCAGTTCTCCTCTTTGGACTGTGAGGGAAACCAATGCCAACACGGGGAGAACATGCATATTCTACACAGAAACGCCAAATGACCCAGCCAGGACCTGAACCAGCGAGCCTCACTTTAAACAGCAATTATTCATAACATCAAAATACACCACTTTTTTCATTTTTTTAACTACCAAGGTTATAAACCCATACTGGTTAACCACTGAAATTCACCAGTTCATGAGAAACCCAAAAAGGTTCGTCCTTCAGCAGCTCGATCATATTCTGTCCTCAAATGAGCGTCCGTGTGAATGAAGATTTGCTCTTAAAATACTGAAAACCCATGACAATACCAGGTCTAAATATGGCAGATTTACAGCCATTGCCTGGATAATCCTCATATGATTACAGGCTGATCTACAGCAGTGGATATTTCTCCCATCATATTTAGCTCTTATGATAGGATCAGATAATTCTCTGATTCAGAGAAACACAAATCAAGCTTCTTACACCTTTTTATAGAATACTTTATCACTTCAATCAACTGGCATTTTCAAACATTTCCAGCACTTTAGAAGTGTGGCAAATTACATTTATATATACAGTTAGAGTCAGAATTATTAGCCCTGCTGAAATATTAACCCCTTGTATATTTTTCCCCCATTTCTGTTTAACAGAAAGAAGATTTTTTTTAACACATTTAACAATAAATGTGAAATAAGTTCCCAGGTGAGCCTGTGTTATTTAGTAGTTGTTATGCTGGATTATTACACAGCTAACTCTGATATTAGATTCAACATATACACGCAGACGTATATTTATACAAAATTTTAAAATGTAAAAAAATAATGAAAGCAACACGATAACATTTCCAAACACACTAACCCACATATTATTCAGTCACGAGATGGTGTCAAACAGTTAAAATAATTATTATTTTCCATTTAGTAACACTTAATACTGAAAGCAACATGATAACATTTCCAAACACACTATATTATTCAGTCATAAGATGGTGTCAAACAGTTAAAATAATTATTATTACCCATTTAGTAACACTTAATAATGAAAGCAACACGATAACATTTCCAAACACACTAACCCACACATGATTCAGTTACAAGACGGCGCCATCCAGTTAAAAGGATTATTACCCATTTAGTAACACTTAATAACAAAAGCAACGCAATAACATTTCCAAACACACTATGGCTGCGTCTGAAACCGCATACTTCCATACTATACAGTACGCTAAAAACAGTATGCACTATCCCATGATGCCCCGCGAGAGAATTCATGAATGGGAGTGATGCGACGCAACTGACGCAGGTAGGTCACGTGACCATGACAAAATGGCATTTGTAGTACATCCGAATTCCATTCCATACTTCTTACATTCATACTGTTTTCTAACGGCCGAGCAGTACGTTTAAATTCAAATGCAGTATCTACTGAGTAGTAGGTGGTTTTGAACGCAGCATATATTATTCAGTCACAAAATGGCGTCAAACAGTTAAAAGGATTATTACCAATTTAGAAACACTTAATAATGAAAGCAACACGGTAACATTTCCAAATGCACTAACCTACACATTATTCAGTCACAAGATGGCGTCAAACAGTTAAAATAATTATTACCTATTTAGTAACTAAAACAAAAGCAACGCAATAACATTTCCAAACACACTAACCTACACATTATTCAGTCACGAGATGACGCCAAACAGTTAAAATAATTATTACCTATTTAGTAACACTTAATAATGAAAACAACATGATAACATTTCCAAACACACTATATTATTCAGTCACAAGATGGTGTCAAACAGTTAAAAGGATTATTACCAATTTAGTAACACTTAATAACAAAAGCAATGTAATAACATTTCCAAACACACTAACCCACATATTATTCAGTCACAAGATGGCGCCAAACAGTTAAAATTATTATTATTACCCATTTAGTAACACTTAATAAAGTTATGCATAACAATTCACAAACACACTAACCCACATATTATTCAGTCACGAGATGGCGTCAAACAGTTAAAATAATTATTATTACCTATTTAGTATAAAATAATAACGAAAACAACTCAATAACATTTCCAAACACACTAACTTACACATTATTCAGTCACATGACGGCATCAAACAGTTAAAAATAATTATTATTACCTATTTAGTAACCAATTATAACAAAAGCAACACGATAACTTTTCCAGATACACTAACCTACATAATATTCAGTCACAAGATGGCACCAAACAGTTAAAATAATTATTCTTACCCATTTAGTAACACTTAATAATGAAAGCAACACGATAACATTTTCAAGCAGCTTCAATATCCAAAATCTATGCACTTTTCAAACCTTGAAAACACATAATTAAAATTCAAGCATTTTCAAGTATTTCCAGCAGCTGTGTAGATTAGATTCAATTTAATTTTCATTACACATGTACTAGGCAACGCAATGCAGATTAGGTCTAACCAGAAGAGCAGTAGCAGCAAGTGAATGATATAAGTGTAAGTTATAAGTATGGATATATGGAAGTATGGATATATGGATGTACTGACGGACTAAGACTAGATGGATTTTCTAGTTTACGGATGGATGATTAAAGGATGGATAACTAAGACTAGAAGTATCCTGGAGAAACAAGCATTACATTGAGAGAATTAAAACAGCACATGAGTCCTCAGTACTGACAAGGTCTTCCAGAGTGACTTCAGCTGAGGTTTCTCTTCATAGTTTAATCAGTTTTCCCTGATCAGCTATAAATGAGTTTGACATTGTATGCAGAAAGTCTGATAACAGCCTAAATTCAATATAAACATTGAACTTGGCCAGAGGAAATGAGCCGCCACATGCCTATAGACGCTAATTGGCTTTAGTTTAAACCATGCAAACAACATTATGGAGATGATCAAACTGACATTTCATGACGGAAAAACCTGACTTTTACTGTATTCTCGAAGTTTGTTTAGTAGCGTCACCAATGACCTTGATATCATAACAACCATCTAAATAATACTTGATATCGCCTGTGTTTGCATAAGTAAATAAATAAACTACTATATATCTCTATACTATATATCTACTATATTTGTATTATGATGGATGGATACTTTATATGTATTATACTGGCATGCATGAATAAACAAACAAACGAAAACCAAACACGATAAAATCTTGATATCTGCTACATCTGCATGCATGCATAAACAAAAAACTTGGTATCTACTGTATTTTTATTATGATAACTTTGGCATACACTATAATTGTTTTATGAGAGATGCATAGTCCAATGGTTCCTGAGGTCAAAAATAAACACATTTTACAAGATGAGCGTATTTTCCCCATCACAAAATCAGCCATTGTAGGCCACAAAAATATAATATAAAAATAAATAATATAAAAAAATATATGGAGTATTTTTATTTTTATTTGCTTATTTCTTTCTCTATTACATTATATTACATTATATTATATTACATTATATAATTTTTACACCTGTTGATATCTAAGGGCGCACTCACACTAGACTATCCAAACCATGTCTATGTGCGTTTCCCAGTTAGTTTGACAAATGTGAATGCTCCGAATAGGGTCGAGGCGCAGTTCAGTTGGCCGGTCCTGGCCTGGTTGGAAGAGGTGTGCCGGTGTCATGAGAAATCGGGTCCCCCTGACAATTGAGTCCGCTTAGGACCCCAAATGGGGTTTTGAATGCCTGATCAAAAGTGCTTTTTATAGTGTATTCTCAGTCTTTAGATTTTAACAAGACTTATCATATTACTAACATTATTATCGGTAACAAAGTTAAAGACACGCATAGTTAAAATAATTAAAACATTTGTAAACATGTAATGATATCTTTTGATGTTTTTATGTGTTTATATGTAACATTATATATGTACATAAGAAGTAGTAGCACGTTGTAAGCTATGTAAAAGCATTAAACACAAATTCATTATAATGTTGTTTTAAATTACATACATTTAAACGAGATTTCGCTGCGTTTACTGTATATACATATTCAGTCATGCACGCACACACAGTATAGCATAATATAAAACTCACATTGTTAGCATTTAACACTGAATAAAGCGCATGAGGTGTACCTGAGGTGATCATTGTCAGTTTTCTGTTGTTCAGCTGTACATCGATACATCGATTCTAGGTGTTGGTTAGGACAAAAACTCCTTTTAACATGGAAAATATTCCTTCTTTTGGGTGCTGTTGCTTTTATTTAGGACACTGTTTAAATCACCCGCTCCTGTCCTCAATCTGGCAACCTGCGCTTGAGTTTGTTTTGATCCAGGAGTGCAATACCTAGTCCAATCACTGGGCGTCAAACTTACTGCACCTTTAATAAATGTATACTTTATACTACATTTATATAGACTAATGGCTTCCACATTTGTACTACAATAATAATACTGCTATAATATAGATTAAAATCTTTTATTATGACAACTGAATTCAATATTTCATATAAAGTATATTCTACATTTGTAAAAATCAGACAAAATCTGTGATACCTATTATTTTGGCATCTATATATAAACAAATCATTGATGTCAACTTGCTTTTCAAACAGTTATTTAACCAAATATAGTAAATTACTTTACTATAGTAAAAAGTAAATGTAAATATTCAGAGTTCTCATTTAGTGGAAAAACTGACTAAAATTGTACGAACAACAACATGAATTTCAGTCTTTTCGGCACACAAAGCTATAGTCAGACTTCACCCAAATCATTTACTCTCCCTTCACTGTTTCCAAACCTGTCCGAGTTTCTTTTGTTGAACACAAATGAAGATATTTTGAAAAATGTTGGTTGCTGCTTTTTTTATTCATTTCCATAGTAATTATTTTCCTTAGTTTTATTATAACAATTTCTCTAACTATGGCAGTCAACGGGTGCCAGCAAACATCATTCTTGAAAATATCTTCTTTTGTGTTTAATAGCAGAAAGAAACTTATAAAGGCTTAAAGCCACGAGGAAATGATGAAGTAATTCTCATTTCTGAGTGAACTATCCCTTTAACAGCATATTTTGTCAGTGTTTACAGCCCCTGGTGACTCTACGTTTTACAAAAATCTGCTAAACATCTACTTTTACAGAAAGAGCAAGTCATATGGGTTTGGTTTGGCGCAACACAGATTTATATTTTCTGGCTGAACTCTTTCTTCAGTGTGATGCAGGATTTTCCAGGGAAACGTCTCAACTTTGTATTCCCTCTTTGTAGTTCAGGAAGAATCTCGTAACAGTTACTCCAAGAAAAGCCCCGGAGGAGACGTCAAACACAGAAAGCAGATGCTCTGATCACAGTGCAGGGTTTCTGCATGTTTTATGAGGGTAAATTCATGACTTTTAAGACGAACTAAAGACATTTAAGGTGATTTTTTTATGTTGAAAACTATGAATAATGTTTAAGGAGCACACAAAGGCTTGTTTTTATAGCAGTATTCAGAGTTCTTACACATTTTCCTAAGGCCCCATTTTACACTAGTGCATTTTAGTTTTAAAATGGCGTTTTAGCATGAAAATGATCCGCGTCCACACTAGCGTTTCACCCAGTGTTTCTCAACAGATCTCCGTACACACTACTCCACCAAAAACGTATATCACGTGACCATTCGCACACTCTGGGCATGCGTGTTCAAGTATAAACAGGAAGCATGTGTCTCGTTCGGCATTTGGTTATTGTTAGTCAACAAAGCTGGTCGAACGATGAACGCTGTAGGAGCCATATATTGTCTATTGGCGATTGGCCACAAGGGGTCAGTGCAATACTATTTAACTGTGGCTTCCCTGCATAGAGGGAAAGAGCGTTGGTGGAAAGCACACAGATTTTGACCGTAACTCAGCGTGACAAAACTTAAGACAGAGAGAGTAGCGTAATATAGATGAATGGAGTTGTGATGATTGGACAATAAAGTAGTTTTTATTTGCATCTACTTTGCCTACGGACTCTGACTTTTACGCTTAAAAAACTTGCTTGCTCCACTAACAATAGCGGCATTGGAACGCCGCTACAAACGCGATGGCAAAGAAAGCAAGAGAGGTCTTTTTGTGGACATACGAAGAGGTTGTTGTTACTTAAAGTAACAAATGAATATAAAACATCCATGGCTATTGAAAATGTCGACTGGGTGTCCTGTCCGGTGGCGCTATAGCCATGTGATAGGGTCTTTACGAATAAGGGATGGATATGCAATGACCCAAAAGCCCCAATCACATACCGGATCTCAGCAGCCACGCCTCCGTTTTCAGATGTCTCCATTTTCCCCCATCCGCACTGAGACTGAGCAGCAGCGTTTTAGAATGAAAACGGCCTCTCCAGCGTTTCCAAAAACGCTCCTTTTTGGGGCTCGAAAACTCCGGCGTAGTGTGGACGGATGGTGTAACCTTAGCAGAACTTATGCGTTTTAAAACAAAAACACATTAGTGTAAACGGGGCCTTTGTTTACAAGTTTGTGGGTGTTCGAGTAGTTGCTGCTGTCACATGATGTGAGCTTCAACGGATGGACTGTACCTCGCGTTTGTTTCATACAGATTACAAAACTAGAACGCTTTTGTTTTTAAGTGCACTTGGTTCATTTAAAAGTGCAGACTTCAAGCTTTATGTGGACACATTTCTCATGTCCGTGAAGCAAGTGTTGGCAGAGATTCCAGTGTGTTTGCTGACCACAGGAACTGCCAAAAAAGCACATGTCAGGTCTGAGCTTATCCCCCAGAGAAACATCAGTCTATAGCGATTAATGATTGGCTCCTGTACTAGAAGGCTTTTCCCCATTTAAAACTATACATGTCTTGTGTATTCTATAGTCTTTGATATTGCACGAGTTTAATCAAATTAAAGTTAAACTGAAGCTGTAGCTACTTGAAACACAGAAACCCTGCCTTCGCTTCAAAATAAAACACAAGGACCCAATTCTTTATAAATTAATGCCATGACCATATGAATTGAAGACTGTCTTCTGGAAAAGTGATTTAAGACCCACAGAAAACTCTGCAGGATCCCCGTCTGAGGCAGAATAACAGTAAATGACACACATACCCACATACAGACAGCAGTCAGGCTCCTGCCCACCCAGTCCATCACGTTAAACAGCAGGAAGCAGGACACCGGGATGAAGTACTTCTCTGTGGACAGACACACACCAGTATATCTGGGTGATTAGACATCCGCAGGTGTGTTTTGCATCTCCAAGATAAACCTTTTATTTCAGTTTTGATAACAAAAACTTTAACAAACAGGTTGATTAAAACTAATTATATCAAGATATGTCTAATGCTGCAATTCACATGCTTTCCCTCCTATAAAGTGTTGCAATAAAATAATTAGCATGTTTCAAACCAGAGTATGTTGAAAAGAGTATGCCAAAGGTTGCTGGTAGTGATGCACAGATGGCGGTTATATCCACGGGCGCTGCGGATGATCAGCAGGTCAGGTAATAAATACATTATGATTAATTGCGGGTGGGTCGCGGGTGGATGTAGCGGGACATTGCAGTGGACCAGTAAAAAGCAGAGAGTGGACGTCGCAGAATGTGAAGATGAGATGACCAAAATAATTAATAAAGTGCAAGTGTACCGTTCAAACTTATTAGCTAGAGGAGTCATCAGAGGAAACGAGAAACAAGATTGCTTTACACGACTGCATCACCTTGCAAGGAGAATCTTGTGCATTCCTGCAATACGCGGTGCGAGTGAACGCTCATTTAGTGCAGCTGGCCGTGTTTTTGAGGCGAGGTGGAATCGCCTGAATCCAGGCACATTAGATGCTATTGTTTTTGCATTAGTGCAAAGAAAAAGGGCAAGTAAACATAACATAGCTGCTGTTTATATATTTACATATTTACATAGCTGGTGTTTGTTGCTCTCTAGCTCAACTCGTCTGCTGCTAAGTTCAGTTTTTTTATTTTAAATTTGATTACTAGACGTCGCGATCAAACTCCGCCAATCATTTTAAATACTAACTCCATAAATATTAGAACTGCAACCGTGAGCTCACTGTGTTAGCATCGCAGCTAACATTTCAACAATCCAGCCGTAAGTACTCTTTAGCCGATCTTTGGCCTGTTTTCTCTGCCCAATATAACTGTTTACAATCCCTTATCAAGACTATAAAACTCTGTCGATCAAGTTAATTACTAGCTCTTTAATTTTAAATCTCTGTTAATAACAAACAATCCACGCTGACCTATCATCACGATTAAAATAAAGAATTAGAATTATTAAAGTGTCGATCAGGTGCGGATATATATATCAGATCAAATTATATGTGCGGGCGGGTGGATGATTAGTATGGATTAGTAGGATTCGGGTGACATTTCAGCTGATCCACACATCTCTAGTTCCAGCATAGAATATATCCTGTAGAAATTTGAATTGTAGAACTGTCCGCACTCGCAAACGCTAAAAATATAGCATTAATACATGTGGTGTGCGACCCCCTTCAGGTAAATATGTTTGAATGACATCTTAATTCATTTGTAAAATATAGTAGAAACAGTAATATCTAACCTACTGGAATATATATTAAATTCATTTTCCACATCATATTTTATCTGCAACAACTATTTATAAAGACGTGTTTGGCGTTTGACTTGCGAATGTCAGATTAATCTGCTGCTGCTGCTTCAATTCATTCATTTTCCTTTCAGCTTAGTCCTATTATTAATCAGGGGTCGCCACAGCGGAATGAACCGGCAACTTATCCAGCATATGTTTTACACAGTGGATGCCCTTCCAGCCGCAACCCAACACTGGGAAACACCCATACACTCTTTCAATCACACACACACACACACACTACGGTCAAATTAGCTTATTCAATTCACCTTTAGCACATGTCTTTGAACTTGTGGGGGAAATCAGAGCACCTGGAAGAAACCCACACGAACACGAGGAGAGCATGCAAACTCCACACAGAAATGCCAACTGACCCAACCGAGGCTCGAACCAGCGACCTTCTTGCTGCAAGGTGATTGTGCTACCCACTGCTTCTCCAATAATGTAGGTGATTAAATATGAAAGACATGTAGATGACGCGTCAAGATGACTGACAGGACATGTAACTAAGCAATGTAACTGTCTGTTAATGAGAAAGTGGTATGCCTCAAAGCTTGCATACTTAAAAGTATATACTTTTAATTCACAAAAAACATCTGCATCTTTTGTGAAGTGATTTTGACATGCGAATTAAGCAAATTTGATGCGCAAATGAAGCAAGCAAACTCAGTGTTTAAGCATCTAATTACACGTGAATAGTGCAATCTAATCGCCCAAGCTACATCTAGTGTAAACGCCCCATTAGAAGTTCAACGCCAAAGAAGGGAGAGTCTCAGAGCCGCACCCACCATCATCATCATCATCCTTGCTGACCCAGTGATAATGTTTAAGCCATTTACCAGCCAAAACAACTCCAGAAAATTCTAACTCAAAATGCAGACTGTAGCTCACGCACTTATAATCTCTTTTAATACCGAAATGGGGAACAATTAAGTTGAATAAGCTGCCATGTAAACACACTCACCCCATGCGCCGCTGTCAGGAATGGTAGACTTGACTTCAACAGTGACTGCTGGGAAAATGCCGATGGTGATGATGAACACAAAGCAAACGGACAAAGCCATAACCCAGATCTACAGCAGGAGACACAGCACAAGTGTTATTACACACACTGAGCACACTATTATAAACACACACTTCCTGTATACAAGAGGATTATTGCTTTGTGATGGATAATAATGTGACAGAGAAAGAGAGAGAGAGAGAGAGAGAGAGAGAGAGAGAGAGAGAGAGGTTAGAGTTTATTGCCATGTCACCTTCTCTGTCTATGGCAAAAACAGATCAAATTTACAAACATTTAATATCAGTTTTCTATTCAAAATAACCATTTATAACAATAAAAAGGCATCAACAGCAATAAATAACACATAAAATAAGATTAAAATCTAGTTACTTTTTAGATTTAGGTTTTAAAAGATTTACTTTTGACAAATATTTGTAAAGGACTCACATTTAAAGACATTTAGTCTAAAAAAGGGGACCTATTATGCCCAGAAGTTCCAGAAGCTTTTACAGAAGTTCCAGCTCATCACCCTTTAACACCCATATAAACCCACAAATAATGTTTAATAACTCTTTGAAACGGCTCCTTTTAGGCTTTGATCCTACTTGTGCTGTTTTGATGACTGTCGCTTTAAATTCATATGAGATTGTGCTGTTTTCAAAAGTGGGCGGAGCTATAAGTGCCTGTGTGTCAGCATAGTGGCAGATTCAAAAACAAGACTAACATCCTTTGCCAATGAGGGAGAGATGGTCACAAATGGGCGGGGCTTTCCCCTCTGATGACACGTAAAAAAAGAGATTGTCAATCAAAGTGTTTCTGCTGACCGTTAATAAATGTTTATCATTAGAGGCTGGTTAATTCACAAACTGTTGTCACACAACTGTGTTTAAACCCTTTTAAAAAGTGATTTCTGCATAATAGGTCCCTTTTAATGTCTCTCCAGATAAAAATCGTTGTCTGATAACATTAGAAATCCAGCATTTCAAGCATATAGGTTTTAAGAGGTTTTAAGATAAGAGATGTTTAAGTGTGGTTGGTTGTAGTTTTTACCTGTTTAAAGATGGCGAACACTGAGACGGCGGGTTTGGACTCTTCCTCAGTCAGGCTCAGGACTGGCCTCTTCTCCGCCTGACCTTCTACAAGCAGAAAACACAACTGAATACCAATCAGCATTATACTTAGGGGAAAAACTAAATTAAACAATTAAGACTAAGGGTGCTTGCACACTTGGTTCAATTGCCTGGACCGTACCCAAGTTCGATTGTCCCCCCTTGCCACCTTCTCAGTTGGTTTGTGTTCACACTGTCTTTTTTCCTTCTGAAGCCCGGTACGCTTGCGTCATCAAGCCGCTGTTTTGTGTACGGCTGTTGCCAGGTAACGGACACGAAAGCAAAGCGCCAAAATGGAAAGACGTCCGCACTCTGCACATCGTGGTCGTTTCGCTTTTACTGAACCTTTGGTTTTGGACATACAGAAAGCGACTCGCGTCTATCTGCTGCAAAAATAATATAAACATTCAGAATATCACGCGATGTCTGCAGAAGCTGTTTTTGGAGGAGACAAGCAGACATTATCACTGTTTGTACTGGGTCAGTCCCTCTTGTCGTCAAGGTAGGTGACATACACAGAAATACACACGCGAATGACGTCAAGGTAAGGTGAAAACTATAGTTTGTTGTACAGTTGGCGGTTCACTTTCGCTATTTGGTACGATTGCATTCATACTACAAGTGAACCGTACCCCAGACCACCTCTTTCAGGCGGACTCGAGTACGGTTCACGGGTGCGCACCCGAGTTCAGAAGACGTGTTCACACTAGCTAAACGTACCGTACTATGACGTCAAACGAACCCGAGTGCGGACCAAAAGTGCTAGTGTGAAAGCACCCTGAAAGCCAGACTTCTGTATTGTTACTTAGGTTTTTTAAGTTAAGGGACTTACTGTTAATGCATTTATATGATAACGATACGGGGTGATAAACTCAGTGTTAAAATCAAATCAAATTAATAAAAAGATAAAAAAATAAATAATAATAAAAAATTAAAATTTGGTGTTTTTTTATATATGTCATATAGTCAATACAGGGTCAAACACACAAAAAAATATAACCCAATTAGCATACAATTAAAAAAAAAACTAAATAAGATAAAAACAAAATATATAATTAAAATTATAGTAAATTAAAATAATATTCAAGTAAAAAAAAAAAAATATATATATATATATATATATATATATATATATATCCACAGTCAATAGAGGTTCATAATTACAAAAAAAAAACTCAATTAGAAAATAATTCAAATTTACTTTAAGAATACTTTTATTTTTTTAAATAAGACAAATAATTTTAAAATAATTCAAATAAAATGGCACTATAGATAAAACAAAGTAAATTTAAAGAAAAGAAAATTTAAATAAATTAAATTGAGGTTAAAAATAAAACAGTTGACATGTTTTTAATATTTATTTGAGAAGGAAGGATGGAAGAAAGAAAAGTAAGAAAAGTAAAGAATGAAAGACAATGAAAGGAAGAAGGAAAGAAGGACGGACAGAAACATAAAATAAACATTTAATAAAAACAACAAAAATAGACAAAAACAACAATTAAAATGTATTAAAATTTTAGGGCTCTAGAGGCTTTAAAAAAGCATATGGTTTTAAAATCAGATTTAAATTTCAATTAGGACGCTTAGAGAAACACTGATACCTACAACACTGGATATTACCTGGTTTCAATAAATCCATTTTGTTTTCCTCATCAGTGCTGGATCGAGACCTATTGCTCTCAGAGTAATACTGGAAAAACTCCTGCAGAACAACACGTTTCAGATTTCAGTGTTTAACCATCGAAACATAATTCTCAGCACTGATCAGTGGAAATGAAACGCAGATGTGATTCATAATTTGACATCATACCATTCTGGGCAGAGCGAAGTAAGAGACGATGGCCAGCAGAATGACCACACAGGCTGTGATGAAGTAGCCGAAAGCGCTGTCCTCCAACTCTGAACCCGCTGCAAAAACACAAGACACGGAGTCACGTCAAAATACACCAGCATTTCTGCTTGAAAACCCATTCAGCACAACTAAAAGAGAGGATACATGTACATTGTCTATATCAGAGATGCCCGAAGTAGGGCCAAAGTTGGCCCATGGTAAGCCCACCATCTCATCTGAGAAGAAAGAATGATGGGGTGATCATTTGAGACCTAATGTAACCTTTTGCTTGTTTGTTTTGCTGTTAAAAGCTAACTGATAATAAATGTTTCTAATAAATGTTATAAATGAATCAGATTTAGCTTAAATGTACATACAAACCAATGCAAAGGCAGATCCTGCTTGACTAGTGTATTCAGCATTGAACTCCACTGTGTTATAAATGTGATTTGTGTTTTTAATTGCAATAAGTTATCATTTTAAATGTTATACTGCATTAGTTAATATGATTTAAATCACAGGTCTCAAACTGGATTCCTGGAAGGCCGCAGCTCTGCAGTTTTGCTCCCACCCTAATCAAACACAGCTGATCAAACTAATCAAGTGCTGCATCCCAATCCGCATACTATCCGTCCAAAATAGTGTGTGAAAATAGAATTAGTATGCCCCAAATCGTAGTATGTTGAAAAGAGTATGCCAAACATTCCCGGATGGTTTACTATTTCCGATCAAAATGTTAAGTGTAGAAGCGTCCATCCCAAGGGTGCAATTCTGGTCTGAGAGGTGGGGGGGACCAAATCTGAGTGTTGGTGATAGTTGTGGAAACATGTAGCAATGTTGAGCAACTGTGCATAAAAGCCTATATTTCATTTTTATTTGAGAATTTATTATAACGTATACAGTGTATTATTATAATGAAAACAAATGAAAGAATATAATATTTAGGAAATAACTTAAAGATTTTATTTCATTGTTTTTAGGATTAAAAGAACAAATTTGGATTTTACATAAGAAAGTGTAAAAAAATAAATAAAAAATCCATACGCACAACACTTTGGCCTGTTTCCCTCGCTTGAAAGCTTGACAGAGCTCCTGCGCGTAGCTACGGTTGCTAAGCCACAATTGGTGGGTGGCGGTTTTTGCACGTGGCTTAGAAGGGTTGATTGGTTTCCATTCAGTGTTCGAAGAAAGTTTAGTTAGACCTATATAAATTTACCAGTGATGTGATGGCGAACTTCATTTTGCGTACACATCGTGAGTTAAGGAATTTTTTATCCGACTCTCGAGGGGAAATTATAGCATAAAGTAACGTGGTATTTATATCTAAAAAAGTGAGGGGGACATGTCCCCCTTGTCCCCCCCGGGAATTGCGCCCCTGGTCCATCCTCTAACTACTGATATTGCCCACAGTGCACTGTGCGTTGGACGTGAATTCGATTAGAACTACAAAACTGGATGAAAAGTGTAAACAAACTACAAACATGATGGACACATGAGACAGTCAAGCAGAGAGGCTTCGGTAAAGATGTTTGTATGGCTGTTAGTTAATATCTAGCCCACTGGAGAATATTTAAATAGCGTTGTCTGTTATATTTCATCTGCAACAACAATACTGAACATATATAAAGACGTGTTTGGACATTAACATCTGAGTGCAGAATTATCCAAACACCTGAGGAGATTTCTCTGCATGAGAGACTCGTGAATGGGAGATTATCCTGCTGCTGCTTCTCCAATAACGCAGGAAATTAAATACGACAGAAATGTGGATGATTGACAGGGCTCTTAACTAAGCAATACAATGATCTGTTTAACGAGGAAGTAGTATGTCACAAAGCTTGCATAATCTTCTGTTACACACTCAAAAGTATATATTTTTCCTTCACAAAGTACAAACTTTTAGGGCGTAGTACGAGTGTGCGAATTGGGACGCAGCAAAGGTGTTCAAGACTAGTAGAGACTATTAAGAAGGTGTGAGTTGGAGGTGGTTGGAGCTAAACTATGCAGAGCTGCGGCCCTCCAGGAATTGAGTTTGAGACCATTGATATAATGTTTACCATTTAATTTTAAATCTTATGAAATAAATTAGGAAATTACCCATGGCGACTTTAATGTAATATAGTTTGGTATATTAAGGCCCACGACTCTCAATGATATTTGTTTTTTGGTTCATTGCACAAAAAGGTTTGGGCAGCCCTGGTCTATATACATACATACACCGCTCATATTTATTTATTCATTTAGTTTCTCTTGATTTTTGCTCTTTTTAAAAAAATTTTATTCTAATTTATTTTACATAAATTTGGCTGTACTGGTTTCTGGACCGTTTTCGTGAGTTATTTTCCTAGATAAGCTCCAGATTTGGCTTCAGTATGGACTGATCTAATGTACTGTTAATGCACAAATATAATATTGTAAAGCTTCCTAGAGAAAATATTAATCTAAATGAGATTATTTGTGAGGAGTGTACCATACGGTATATGCTGAGCACTTTGAATGTATGCATGTGTGTGTGTGTGTGTGTATATATGTATACTGTACATATGTGTGTGTGGGTGTGTGGGTGTGCGTGTGTGTGTGTGGTTGTTTTAATTAATTTTAAACCAACAGTTTCAGGATAACTATAACTTTGATGAAAGATTTTGAATTACTATACCACTATATACACACACACATATAATTTACAGTTGTACTGTAGATATTTTTGTGCTAATTCAATTCTGTTTCTGTTAAAGGCACAGTTCTCCCAAAACTTGTTACAAACATTTGAGTTTCTCTCTACTGTTGAACAGAAAAGAAGAACATTTAAAGAACGTTAAAAACCAGTAGCCGTTGACATTCATAGTAGGCAAAAAAAACAAAACATGTATTATTGCACTCAACAGCTACTAGTTTTGAATTGCCATTTTTGGGTGAACTGTGCCTTTAACAGAAGCAGATTTTCTTTTTAACAACCTGCTCCAAAATCTTGGTTTTGGAAAAGCAGGAAACAGAGCATGAAGACGTACAGGCGAGAGCACTCCTGTCAGGCTCGGTCCAATCATACTTAAGCAAGTAAATCCTTTTAGTAGTAGTAAAATTCAAAATTCCATTACAGCATTCATAACAATAATCTGAATTTGTGTTTAAAAATTTAGCTTTAGTAAACTAGCTGTTAGTTTTTTTTTATTTTTATATATAATTATTTTTTAGGGGTTTTCACCTTTATTGATAGGACAGTGGAGATTGACAGACAGGAAAGTGTGGGGAGCAGAGATCGGCAAAGGACCTCGAGCCGGGAATCGAACTCAGGTCACCGCAAGCAACTCGGTGCTATGTGTCGACGCACTAACCACTAGGCTATTGGCGTCGACAACTTGCTATCAGTTTTGTTGGTTTATATATTTGTTTTTTTTTAATAGTTTATCCCTTTAACTCTACATTTGAGTTCATACTAGAAAAGTGATATGAGCACTATCTATAGCTTGTCAAGATTATTTTTGTTATGTGTGTATATATATTAAATAGCTTTAGGACAGCTTTGATACAAGATTTTGAACCACTTCAAATATTATACTACTCAAATACACTCACCGGCCACTTTATAAGGTACACCTGTCCAACTGCTCGTTAATGCAAATTTCTAATCAGCCAATCACATGGCAGCAACTCAATGCATTTAGGCATGTAGACATGCAGTTCAAACTGAGCATCATAATGAGGAAGAAAGGTGATTTAATTGACTTTAAATGTGCCATGGTTGTTGCTGCCAGACGAGCTGGTCTGAGTATTTCAGAAACCGCTGATCTACTGGGATTTTCACGCACAACCGTCTCTTGGGTTTACAGAGAATGGTCTGAAAAAAAGAAAATATCCAGTGAACGGCAGTTCTGTGGGTGCAAATGCCTTGTTGATGCCAAAAGTCATGTAGCAGCAGATCATCTTGACCATAACTACATGCCTAAATGATTGAGTTGCTACCAAAAAAAAAATAAAACATCATTGAAGTCAATAGCTACTAGTTTTGAATTGCCCTTTTTTGGGTGAACTGTCCCTTTAACAGAAGCAGATTTTCTTTTTAACAAGCTGCTCCACATTCTGGTTTTGGAAAAGCAGGAAACAAGAGCATGAAGACATACAGGCGAGAGCACAGATCATGGAGAATGCCGCAAACGCTCCTGCCAGGCCCTGTCCGCTCATGATGGGTGTAGTGTAGGACGCCGGCAGCATTCCTGCCAAACCAAACAGACTGCCTTGCAGAATCGCCCCGAACGCTGAGCAAAGAGAAAAACAAGACACGCGTCAATGTTGTGAAACACAAAAACTGATGAAACATTTCAGAGCGTTCACTCCAGTGTGATCTGCTCTTTCAAGTAGGACCTTCCTCAGCTTGATCCTCAAAATATAGTGTGGATAATGTCAGCATCAAAGCATGTGTGTGAACTCCAGCCATCTTTTACTCATTATAAACCCCAAAACAGAAAGCAAACCTCGCAACCTGAGTCTGAGCTTACTTTTACACCAGTGTGTTTTTGTTATAAAGGCATACATCTGAACATCTAAATGCTGAACTATTAGGAAAACAACTGCACTGACTCTGAATGAGAGATATTTGCTTAGCTTTAATTAAATCCAGACTATTCTGGAGTTGTAGACCCTCAAAATAAATACTGCAAACACTGTTATTCTTGATTTAAGAATGCAACAATTTTGTTT
Organism: Danio albolineatus; assembly: GCA_903798035.1. NCBI lineage: Eukaryota > Metazoa > Chordata > Actinopteri > Cypriniformes > Danionidae > Danio > Danio albolineatus. The sequence continues at coordinate 5,493,002 of CAIGQQ010040406.1, read as the reverse complement.
TTATTGTGAGTTTACACAAATAGAAATAAATCTAGAAATAAAACTAGAACAGGGGCGGAATACAAAGCCCTTTTCCATTAAAAAAATAAATAATAGAACATTTGTAACATAACATGACAAGTTCCATTATCGTTTGTGGAAGGAAGGAAGGAAGGAAGGAAGGTTGAACAGAAGGAAGGAAAGAAGTATGGATGGAAAGAATAAAGGAAGGAATAAAGGACGGAAGGAAGGATGGAAGGACAAAAGAACGGACAGAAGGAAAGGAGGAAGGGCAGAAGGAAGGATGGAAAGACAGGAGAAAGGACGTATGGAAGGAAGAATGAGAGGATGGAGGGTCAGAAGAAAGGACAGACAGACAGAATGAAGAAAAGAAGGACAGAAAGGATGGACAGAAGGAAAGAAAAAGAGGAAAGAAGAAAGGGTAGAAGAAAGAATGGAGGAAAAGACGGAAAGAAGGAAAGATGGATGGATGGATGGATAAAAGGACAGAAGGAAGGTTGAACGGAAGGAAGGAAAGGAAAGAAGAAAGGAAAGAAAGAATAAAGGAAGGACAAAAGGATAGAAGGAAAGGAGGAAGGGCAGAAAGAAAAGGAAGAAAAGGAAGGAAAGGATGGACAGAAGGAAATGGAGGAAGGAATAAAGGACGGAGGAAAAGACAGAAAGAAGGATGGATGGATGGATGAATGGATGGATATAAGGACAGAAGGAAGGTTGAACAGAAGGAAGGAAAGAAGTATGGAAGGAAAGAATAAAGGACAGAAGGAAAGAAAAGGAGGAAGGAAGAGAGGACGGATGAAAAGACAGAAAGAAGGAAGGATGGATGGATGGTAATAAGGACAGAAGGAAGGTTGAACAGAAGGAAGGAAAGGAAAGGAAAGAAGTATGGAAGGAAAGAATAAAGGAAGGAATAAAGGATGGAATAAAGGACGGAAGGAAGGATGGAAGGACAAAAGAACGAACAGAAGGATAGAAGAAAAGAAGGAAAGGCAGAAGGAAGGATGGAAAGACAGGAGAAAGGAAGTATGGAAGGAAGGATGAGAGGATGGAGGGTCAGAAGAAAGGACAGGCGGACAGAATGAAGAAAAGAAGGACAGAAAGAAAGGATGGACAGAAGGAAAGAAGAGGACAGATGAAAGGGTGGAAGAAAAAAACGGAGGAAAAGACAGAGGAAGGATGGAGAGAAAGACGGAAGAAAGGAATGAAGGAAGGATTGAT
>CAIGQQ010040406.1:5480245-5491777 GCA_903798035.1 Danio albolineatus | reverse complement strand
GGAGAGAAAGACGGAAGAAAGGAATGAAGGAAGGATTGATGACAGAAAGAAGAAAAGAAGAACGAACAAAAGGAAGGATAACAGAAGAAAGGAATGATGGAAAGCAGGAAGGACGGAAGAAAGGAAAGACAGAAAGAAGGAAGGAAGGACAGATACGCGGATGGAGAGAAAGACAGAAGAAAGGAATGAAGGATTGACAACAGAAAGAAAGGACGAAAAAAAGGATGGATAACAGAAGGAATAATGAAAAGGAGGAAGGACGTAAGAAAGGAAGTAAAGAAAAAAGAATGGAAGGAAGAAAGGACAGAAGGAAGGAAGGACAGAAGAAAAGAAGGATGGAATAAAGAAAGGAAGAAAGGAATGACAAAGGAGGAAGGACGGACAGTAGCAAAGGATGGAAGGAAGGACAGAAAGAAAAACACAACAGACAGACAAAAAGAATGAAGGATGGAAGGAAGAACAGACAGAAGGAAGAAAGGAAAGACAGAGATTGATTTTCCTCGTCCCATCACATTGTAACAGCCATTCTTAATCAGTTGCCATCATAAGTGGTGTTTTATTTAATAACTGTATACAGGCTACAACTTTTTCCTGTAACTTTTAGCTTCTGTTATGCACTATAAGGTCATGTAGCGTGAATGGAGATCTCTCCTTAAACAGTTTAAATGCCAGTACGAGGATCAATTTCGTTTTTTAAAGCTGTGTGCTAAACATAGCCTGAGGTCAGTGTGAGAGGTTGTAATGCTGAGATGCTCACAGTTGATGCAGATGATTTTGATCATAGTGAGCGTGAAGAACGGCATGGGCTCCATCTCCACCTTCACCAACACCGCTGTGATGAGAAACACCACAAAGATGACCGACAGACTGCCGGAGATCCTCAACTTCTGAGGAATCCTGGGGGAAAATAAACATGAGATGCTGCAGTGTTTCTGGAAGATTCGTGGCCATATCACACATTTTTAAAACACATACTTCTTTCTACTAAACTAATCTTTGACTTTTTAGAGGAACAACAAAACTATGAAATAAGCTTCACTGTTAGGTTCAACTCGTGTACATACAACTCAAATGTGACTGATATGAAAGATAGTTTTCAATTTTGTCTTATGCTTTACTACTTACACTTTCCTACAAAACACAAATTTAGATGAAATCTTTATAACTAGAGCAGATATAATGCAGTATTATTTCAAATCACACACAGACACACCTTTGAGACTCTGGACCACAAAACCAGTCTGATGTTTCTCAAGTTGGCAAAAACCAAAAAATACACTGTATGGCCACTTTATTAGGTACACGTCCAACTGCTTGTTAACGCAAATCAGCCGATCAAATGGCAGCAACTCAATGCATTTAGGCATTTAGACATGGTCGAGATGATCCGCTGCAGTTCAAACCGAGCATCAGAATGAGAAAGAGAGGTGATTTAAGAGACTTTGAACATGGCATAGTTGTTGGTGCCAGACGGGCTGGTCTGAGTATTTCAGAAACTGCTGATCTACTGGGATTTTCACGCACAACCATCTCTAGGGTTTACAGAGAATGGTCTGAAAAAGATGAAATATCCAGTGAGCGGCAGTTCTGTGGACGCAAATGCCTTGTTGATGCCAGAGGTCAGAGGAGAATGGCCAGACTGGTTCCAGCTGATAGAAAGGCAACAGTAACTCAAATAACCACTCGTTACAACTGAGGTCTGCAGAAGAGCATCTCTGAACGCACAACATGTCCAACCTTGAGGCGGATGGGCTACAGCAGCAGAAGAACACGCTGGGTGCCACTCCTGTCAGCTAAGAACAGGAAACTGAGGCTACAATTCACACAGGCTCACCAAAATTGGACAATAAAAGATTGGAGAACCGTTGCCTGGTCTGATGAGTCTCAATTTCTGCTGCAACATTTGGATGGTCGGGTCAGAATTAGGGTCAACAACATGAAAGAACGGATCCATCTTGCCTTGTATCCACGGTTCAGGCTGGTGGTGGTTGTTGAATTGATGTGGGGGACATTTTCTTGTCACACTTTGGGCCCATTAGTACCAACTGAGCATTGTGTCAGTGCCACAGCCTACCTGAGTATTGTTGCTGACAATGTCCATCCCTTTATAACCACAGTGAACCCATGGCTACTTCCAGCAGGATAATACGCCATTGTCATAAAGCGTGAATCATCTCAGACTGGTTTCTTGAACATGACAATGAGTTCACTGTACTCAAATGGCCTCCACAGTCACCAGACCCCAATCCAATAGAGCAGCTTTGGGATGTGGTGGAACAGGAGATTCGCATCATGGATGTGCAGTCGACAAATCAGCATGATGCTATGTCAATAAGGACCAAAATATCTGAGGAATATTTCCAGTACATTGTTGAATCTATGCCGCGAACCCGGTACTAGTAAGGTGTACCTAATAAAGTGACCAGCAAGTGTACATGGACAACAAATATTAATTCACCAATAACTGTAAGCAGACCTAATAAGCCTAATGTGATTTTTAAAGGGATAGTTCACCCAAAAATGAAAATTTACTCACATTTACTCAACCCTTCCAACCAATTTTTTTCCTGTTGAACAAAAAAGACGACATTTTGAAGAAAAGCTAACAACCCATAACCACTAATTTACATAGTAGGAACAAATAATACAAAAAGTCAATGGTTACAGGTTTCCAGATTTCTTCAAATATCTTTTTTGTGTTTAAAAGAAGAAAGAAACTAATAAAGGTTTGCAACAAATAAAAGGCGAGTAATAATAAACAGAATTTTCAATTATTGGGAGAACTATCCCTTTAAATAACCATCTAGTTGCGTTTATTTAATCTAACCACTGTTGTTTCAGATGACCACAAATGCTGCAATTCCTTTAACAGCCACAAGGGGAGACAAATCAAAGTACAAAAGGCATCGTCTGCATCGTGCGCACTGTTTTCTCCTTTGCGACTGGCCAACATGGCTGGGCTCACACCAAACATAGAGGATGTGGATGACATTCTCAAGATTGCACTGACTTGTATGCAATAAACTCACAAAATACAAATTTATATAAAGTATGTCTGGACCCCAAAACTGACCATTAATCATAAATGCACCAAATAACACCATTAATCATCAAAGAACCTGAACAGACAATTAATTGCATAATCGCAATTACTTCATCGTCAATAAACCGTCAACCAAACTTGACAAGAGTGATAGCCCAGTGTTGTACAGTGCAGTTTCTCTCTCACCTCTGGTGGATGAAGGAGTTGAGGCAGGTGAAAATGAGCAGCGGGACCATTGCGCAAAGCGTCATCACATTGTTGAACTTTGACTGAAGGACGCTACGGATCTCTGTTACATTAGCTGTCTGATTGAATTCTCCATTGGTTTCCTTCAGACGCTCGGTAAAGTACTGCACAAAGACAAGACAATGATTTTAACCCTTTAAGACCTGCCATAGAACAATTCCGCCAGGGTATATCTTAGTATTTTTACATGCTGTGATGTCATTCTTTTGAGTATTTTCAAATGCCATATATCAATAAAATCCTTACATCCCCAACTTTAAGTTTATGAATGTCATAAATCCATATTAACTAGTTAAATAGCTTAAAAGTGCAATAAAACACAAAAAAATTGAAAAATCGCTTAGTTTTTATTTTAGTTTTTACTATATACAGAAATAACACAAATGTAAACCTCAAACTTGTCAATGTAAAAAACATGCATAAAACCCTTTGAAACTATATAAAACTGATTTGGACTAATTACATCAATTCGTTTGTGAGATACACTTACTTTTATAAACAGTGTAGACAAAACAATTTGATTGATCAACAAAAAAATCTCTACAAATTACCACAAATCGGTGAGGGTTCTGAGGGCTTCAGTGTTCAAAACTACATCAATGTAAGTAAAATAATAAGCACGATTCAGCAATACAGCAAAAAATGTAAGTTTAAAGGTATAAACGTTTGATCTTTTAGGCATAAAAGTGAACCCATAAGAGTAAACAGCGTGTCATACTATCGGGATTATTCTGTTTTGTTTATATTCATACTCAAAGCAAAGCATTGTTTATGAGCATATAATACTCAAAAGCAAAGCAATTATAAAGAATATACTAGCATGTCTTGGAATGGATCTAATCCTTCAGAAAAGTCAGCTTCGTCTTTACTGGCAATAGAATCTGGAGCAGATGATGAGTCGGAGAATTCCTTGTCGTTTGACGCGAGTAATAACTCCAAAACATCAGACTATTTTTTTTGTTTGTTGTGCGGTCACGACTTCATGCCAGTGTGTGTGTGTGTGTGTCTGATATTGTGCCTGTATGTGTAAATGTGGATGTGTGTGTGTTGTGTGCATATGTGTGTGAAAGAACTTATGATGTTCCGACACGGATAAAGTGAAACCGCTACGAGAAGAGCGCACACACATAAATAGAAAAGCGCGTGCATGTTACGTATATCAAACAGCGCGCTGAGTGACATCACCACGTGAGACAAATCTGATAGGTTCACAGTGCACACGAGGTAATTACGTCACATACATAGCAACCAATAACAACCTTTATAAAACACATTTGCAAAGGCGTGCAATGTAATAAAGTGTTTTTTTTGTTGTAAACATTTTAGGCTATTTGTGTAAACTCATTAAAGAATGAAAACATTGCAACAGGAGACTGTTTTGGGCTTGAAAGTATGACGTCTCTGATTTCATATGCAAAAAAAAGTTATTGCTCTACTTATATGCTTTTGGTTTTTATTGGCTTTTAAACAGAGGCACACAAACCGGAGCGCGGGCGTTCCCGTCGGTCTTAGAGGCTTAAGAGAGAAGTTTTTGCTGATTTAAAGAAGTTGCTACATGCAGATTTGCTAGGCATGTTGTCTAACTGACCTAGATGTCTAAAATATCTGTTTGTGTTCCGGATTTAGTTTTAATAATGCAAGGAAGCATGTTTATTATTGAAGAACACACAGGGGGGGAAAAGCCATTCATCAAATACTTAAGATAACAAACATCTGCATATTAAAAGCTGAAAATAGTTCAGTAAATGCATACTTTATTTCCTGTCAGCGTTTTGTTTTTGCATAGGATTCATTCAATCATCAAACATAATTTCAGAGGTCACAGTGGAATAAACTGCCAACTATTCCAGCATATTGTGGAGAGCTAAGCATGATCGAATACCCAAAAAGGGGGAGAGCGTGCTCAGAGCCCGGTGGCTAAACAGCAGGCCAATCAGAAATAATAAATAACACCTGGTTATTCTAGTGATTGGGCCGGAGAGACACCTTCTTAAGGAGGAGAGAAGGGGCAGCCAAGAGAGGAGAGAAGCACACAAATACACACACAGCTGCACGTGTTGTGTGATTACCAAAAATAAAAGAAGTTACTCGCCTGATATCGCCGACCCTGTCTTCTTCTTCCCACAAGAGCGAACTTTACTACACATATGTTTTACACAGCAGATGCCCTTTCAGCTGCAACCCAGTACTGGGAAACACCCATAAACACTCATTTACACACACTCATACACTACGGCCAATTTAGTTAATTTAATTCACCTATAGCACATGTCTTTAGACTAGGGGTGCCCAAAGCTTTTCTTATGAAAGACCAAAAACCAAACTTGACTGAAGGCCGAAGCTAAATATACCAAACTGTATTACATTATTTGCCATGGTAACTTACTAATTTAATAATATTTAAAGATAAAAGAAAAAAATATTAATCATATTAATAAAAAAGCCTTTTTTGACAATACTGTACTTATAATACATTAAAACCATAAACAATCTCATTTATAACACGATGGAGTTACATGCTTTTTTTATTATTTATAAAAATATCCATTTTTCACTATAGTGAAATAAATGTGTCCTGTAAGTGTGGTTTTAGCAACGTGCCACACACATATACTGTATCCCCTAGTTTCACAAACAAGGTTTAAGACTAAATGTTTGAGCCGTCTCAACTGAAAATAACTTACAGTGAGATGTCTTAAAATATGTCAGTGTCATTTTTGTCTCCAGGTGCACACCAGTAATGTTTTTTTTCTAAGGCCGTTTTTATCAATGTGGCTTAAATATCCTAATTTAACTAGGTCTAGTCCTGGCTTAAGCTGGATTTATACTTGCCGCATATGTGATATTCTTTAAAAATGACAGGGGGGCGGTCAAAAGAAACTGACCGTAAAGTCAGACGGATAAACAGAGAAGTAGAGAGTTTCAGGAACTACGTCATATCATTATATCGATCAAGATTTATAAAAATTAATTGTTTTAACTGTTTTTATAAATTGTTTTAATGATTATAAAAAAATTATAACCATTCAAGATTTTTTTAATCAAACTTTGATGCATCACTTGCTTTTGTTCATATCTCGGACAGTTTTACCTATTAAAGTGTATTAAAATAATAATGACAACAGAACATGGGTTCCTCAACAAATATATTTTTTATTATGGCAAGAATAAAAGCAAAAAAGTACACTTAATAAAAAATACAGATGTTTTTTTATTTATTTAGCCTGCTGCACAATTCACACATTACTGTCTGGCTAGTTTCTGTCCTCTTCTTATGCTAAAAAGGCAATAATGGTCCAACATTTCTTACCATTATCACTATAAAGCCTAGAAAAACGGCATCATGTTGTAAACCGATAGGTTCAAATATTCCTTTCCAGTTAGCAAAGACATCATTTGTTCCTTAATTATAGTTTTGTTACTATTAAATTGTTTTAAATTCAATTGTAATATATACATCAGTGTTAAACCTGTGACTGGTGGAAAAACATATTCTGTAATTGTGTAGCTGGGTCTCCACTTTTGCCATGACCTCTTTTGGCTTTAATAAACTTTTCCCTCAGGTTTTTCCAAACCTTTTAACAAAAACTTTCCTCCTTTCTCACTGCTGTTGTAATTTCTAGCTAAGAATTATTGATCACCTGGTTATCTCTATGATCACGGATCATAAAGGTGTCTGTATAGTCTTTCGTGTTTTACAGACTAAATCTCTTCAAAGTGTTTCATATTCAACTCGAATCAGACGCGGCGCCGCACGCACTGTTCGAGTCTCAAAAAAATCATGCGCTCCGCCAGCCGAAATCATGTCGCGCGCTCACAAAGCGAACATCCGCAAACTCCGCGATGACGTCACATTCGCAGCGCGCACTCAAGCGAACTAGCGGAGGCGTCGAGTATAAACCAGGCTTTAAGCTAAGCCCTGTTTGTAAACCTGGGCCTGTATGTAACATCTACATATGTGCTTAAGGGTTTTATGACTCTTTAAAAAATCCAATTAGGGCGCCACGGTGGCCGAGTGGTTAGCACGTTCGCCTCACAGCAAGAAGGTCGCTGGTTCGATCCCCGGCTGGGCCAGCTGGCATTTCTGTGTGGAGTTTGCATGTTCTCCCCGTGGTTGCGTGGGTTTCCTCCGGGTGCTCCGGTTTCCCCCACAGTCCAAAGACATGCGGTACAGGTGAATTGGGTAAGCTAAATTGTCCGTAGTGTATGTGTGTGAATGAGAATGTATGGATGTGTTTCCCAGAGATGGGTTGTGGCTGGAAGGGCATCCGCTGCGTAAAACAGATGCTGGATAGGTTGGCGGTTCATTCCGCTGTGGCGACCCCGGATTAATAAAGGGACTAAGCCGAAAAGAAAATGAATGAATGAATAAAAAAATCCAATTAATTCACATTCAATTGAAACATTTCATTTGAGTTTGCCTTTTTGTAGTTCATCAATTAAACAAACAAACATAAATTTAGTTAAACTAGTGACGATCTCTGTTGAAGACATTTGCCCCAACCTTACTAATTATTCTTCCTCTCGTCTCAGATGGGATAGCGGGCCAAATCAAAGGTTACCTTGGGCCAACGTTGGCCTGCAGGGCCTAGTTTGGGCATCATTGCTTTAGACCAGGGATCACCAAACTTGTTCCTGGAGGTCCAGTGTCCTGCAGATTTTATCTCCAACCCTAATCAAACACACCTGAACAAGCTAATCAAGCTCTTACTAGCTATACTTGAAACATCCAGGCAGGTGTTTTGAGGCAAGTTGGAGCTAAACCCTGCAGGACACCGGACCTCCAGGACCGAGATTGGTGATGCCTGCTTTAGACTGTGAGGAAAAACGGGAGCAGCTGGAGGAAACCCACACGGACACAGGGAGAACATGCAAACTCCACACAGAAATACCAACTGGCCCAGCCGGGACTTCGACCAGCAACCTTCTTGCTGCGAGGCGAAAGTCTTAAGCACTGAGCCACCGTGCCGCCATTTTTTGCATAGTAAAATATCATATTAAGTGACAACAGTACTTTTTGCGATATAAATGTCACTTAATGTCTTAACCAATAGTTCTCCTCTTTAGAATGTAATGCATTCTTCGTATTTTGATGGTTTAATTAAACCTACAAGGACATTAAAATCAAATATTGTGTTCCCTCCAGACATCACTTTCAGCCTCTGCTGTATACGCAAATCAATCATATTTTTATCCTTATAAAATACAAATATTACAGGTTTTTTTTTTATGTTTTTGTATGAAACAAAATCAATGCCAAAAGTATTGAATTAAAAAGTTTGTTGAATAACACTAACTGAAAAAAATAATGCATTGAATTAACAAGTGCTTGCATTTTAATGACATGAATTGCCAGGGTTTGTATTTTTATGTCCCGAAATTTAACATAGCTGTTTATTTAAGCTGTGAATATTTTAACTAAAAATATTTTGCACACATTTTCATACTTAAATTCAATACTTCATAATTCACCTTCCAAGATAAACTTCCAAAATATTCTGTACTATTTAAAATTACAATATATATTATTCAAAAGGCAATTTTCAGTTCATTTTATTTAAGTTCAAAAATTCGCTTCCATAAATTCAGTGGTTCAAATTCGGCTGTTGAAATTCGATATTACATCCGGGAACTGCAGGAAAAGCATTAGAGTACCGATCCAAGATCACTGTCTGCTGTTAGACATCCTCACCAGCAGTTGGTGCTAAATGCAGTTAACGGCTTCATCAACAAGCAAACGCAAGACGACGTGTGCATGGGTTAAGATGGACCAAGAGGTGAGTTTATTATCAGCACACGCAGTGTTTGTTGTAGTATGTCATTTTAGTGCATAGTTTTATGAAGTATTGAATTTAAGTATGAAAATGTGTGCAAAATATTTTTAGTTAAAATATTCACAGCTTAAATAAACAGCTATGTTAAATTTCGGGACATAAAAATACAAACCCTGGCAATTTATGTCATTAAAATGCAGGCACTTGTTAATTATTTTTTTATTTAGTGTTATTCGACAAGCTTTTTAATTCGATACTTTTGGCATTGATTTTGTTCCATATTTTTGGTCAATATGAACCATGATCTGAATTAATCCGACTCAATGTAAGATACAGAAAATAATATATAATGATATTAGATGCAGTCCATTTACATTCATGCATTTGGCAGATACTTTTATCCACAGAAAGGTGCAGTACATTCGAGGTATATATTTATTAGTTCATGACGTTCTGGGAAATGAATCTGTGACCTTGATGTTGCTTTCCGCTTTGAGCTCCAGGAATGTTTTACATTAAAAGCAATATTCACAGCTGGTTCGTTTTATATTGCCAAAATGCAAAACAAAATGAACTTCGGGGAACAATGAACTTAAAATCCAATATAGTTCATATTACGTTGGCTTCATCTTATAATGTGCTACAGTGTGCCATAAACTGCAGTCTCAAGGTCTATCATTGCAACTCAATGAGAAGATTGTTACCAAAGTAGCAGTCATGAAGAAATTCCAAGGCAGGAGAGTTCCCAGGCCCAGAATGAAGAAAATGATCCATACGGCATTGTACCTGGAAGACAAGTCAAATACACACAGTTTCATTCATTCATTCATTTTCCTTCAGCTTAGTCCCTTTGTTCATCTACAGCAGAATGAACTGCCAACTTATCCAGCATATATTTTACACAGCAGATGCCCTTTCAGCTGCAACCCAGTACTGGGAAACATCCAAACGCACCCACATTTACACGCACTCCAATTTATTTTATTTAATTCACCTATAGTGCATGTGTTTGGACTGTGGGGGAAACCAGAGCACCAAGAGGAAACCCACGCCAACACTGGGAGAACATGCAAACTCCACACAGAAATGCCAACTGATCCAGCTGCGACTCGAACCAGCGGCCTTCTTGTTGTGAGGCAACAGTGCTAACCACTGAGCCCCCGTGCCATCCCACATTCAGTTTCACTAGTGCTTATTTTCAGGGCCCTTATATGCTGGGTCCTATGAAGTTAGTTTGACATTTTTCAGAATTCTGTTTTATTTTGTCCCCATTTTATGACTAAAAATAAATAAACAACAAATTAAATCAAGACAATTTTGCAATCAGGCTTTTTTTATTAGAAATTTCAAATTTATTTTGATGGACATCAAGTAAAAAATCTGTATAATCTGGGTGGTGGGATAAAAAAAGGCTAAAGATTGAAATATTGGTAGACACGCTGCACAAGTAACGCAACTTACGTCATAGCTCCTCAAACCGGAAGTCAAACATACACCTAATTCTGCTTTTTGGGACTGTGTACAACCGGTGACACTTCATGCATTTTCTTTGATCGTATTTCTATGACACACTGTGCTTAAATTCGGCATTTCCATCAAAGTTTCCCACAGTGCAGAAAATATAGGGCCCCAATCATGTAATGTGATCAAGTTCACATTAATACCTGTCTCGTGGAGCATTCACGGCCGTCATTGTGTCCGTCTGGCAGATCTGTCACCGATAATGTTCAGAAAATGGCATCAAATCTGAAATTACAAAACAAATCACAAGGAAACAAACATTAATGACGCTGAAGCACATAATCTGATGCTTAACATATCAATAAGGCTATCATAAGACAAGCTTTTATGCCCTTTTAGAAGCTTCAAAATAAAAGCCACTGTTTAATACTAGGGCTGTCACGATACTAGGATTCAGTACCAATTGATACTGAGGTTTTAAAAACGTCCATCAACATTTGAGCACTTTTTTGACTTTGATTGGCTGTAAAGGTCATCAGTTCACCGAACTCACTGCTGTTTCTGAGGGTGCTTTCACACTTGGTTCAATTTCCTGGACCGTACCCAAGTTTGATTGTCTCCCCTTGCCACCTGCTTGGTTGGTTTGTGTTCACACTGTCTTTTTTCCTTCTGAACCCCGGTATGCTTGCGTCATCAAGCCGATGTTTTGTGTACGTCTGTTGCCAGGTGACGGACACGAAAGCAAAGCGCCAAAAGGTAGAGACGTCCGCACATCGCGGTTGTTTCGCTTTAACTGAACCTTTTGGTTTAGAACATACAGAAAACGGCTCGCGTCTTTTTGCCGCAAACATATTATACACGTTCAGAACATCACGCGATGTCCCAGCTGTTTTTGGAGGAGACAAGCATTATCACTGTGTTTGCTCTGTCTCAGTCGCGCTTGTCAACGCGTGATACTCAGACACACACACACACACACACACACACACACACACACACACACACACA
>CAIGQQ010040406.1:5449215-5480235 GCA_903798035.1 Danio albolineatus | reverse complement strand
CACACACACACACACACACACACACACACACACACACACACACACACGACTGAATGTTATAAAAACTATAGTTTGTTGTACAGTTGGCGGTTCACTTCCGGCTTATGGTGCGATTGTATTCTTACAACAAGTGAACCGTACCAGAGTTCACATGAACCGTACCCCAGAACACCTCTTTCAGGCGGACTCGGGTACGGTTCACGGGTGCGCACCCGAGTTCAGAAGACGTGTTCACACTAGCTAAACGTACCGTACTATGACGTCAAACGAACCCGGGTGCGGACCAAAAGTGCTAGTGTGAACCACAGATAAAGGGACATTGCAGTGTTTCAAAGTCATGTCAATCAGCTGGTTTGTCTAGAAGCTGACATACGAGCAATCCGCTGATAAATCGCAGCTTTAAAACGCTCTAGTGTCCCTGTATCCGTGGTTGAATTCAGTAAACAGCGATGAGTTCGGTGAACTTTACAGCCAATGACAGTCATTTCTGTTGAGCATGTGAACTTAAACCAGTGGTTAAACACCACGCTCAATAGCACTGAAATGCCAGCAGAAAATTGACATTTTAAAACTTCAGTATTGATTTGTACCAAATTCCAGTATCGTGCAACCCTATTCAATACCACTATGTGTTCTCCTGAAAGAAAAAAGTCATACATACCAAAGAAAGCTTGACGGCAAGTAAATAAATGGGGTTATTTTCATTTTTGGGTGAACTATTAATGATACAGAGATATTTTTATGAGAAACTAAATGTTTCTAATGCTAAACTACAAATACCTTCTGATGTCTCCAGATCTCTCTGTAGGCCTCAGTGTTTACTAAATAAATAGCCTTTTTAAGTTCAGAAATATGATCTAGAAATGGATATTCTGGCAGTGTTAACAAAAAACATACAGAAATATCCAAACAAACGCTTCAATGCCATTCTTACATGTGCTTGCAATTAGCCTAGATCTCTAAAACAATATTTTGAATTCATTTCATATTATGCTTTATTAACACTTGGGTGTAGAGTTCGTAAAGGTAACAAGAAATTAATTTCCTGAGCTCAAGCAAAGCCCTAAAGGAACACATCGTAAAATCCGTTGCGCACAAGAAAGAGTGAAATATTGATTAATTCTGTGATCCTTTGTGAATTTAGATATACGAAGAGAATGAGAAAGTAATGAACTCCAGAAACGACAGCTTCAGAATTCTTACTTGTGAACTCTGGCTAGTTGTATAACTCGACATGTAATTGAACGGTTTGGAAATGGATTCTGTTCCTTAATTTTGTATCACACACACAGGACTTGACATTAACACCCGCCAAATGCAGGCAGATTTCAGCTGTGGCGGGTTAGACAGACACTCCAGCTGGCTGAAAATCATTTTTAATTTGCCAGTGCTGGCTCGTCGCTACAGATTAGAATGATAGTTTATGACCGTTTGTCAACATGCGTGAAAACCGTGATCTTAAAATTGAGAAGCAGCACGACTGACATAAACAGCTTTCCACGCATGCAAAAGAAAGCAGGTGAATAACGAATGCGAGACAGGCTCTCCTCACTCACTGACAAGGGCTTTAGTGTCGCACGCACAGCTGATTTGATGTTTGTGAATGTCTAAAAACTCCTGTGCCGTTTCCTCGCGTGATGCAACTGTGCTTGGAAACGAAACTAGTGCGATGCTCGTGCACCCACAATCCTTCAAGGGCCCGAAAATCTTTGTAAGCAGCAGCAGCAGCTTAAACCATTCTTTGAACAGATTATTAATAGGCATAACATTAACCGTGTGCACGGCATCATCCTTTCATTATCGCGCACGGAATGATTTTCACTCGCTTTCTTTTGCTTGCAGTTATTTTTGTTAATATTGACCTTATTTCGCCCCGCCCACTTTTAATACTTCGCTCTTCCGCATTTTGTCATCCAACTTCCAGTACACTGACACAGTACACAGTATCAGACTGTTTCGGAAAGTCATTATATAGTGTATAGTTAGCTGTAATTTTATAAAAATGGCATATAATGCTAGTTCAGTAAATGTTTTGAGCTGGGAGTACATCAAAACCTCCCTGCAACCATCAGATGGTCTCATATTGCCCCATCCATCGCTACCATTAATGTGTGTAGACGATATGAGCCAGAGGTAACTTACGGGGGTATTTTTTAATTACTTTGTCCTGTCTCAAGGAGTAGATGGAGCGTTTATGAAGACTTATAAAAGTACTGAGGCCTACCAATATTTACACAGTGGGAAAGTTGGTTGTGTTCTATTACACAGTGAGGGGGATTTCGTCTTTTTAAAAGCAAATGTGCACCCCAGCCAGTCGAGCAGTCCATGCCACTCAGCGTGGGGCTACTTAGTAAGCAGGGATCAGTGGAGACTACAGGATGTTCGTGCATCGCTGGTTTAGGAAGGTCCTGTGGTCACGCAGCCTTTATATTATGGAAGGCAAGTAAATATAATAATAAATAGTAATATCTTGTAAGGTCTGTGTTAACATGAGTAAGCCATAAATGTACACAGTATGCTAACGTATTTGTGTAATAATACACAGCTGCTGACTCGGTTACCATCAGCAGACTGAGTATCTGGTCAGATCTCTTCATTTGTGAGGTGTTGAGCTTATTCTTTAATGCTGAAGTCACTCGTTTGGGTGATTGTTTTAGAACTTCAGATTCAGTCGCCTATGGGAGAAATGACTAGGAATAATAAACGGCAGAAAACAGTCAAACTACTCGCTCTACAAACAAGTGTTTGCATGACTACACAGACAAAATACAACAATATAATAAGAAAACATCAGTTTGCAACATCAAGCATCAGAACGAGCTGTCTTTAATGTCTAAAAATGAATGGAAGTGAATGAGACCGGAAGTCTCGAGACAAAAAGACTCAAATGGCTGCGCCCGCTCATACGCGGAGAATAAGGTCAATAGACCATTTTGAGGGATGTAAACAAAAACAACGGTCTCTGTGTATGTCCTGTTTTACATTTTCAATTTCTATAACTTCCGAACATGCAAAAAGTTACAGTTACAGTTATGAAAGAGTTTGATAAGCAAGAAGTGTTCATGGGCCAATGACATCGCCACATTATAATGTCTATAGTTTAATAATCATTCTTTACAATAATATTGCTTTAATATGTACGCATGCATAGTTAACTGGTGATCTGGGATCTTGAGCCAGGACAGACTACAGTGCATTGTTTTAGATGCGTGCGAATGCATATTTTTAAATGTCAATTGTTTTTTAAGAATATTTTTCTTGAATAAATTATGTAAGTATACAGCAGCATTTTGCTTGGTTCGACACATTATTTAAATCTGTGGCAAAGAAATAATTAGTTTGGTGTGGCCAGAGAAACAAAAATCCCTGAAAAATCCTGTAAAAGAAAACTATTTGCACTTTTTTACACTTTTATAAAAACACAACCCATTTGCTCAAGCTCATTGAGTAAGCTCATACACACACAAAAAATTTTAAAAGAACGAGGAGGCATTTGGAAAAAACACAAAATCAATTTGAATCAAGTAATTTTAGCATGTCAACGTCAAATTACGCATATAAAATATATTTTCCCAACAACAAAATTGTCGCTAGTGAAAATGGCAAGTGGCTAGTAACGTTGGAAAACTACTAGGCACAGTGGCTGGTGATCAAAAAAGTTAATGTCAAGCCCTGATTACACAAGATTAAAAAACTCCCTGCAACAAAACACTACAACTAGTTTTGGATAAACTGTCTGAAGACCAAAATGATAATGAAAGACTGATGTTGGTTTCTTCCAGGCAGAGCACTATGAATTGTGTATATATGAACCAATCTGCTTGACTTTTGCTGTTTACTCTGCATAAACAAATAAAAAGGATGTCTTTCTGACAACAATAGTCTTGAAAAGATGTTTATAATCATACTGATACTAATGCAGCGTCCTTTTTCATAAAGCACTTTCTGCAGTGCAATAAAACACACTCAAGTGCTCTTCATTCAAACAATGTCAGGGTGTACAAAACAGACTCTCAGTTAAGAGATTTAGTGAAAGTCAGAGCATGAATACAACATCACCATATATTAAACATGGTATATCATTTTATATTATCAGTATACAAATCATGCAGGTTAATATTTATTATCATAAGTTGCATGTCATAATGTGTTATATCATTGTTTTCAATAATCTGACAAGTAAAACGTTTATGCTCTAAATCAGGGGCGACTAACTCTGCATTTGGAGATCTACCTTCCTGCAGATTTCAGTTGCAACTAGGGTATGGTCGATAGACGATGCCATCGTTGCGGCAGCAACCCACTCGCAAAAAATTCACACTTAATCCCCGTTTACACTAATACAGCTTAGTTTTAAAATGGCATTTTAGAATGAAAACGATCCACAACCACTGTTGTTTCATCTAGCATTTCTCAAAAGATCTCAGTCCACACTATACCGCTGAAAACGCGCGCACACAGGCATGTGCTGCATCATATGCGCACGTCTGAGCTCCAGGCAGTCAGCGGGTGCTTTGAGCACAAAACCTCAGATAGCAATGTAATTCAGACAGTTTATCGAGGATGTACCGCTGGATGGCGTCTCACTATAGTTGTTAAACGTGATGTTTAATTAATCTTGTCTCTATCTAACGACTCTTCTGCCGTTTTAATCTATCAGGTAACGTGTTACAGCATCAGTACACTGCTTCAATCTTTCGCTTTAATGCTTGTAATTTTAGCGAAAACCTCAGATACTGTTGGTTGGTTCCTGTTGGTTGTGCGATTTTTTTTTACCAACCAAGATTGTCGATGCCATTATAAAGACAAAGATCACTCTCTCTATTCATGCCGGAGTCCCACAGAAAAAAAGTGATTGACTGGTGGTAATTTGTGTGCAACTTATCTTTATTTATTTATGATTTGGTTATGGGTATAACAAAGACCATGGTAGGCTACAAATAATTAAATTTGTTATGAATTATTCATAAATAATGAATTCACCTATGACGACGATGCCATAGTTCATCGCGATGTTTCACATTAGACATCGTCCGATGCCAAATTGGTCGACATTGCAAGTGCACCATTTCAAACAGTAACATCACTGTGATTTCCACACAACCACTTGACAAAAATCGACCTGATTTGAGGAAATCATGTTAGAAGTACTGGAAATCTGTTACGCTAAGATAATCTGACTGACCTTCTGTGAACACAAGAATGCAATCATCTTTTAATCAATACGTCCATGTTTTTATAAAGCACCAACCTTAATCATATCAGCACTTCAACCAGGTCGAGATAACCTCTGAGGCAGGATGACACACGGCTTTAGAAACTCAATGTTTTACTTCAAAGTTTCAAGGGAGTTATTAATTTAGTGGAAGTTAAAAAAAATGTTTAAAAACATGGCATGGTTAGCTGATAAGGGCTGAAAGCTAATGAGGCATTTCCACCTTGAGCAGACTTGGCAACCATTAAAATACTGAGGAACTCCAGGAATGAACACAAAACTACTGTGACACGCCAACAGAACATTAGTTCACAACTAGGGCTTCCATGGTAAAAAAATAAATGAATAAATAAATACTATTAAAGTAAATGGAAACCACCAACCAACATTCTTCAGAATATATTATTTTATGAAAAAAGAAATTCAAATAGGTTTTGAACAAGTGAAGCATGACTAAATGATTCAATTTTTGGGTGAACTATCCTTTAAAGTTCATTTATACTTTTACAAATGTTTAAAAGACATTCATCTTAATTTATCCAAAGCCTTGAAAGCTCAAGAACATTCAGTCCTATTACATTTTCCCAAGTCCTTGTCAATAACGTTTACGATCAACAATCTCTTTCAGAACAGCTCGTGCGTCAAATCTGAAGTACGTCCCACTTAAGCCAATGTGCAGAGTCATAACTGCACTCCACAAATTAATCCCTGCAGCCAACAATCACTATATTCACCCAATTTGGTCCAGTTTCCCGCAGTGTCCTCTGGCACGGTTTTCTGGGACTGTGTATCTAACAGGTCCCTCCGTGGATTCAAATTTCACAACAAAGCCTCAGGTCCTGAAATAGTCTGTCTGCCGGGGTGCTCCAGAGAGGGCCTGAAACCCGAGATAATCGCCAGCGTATCCAAGAACAAGCTCAGGACAGATTTTGGCTCAAGAGGCCCAGCAAACCAACTCTAGCAGCCAATAGCTATGTTTCCCATCCATAGATGTGACATAAACTCTTTTATTGATTAACTTGGGGTCTAGTTTATATCGATTTGTTTGAATGAAAATTAGTTTTCACTTTAACATGTAATGCTCTCCACTGGGCTCCCATAGTTCCCTCTGGTTTAGTTCCTGTAATTCCTTCTGCCATTAAAACACACAAACAACATGGTAGTGTCAGCAAGCCAGGAAGAACTCTGAGAAATTTTGTGCTCTATGAAATGAAAATGAACACAAGCACACCTCCCAAAGAAAACCCAGCATAATTCAGGACTCTCAGTCACGCATTCACCATGAGACACACGCATTTAACCCACTAACTCTCAACATCGTGTAATTCTCATGGTATGAAGTAGTGGTTAAGACAATTAATGGACAAGACGTGAATATTAAAGGAATCTGATGTTGGTATTCAACATTGCTGCTTCCAGATAAATTATGTGGCCAAGCTGCAAAGACTTCTACAAGATGCAGCAGCTTGACGTAAATTAAAGCAGTAAATTGTAACGCACTAGTCTAGCATGGGCCGGTATAAGATTCTAACGGTATGATAACCTTGGATAAAAATTATGATTACAGCATTCACCCACACACCCCATTCTCTTAATCCAACCACTAATGTTTTCAAAAGCAAACTCGAAAAAGAAAAGCCATCACAGCCATGTGATTTCACTACGTTTTCAGCCTGTTGCTTGTTTATTTATTTTATTGTATTTTTTGTCTTTGTTTTATCTGGCTTCAAACCCATCGTCGCGGTTAACTCCGCTCCACGTCCCAAGTCGGTCGACATACGTGGCGAGCTACTCGGCAAATTGGTAACACCAGAAAAAAGCAGTCTATACAAGCAGTCAGCAGTAGAATGAAAAGGAATAGAAGCCATTGGCGGTGTCATACCACACCGTAGCATTCATTTTTAAGACAAACTGCAGCCAGACATACCGCTGGCTACATTATTCACACTCTCCACAAATGTAGACAAGGGTGCGTATCCAAAACGAGCCTGTGGTGCTTTTTAAATATTATATCAGAATTATATTGTATTGACTGAAATATATCATTACATAAATTTTGGGCTTCCATATGAACATAAATGCCGTCCCATCACATGGTCACGTTAAAACAAAAATCACATGACTTTATTTGATAGACATCCTGAAATTTAGGGCGCCAAGGTGGCGTAGTGAGTAGCACATTCACCTCACAGCAAGAAGGTCGCTGGTTCGAGCCTTGGCTGGGTCAATTGGCATTTCTGTGTGGAGTTTGCATGTTCTCCCAGTGTTTGCGGGGGTTTCCTCCGGGTGCTTCGGTTTCCCCCACAAGTCCAAAAACATGTGGTATAGGTGAATTGGGAAGGCTAAATTGTCCGTAGTGTATGTGTGTGAATGAGTGTGTATGGATGTTTCCCAGACATGGGTTGCAGCTGGAAGGGCACCTGCTGCGTAAAACAAATGCTGGATAAGTTGGCAGTTCATTCTGCTGTGGTGACCCTGGATTAATAAAGGGACTAAGCCGAAAAGAAAAGGAATGAATGAATGTCATGATATAAATTTTGGCCATATCATGTGTACATTTATGCCATCCCATCACATGGTCATGTTAAAACAAAAATCACATGACTTTATTTAATAGACATACTGAAATTTATTTAGTAAATGTGTTTCCATCTTAGTTCATTTTAAAGTTCGCAACAGGTTCAGAACTCAAAACCTGACTACAACCATTACTATAAGCAGCACCATAAATATGTATAATCCCATTCAAATCCCTTTGTAAGGCTTGCCGCCCAACAAGGCCCAGTTTCTACCTCATGGTTTTAGCTTCGTCACAAAAGAACAGCAGGCCATGATTACATGCATTTTGTCTGACTCATTTGAAAGTGCTGTGAGGCAGCTGGACGGCAGGCCTGATGTTTTTCACCAGTAAGAAACTCAAGGCCATTTCATTTGTCCTCTATTCTCTGGGAAACGTTACGAAAGCAGAAAATACGCGAGTTTGAACTTCCGCCATCTTACCGAAAGCAAAGAACAGATTGAAATAAACACTGCAACATGTTGTTTATTTGGACCACATTTCGTGCAAAAGCAGTGCTCTATGAAACCACACAAATGTCCTGAAATCCCCAGCCCTATCATTTGCTTGAGCCTTCATTTTAACACCCAGCACAACACATTTTACTTCCTTAATGTGAGACAGTTAAGTGTTAAAAATCAAACATGAGCCTCGTGAAAAAATGTAAGTGTTGGAAGTGATATCAGTGTTTTCAATAGTGAATATAAGGCCATTTCTGTGTTAATGCTATGGTGCTGTGGAATTAATCAATGGCAATTGTCATGCACATTTAGTCAAAGTTGATGTAATCGCAATGATTGTGACATTGAGATAATCGTTCTGTCAAACGACAGCTGTTTGCGTAGATTCTCAGTGAGCTACGACTGTGTGGCAAATGCAGCTGCATCAGAAAGAATGTGAAAATACCACATATGACAACATGTTTTACTCTAAACTCGCTACATAACTTGGTGGAGTGTTTGAAATAAATCCCCCTGTGAGAACATTCTGTAGTCTTGTGATGATTGAGTTAAAGTTGTCTGTTGTCCGCTTGATAGGTTGTGATTATTGAAGTACTGTTTCCGGGTCCAAGCAGCTACTCATTTGTATTGAGAAAATATTCATTTATGACCACTTTTTAGTCATATCACACATTAAGTTATATTTTATTTAAAATCACGGCGTACACAACAGTCTTGCTGCATCAAAGACACCAATCTTTATAAAAAATTAATCACTTTCTGGCAATTCGATATTAGCCATGGTTATAAATATATTGCGATATATATATATTGGCGTTACATATACAGCACTTTGTAAATGTTTATTATTACTAGGGCTGTGCAATATGGACAAAATAATCATACTTTTGGATTTTTGGAACGAATATTGCGATTGTGATTTTATTTGTGATTTTGGCAGCTGTTTTTGCTTTTTCAAACGCAGTACATACATTCTAAATGTATTCAGTGCACAAGAAGTGCAGAACAAAACATTTCATAATGAAATAACAGAGTATTAAGTTTAATAAATAAAACTGTAGTAAAATTGTCTTTAAAACAGACAACATAAAATAAAGATGAACTAACCTCAGCTCTAGTTAAACACATACTGTACACAGTAGTACTAACTGCTTGATAAACAAAACTGTAATAAATTGTGTTAAAAACAGACAACATGAACAAATAAAGATGAACTAACCTCAATTCCAGTCAGAACAATAAATAAAAACTAACGTAAATCAAAATTCGCTTCTCCCGCTCAACTTTGTCGTGCGCAGAGTGAGCTCTGATTGGTTAACATCTTTCCCCTGCTCAGCTTAGCTGTAACTGGCCGGTGCGCTGCGTCAGCTCTGATTGGTTAACAAATCAAAATCACGCGCACAAGAACGTGAACAAAAAACAAAATAAATTTACAGATAAAATTGCAGCCTTCGCGATTTAGAAATTGCATCTGCTTAAATCATGATTTTTTTGCGATTGCGATTAATTGCACAGTCCTATTATTACGATTTGTTGAGACTCCCTATACAGTTTGATGCCTAGGGGCATCGCTATACTCCATTATTCCCATTAATTGCTATACCCCATTTGCACGTGACCCAGTAAAAATCGCCAGTGCCCCAGTAAACGCTATCAGATATAAATTACTTTATATGCAAGTGTATTTTTTAAGAGTGGTAATCCCAAGGCATTATTCTATATGTGCAACTGAACCAACGTTGGTCAAAGCAATGTAGTTTAATCAAAAAGCAAACTAAGCATGTGCACAGAAAAAAAAAACATACCCGCGTGCCTCACGTACCGCTCCTGCTTGACGCTGCTCTGCTCCTGGTGTAAGTACTGGTTGTGAACATGCACGACAAATAAAATAGGCGCACTGCTCACACGCCGCTCATGCATTGTGAAACCGGCGTAACAGTCTTTTATGCAAATGTGTTGTCATGCAGTGAGTTTTACAAAAAGTTGAAATAATATGATGGTGATCGTGTGTGGACTAAGCATGGCTTGTGATAGATTTTTTGTA
The DNA here is from genome assembly GCA_903798035.1 of Danio albolineatus. Lineage (NCBI taxonomy): Eukaryota > Metazoa > Chordata > Actinopteri > Cypriniformes > Danionidae > Danio > Danio albolineatus. The sequence goes on along the minus strand of CAIGQQ010040406.1, from coordinate 5,469,958 downwards.
TGAAGCAAAATGGAGGGTTCAGGGAGGTTAATCTTAATAAACCTAATTCTCGGCCATGAGTCACATCTAAAGTTACATTTTTTGAGAGGTGCGCATCAGCCACGGCGACCACACGCAGGCTGCCCCAGGGCATACGCATGTGCTTGACGCAGAAGTATAAATCAGCCTTAAGACAACGCACAACAGATAATTCTATAAAACATCTATCTTTGTATTCTGTAGAATTTTATTCTAGTGAAATTAAAATTCATGCAAAAGATTTCTTAAATTATCTTAGCATTTCTTCAGTTGTATCTTTACACAGTTTTCCAGTTACATTTAGGATTAATTTATTTTATTTATTTAGAAATGTAATTGTGCCTTTTATTTTATTTTTTTGAACCTTCCATAAACACTTTGATCAATGTTAGATGGCTGGGGTGGGTGGTAGGGTTTTTAGATCCTTTTTGTTGTAGGGTAAATTCATGATGTATGGTCCATCTCTTGTAAAGATTTAGGCGGTTCTGTGTATAAAAAAAGTTTTTTTTTCAAATGAAAATAAAGAGTTAAAAAAATAAGAAAAAATATATATATAATTGTGTAATAACAATAACACTATTATTTATTTATAATTATATATATTTTTTTTAAGCGTAGTCAATTTGAACAACACACAACGGTTGATGATCATAAAAATGTTAAAAAAACTTTATTGACTTCTAAAAACAGATGTACTACAACAGTAACAATAACGAATGCCATCTGCTGACAAATGACAGTTTAACAACCTCATATTTTCACACAGCTGAAACACCACTCAGGAAACCAATCTAATTTTTCAATCTGACCAAAGTTGCATGACATGCACGCACGCCACATGAGCTGCATTAACCTGCCGGCTATAGTACTGAGAGCTCACTGTCTCGCGTCCATGATACATCTCACATGAATCTCATCAGAAGTGCATGACCTACATCTACTGTCCAAACCACCAGCAATATGACAAAAAGCAAGGCTGTCATTAAACTATTGTGCAAATGAAACTTCCCTAGTCTTAAGAAACCATACAGTGTGATAAAAAGTAAATACTTTGACATTTTTAGACTAAGATAGCATAAATATGACCTCAAGGTTGATGGACATGGACTAACAAATCAATAACTCATTTTGGTTTCATGGGTCATCGCAGAAATCTTCAGCATCATTAGTTGCATTGATTGTTTTGTGATTTATCTATACATAAAATGGACACTGAGATTGGAAAAACGGCAGATGAGTTGCTTTTCCAGGGTTCAACACTAAGGCAAATTTTTTACTAAATTATTTTATTAAATTTTTTCACTGGCCCCACCAAAAAACTAGTTATTTGCTATTTCTCAGCCACATTTAGCAGTAAGGAGAAGGTGCAGGTATTTTATTAAGGGTTCATACATATTTTTACTACTAAAATTCCATGACTTTTCCAAGACTTTCAAGTAAATTTTCATGACCTAATGTTTCATATAATGTCTATGTACACAGTACGTGGTAAATAAGAAAAACTAAGCACATTCAAATTAATTACAGCACATCTTAAAACATGCAACAATCACTCATTCAGTCGTTTAGTCATTCATTCTTTAGACTAAAGCCTGGTTTATACTTCTGCGTCGAGAGATTGCCGTGACACCCTGCGCTGTTGTGAATTTATACTTCTGCGTGCTATATGTGCTGCTCTGCAATAACACTTGCGAAACGCTAGCTGGCAGTAGGCGACTATGTCCCTCTGTGTCGAGTTTCTTCGCTGGTATTTTGTTTTTTCTGAAAGCTACCTTAATGTACAAGTGGCTCAAACTCGCTCATTCTGAGGCGGGAACCGGCGGACGTGCAGCAACTTTAACAATAAGGTAAACACCAAACAAAAGTTTCTATCTAGAGCAGTAGTTCTCAAACTGTGGTACGTGTACCACTAGTGGTACACGGGCTTCCTTCTAGTGGTACGTGGAGGAATTGCTGAATAATTAAAGTAAAAAAATGAACACACTTTAAACCCTTTGACGCGTAATGTGATCAGTAAATTGATTTTAATAGGCTAAACCTTTTATTTAAGTGGCTGACAATAATAAATATTGTTAATTAGAAGAATTAATCTGCTTCGTTTTTGAACTGTAGCTACTTAATTAGGCCTACTATGCTACAGTACTTCAATACCGGTTATTATGGTGGTACTTGGAGAGACTATTTTTTTCTGAGGTAGTACTTGGAGAAAAAAGCTTGAGAACCACTGATCTAGAGCACCTTCACGGGACTTAACACTTGTAAAAGCTCGCTCCTTTGGGCTCACGCAGCTCTCACCCCCGCCTACACTCGTCAGCACGACCAATCACAGAGCTTGCACTATGCGTCGTTTCGACATATAGTTACATTTTTTGAGAGGTGCGTGTCAGCGTTGGCAACAGCCACGGCGACCACGCGCAGGCTGCACCTGAGCATACGCGTGCACTTGACGCATAAGTATAAATCAGCCTTTATTCCCTGATTTACCAGGGGGGCGCCAACTACTTCGTTTAAATTTATATTTATATTTTACGTAAAAAATGTATTTATATAATGCACTACTAATGTGAAACCATGGGATTGGCCAGGGACAGAAAAGACAACTAACCTATATTCAAGTATATAGATATTTGTTAAAACAAATTTCCATGACTTTTCCAAAGATCCATAGGTTTTACTGCTTTTCCAAAACTTTTTCAGGCCTGGAAATTGTCATGTAAAAATTCCATGACTTTTCCAGGTTTTCCATGACCGTATGAACCGTTTAGTGCAAAACAAAAGGTGGCTGACTTTAGTGACGGCAAACTGTGCAAAACATCACTTAATTTTTTCATAAGCTGTTTCTCAATTGCAAGAACGCAGTACAGACTTGTGTTCTTGTGGAGACCGGTCTTGCCAGGTCACATGGGGATAACGAACTCTGGAGACAAGGACAGAGACAAATGAGATGCTGCGTTCTTTCTGATGGTCACATGACCCTCACGCATCTTTAACCAAAAATTATTTCAACATTACAGCATTCATACAATGATTTATTGTTTTCCCCTATTTCACAATCTATACTCTGCATAAAGACTTTACAAATATTCATTGCACATCACAAATAAAACTGATTTTAATACGAATTTCAACAAATAAACACCCTTAAATGTAGTCATGCCTTTAATAAGATTTTTTTAATAATGTTTGCTTTCACCGTCTCATTTAGGGAAACTCCTGAGATAAATAAGTTAAATCTCTGAACTTTAATAATAAATCTAAACAAAATGCTGCGCTTCCCACCTCCAGTCGCAATGACTTCTGGGACTTCTAGAGCGAGTTCGGTGCTCAAGTCTGCATCGGTGTGTCCTTGATATCAAGAACACATCCAGGAACTTTCATGCGTCCTCCGTTCTTGTGATCTTGAGTATTGAAACTGAACTTCAGCGGATGATGATGACGTTACACGAGAACACGAGGACGCAAGATCGCTGAAGAACACATATTGAGAAAAAGCCGTAGTATGTCTTTAAACAGACATTTTCTTTTAGCCTCATAATTTGATGTTGCATCCAATCAGATAAGAGGAACCGAAAAAGCAATATGGTGTTTACGACTTCACAAAAAAGGTAGCATTTAAATACTTAAAAGCACAAACTGTTTCTTGATTATATGACTGTATTTGCATGTAATTGTCAAATAGTCACAGGCAAATAAACATTTAGTGACAGGGCACCACCGATCACACCAGTAACAATTCTGTCTACTGTCCCGGGCATGTCTCAAGACGCCATTTTACTGCATACAACATTCGGACACAACTGTCGGTATCGTGGTGGTGTCCGAAATAAAGGAGTGCAAAAGCAAGAGTCTTTTCACTCCTTGCGTTCACCATGGCTGAATGAACGAATGAATACTAGAAACTCATCATAGACTGCTAAAAACTTTGGAGGGAATGTGGAGACGAGAGTAAAAATAATACTTTTTATTTCTCATTTATGAATTGAATTTTTTTTTTAAATAAAGACCTTTTTTCTGATTAAAATAATAACGAAAATGTCCTATTTCTCATCTCGCGGGCATCAACCTGCTTGGACAACACTCCAAGTACTTCAAATATTTTAATGGATACACAGCTCAAATCCGATTCGAATGTTTCGCATACGTATATGATCATAACTCCATGCAGCTCCCGGACTACTCTCCATTAGAAATGACTGACTTCCGGTCTGTTGCTTGTCATTTGTAGTGGAAAGGCGGCTTCAGCCTTATTGTTGAGCCCTGATTTAATCTTTTGGTTTCAATCAGCATCGCAAACATCTTTGGGATTATTTGCTGCATTGATTTTTTTAGTGATTTATCTACATGCAAAATGGAGAATGAAATTGAAAAAACAGCATAATAGTTGCATTTCAGCTTTTGGTTTCATTGCAAACATCTTTGGGATTATACTTGTAGAGCTGCACATCGATGGATTAGTCTGCGTTTAGACTCTCAGTAGTGAATATTAAACCACACTGAACTGAACTCCAACACTAAAAACTGAACTGACACTGTTTCAATTCACTATAACCTTCTATGTGAAGCTGTTTCGGCACAATATACATTGTAAAAGCGCTATACAAATTAAGGTGAATTGAATTATTTGCTACATTGTTATCTACATGCAAAATGGAGAATGAGATTAGAGAAAATATCAACATATTGTCAATTTCATGGTATAGTTCCATCAAAAATGTACTTTTCTATTAGACTTGCACTACAAAAGATATTTAATAATGTTGGAAATGGCCCCAATAGTATTTTCTGTCAATAAAACTACTGATCAGTCACCAGTTTCCAACATTCTTCGAAATACTTTATATTCAAGAGATGAAGAACATCACAAATGTTTGAAACCACCTCATGGTGAATAATTTACATTTTAGGGTGAACATCATATTTAATATTGAGTTAAATACTAGGCTAATAGTCTAAACATGTCTGGGGTTACTTTATAAAATGTAAACAAAGCTTTTAGATCTTCTAGTAACCTAACCAGCTACAAATTGATAACCTTTACCTAAAAAATTAATGTAAAAACACACGTGGAAACCATGAGATTCTAGATCAAAGCGTTCTTACGTCATGTCCTATTTTCGGAATTACGAGCGCCAAAAAAACTTGTCTAATAAAACTGTCAGAGATACAACGTGGACTATAAGTTAACCCGACTACAGCATACACCAGAACAGAACAGCAACCCAAGTACATTTCACTGAACACTTTTACACAACCCTAAAGTAATAAACCTGACATTTTGTATTTGTTGGTGAATGGACGCGCAACACGTGGTAAGCATTAACACAAACAGTGAAATAACACTTTCTTAGAAACATTAACCGACTTTATCTATTACACACAGAGAAAATCGCCATCTCCCAATGTCTCGTTCATGTTATATTTCCAAAGCCAAGCATGAATGAATTGGCGCTTAATTTAACCGACAACAATGTTTGGTCATACACGTGGTTCAAAATACTAGTCGCGTTAAAAATACCACATAACTCAACTGTTCAGAAAAAGCCGAATGTTAGTAATTAAAGTGTCCTTCAGATAAAGTGTATTTGGTGAAAGCTCCTACCGTCTTTCCTCGCGAGGAGAGTTGAAGAAACTGCAGTTTGGGACAGCTCCGCTAAACACACACGCAATAAACCACGAGGAGGTTCTACACATGCACGCGCGCGCGCACACACACACACACAAATCATTGTGATGATGAGAAGGTAGTCATAATGAAGTCCTCAACAATTTTGTAAAACTTATCCCTGTAAATTTTAATGTGAAGTAGTGTGATATGAAGAGTTATTCCTCTTTTTAAGAAAGGTAGTAGGTTTGAGGTTAATAATTATAGGCCGGTATCAATTCTGAGTTCATTATCAAAAGTGATGGAAAAAATTATTTATGAGCAGATTGAAGAATATCTTTTAAAATATGATATATTGTATGAGTTTCAATCGGGTTTTAGGAAAAATCATTCCACTGATTCAACTATTTTATATTTAACAGATTACATAAAGAGAGAAATGGATAAAGGCAAGTTAAGTGGGATGGTTTTATTAGACTTTCGATACAGTCGATCACAGGATATTGCTTTTAAAAGTAAAAGCGATTGGTTTTGGTAATATGGCCTGTAAATGGATAAAGTCTAATCTTAAAAACAGATCTCAAATAGTAGATTTAAATGGGGTGTTCTCAGAGTATTCGACCGTCTCTTATGGGGTTCCACAAGGCAGTGTTTTAGGTCCTCTGCTTTTTTTAATATACATCAATGATTTGAAAATGGCTTGTTCTAAAAAGCTTTTATTATATGCGGATGATGCAGCAATAATTGTGTTTCATGAAAGGAAGAAATTTATAGAAAATGAAATAAGTAAACAAATTGAGGAAGTCTCTAAATCGTTTTGTTTTAATAAATTGTCCTTACATTTGGGTAAAACGGAATTTATTTTATTCGGTTCAGCTGCGAAACTGAGAAAATGTGTCAGGTCAGAGGTAAAAGTAGGACATCAAATGAATACACCAAAACATGAAGTTAAATATTTAGGGTGCGTTTTAGATAGTTATTTGACAGGTGAGAAGATGGCTGTTACAGTCCATTCAAAAGTTTGTTCTAAAATTAAGTTTTTAGCTAGACAGGCGGAGCTCTTAGATACCCAAACTTTACAAATGTTAGCTAGTGCATTAGTGCAGCCATATTCTGACTATGCTGCTGCTTTTTGGTGCAGCGGTAGTTCTAAAAAAATGAAAAATAAATTGCAGACGACCCAAAATAAGTTGTGTAGAATTGTTATGAAAGTTTCTCCACTGACACATTTAAATAATGAACATTATAGTAAAAGTAATTTTTTAAAAGTTGAAAAAAGGGTCACTTTTTTGAAACTATGGTGTTTAAGATTTTAAAGAAAATGGTACCTAAATATTTCCTTGATTATTATGTTTTAGTAAGTGAGGTGCACTGTCATTCTACAAGAGCGAATAGCAGGGGTATTTATCCCTGTAGATTTAAGAGTGAATCAGGGAGAAATAGTTTTTTGTGTATCAGCTCTGTTGCTTAGAATTTTTTGCCTGAAGTTTTAAAGAGATTTAAGTTGAGCGTTTTTAGAAGAGAAAATAAAAACTGGTTGTTTTACAATTAAAGTTGAGGAGTTTTGTTGTGTAGAGTTGTTTGAGCTGATGATGTTTGCACTCCATTTATGATTTGCTCGTCCATTTTTTAAGAATATCGAGGACCACAATGGAAATAAGCCTGTGGCTTTTTTGTGTATTTTATCCTCGACAGTTTTTAAAATATGCATGAATTAGTCTAACTGGACTTGTTTGTATATTTTGTCATAATTGTCAAATACAAATCAATCAATCAAGCTGTAATATCGGCCTAACCTATCTAATCCCTAACTTCTACCCTCAGATCCATTCAAATACAGTGTTGGTAGCATAATCTGATGGGACAGGCATTTTCCTCTGGGGGCGTTGGTTCCCCCACAGTCCAAAGACATGGGGTAGGTGAATTGGGTAAACTACATTGGCCGTAGTGTATGAGTGTGTTTGGGTGTTTCCCAGTGCTGGGTTGCAGCCGGAAGTGCATCCGCTGTGCAAAACATAAGCTGGATAAGTTGGCGGTTCATTCATCCCGATGAATAAAGGGACTAAGCTGAAGGAAAATGAAGATATGAATGAATGAAGAAATGTTATCAGAACTTTGTAGAATATACACACACTCAGAAAGAGATCTTTAAAATATAACTGAAATAACACTGAAATATTATTTCCAATTAAATACATTTATTTCAGCTTTGATAGTTGTATATATTTGCTTTATTTGTGTGTATTTGCAAAAACAGAGCACATTTTTATACTTTCAAATATCACGTTTTTTTATTGTTGTGATTAAAGAGTACTGTTTTGGTAATTTTCAAAATCCTGTTTACATAGAGTACAATTGCACATATACATACGCTCATCGGCCACTTTATTAGGTACACCTGTCCAACTGCTTGTTAACACATTTCTAATCAGTCAATCACATTGCAGCAACTCAATGCATTTAGGCATGCAGTCAAGACGATCTGCAGCAGTACAAACTGAGCATCAGAATGAGGAAAAAGGTGATTTAAGTGACTTTGAATGTGGCATGGTTGTTGGTGCCAGACGGCTTGTCTGAGTATTTCAGAAACTGCTGATCTACTGGGATTTTCACGCACAACCATCTCTAGGGTTTACAGAGAATGGTTTAAAAAAGAGAAAATATCCAGTGAGCGGCAGTTCTGCGGGCGCAAATGCCTTGTTGATGCCGGAGGTCAGACGAGAATGGCCAGACTGGTTCCAGCTGATAGAAAGGCAACAGTGACTCAAATAACCACTCGATACAACCGAGGTCTGCAGAAGAGTAGCTCTGAACACACAACATGTCCAACCTTGAGGCGGATGGGCTACAGCAGCAGAACACCACACCGGGTGCCACTCCTGTCAGCTAAGAACAGGAAACTGAGGCCACAATTCGATTACTGCTGCGACATTTGGATGGTCGGGTCAGAATTTGGTGTGAACAACATGAAAGCATGTATCCATCCTGCCTTGTATCAACGGTTCAGGCTGGTGGTGGTGGTGTAATGGTGTTGGGGATATGTTCTTGGCACACTTTGGGCCTATTACTACCAACTGAGCATCGTGTCAACACCACAGCCACAGAGTATTGTTGATGACCATGTCCATCCCTTTATGACACAGTGTACTCATCTTCTGATGGCTACTTACAGCAGGATGACGCACCATGTCATAAAGCGTGAATCAATTCAGACTGGTTTCTTGAACATGACAATGAGTTCACTGTACTCAAATGTCTTCCACAGTCACCATATCTTAATCCAATAGAGCACCTTTGAGATGTGGTGGAACGGGAGATTCACATCATGAATGTGCAGCCAACAAATCTGCGGCAACTGTGTGATGCTATCATGTCAATATGGACCAAAATCTCTGAGGAATATTTCCAGTAGCTTGTTGAATCTATACCACGAAGGATTAAAGCAGTTCTGAAGGCAAAGGTGGTCCAACCCAGTACTAGTAAGGTGTACCTAATAAAGTGGCCAGTAAGTGTACATAAAATACAAAATTTTCCTCATATGCATTCTCGTGTCAGATCTGTCAATCTCTCTGTGTTCTCACTCTCAGTAATCTAAAGGCACAGCTCTGTTTCTATCAACATCCTCTCTCGGTCATGAATGAGGTGCAGCAATCACTCACAGACAAATCTAACATCAGAATGTGACAACTAACACTGCGCTTTGCTTTGCCTGTCGACAATGACAGACATCTGTTGTTTGGTTTGCAGTCAGAGGATGCACACTGTTACATTCCTCACTGAGTATACTCAGTCTCTGCCGTCTGAAAAAAAAACTCCCACCAGAACACAGCTGCACACTGAAACCTTCCTCAAGAAAACTGCAACACAACTCCACAGTTTAGCAGCTTTTCGAGGACGTGTGATGTCTACAGTTTGATATCGAGTTTTATCTACACTGAAGTGAAATGCAGTTTGATACGTAACACAATGTCAAGCCAATTCGTCACTTTTTGATTCAGTAAGTTCATTTTCTTTTCGGCTTAGTCCCTTTATTAATCTGAGGTCGCCACAGCGGAATGAACCGCCAACTTATCCAGCATTTATTTTGCGCAGCGGATGCCCTTCCAGCTGCAACCCATCTCTGGGAAACATCCATACACACCCATACACACTCATACACTACGGACAATTTTAGCTCACCCAATTCACCTGTACCGCATATCTTTGGACTTTTGGGGGAAACCAGTGCACCCGGAGGAAACCCACGCGAACACGGGGAGAACATGCAAACTCCACACAGAAATGCCAACTGACCCAGCTGAGGCTCGAACCAGCGACCTTCTTGCTGTGAGGCGAACGTGCTACTCACTATGCCACCGTGGCGCATTCAGTAAGTTGATTCATTCATTTATTTTCCTTTGACTTAGTTCCTAACTTATCAGGGGTCGCCACAGCGGGATGAACCACCAACTATTCCAGCATATGTTTTACACAGCGGATGCCCTTGCAGCTGCAACCCAGGACTGGGAAACACCCATACACTCTCACATTCTCACACACACTCATGTGGCCAAGTTTGTTTTTCCTATCGCCTATAGCGCATGTCTTTTGACTGTGGGAGCGCAGAAATGCCAACTGGCCCAGCTGGGGCTTGAACTAGCGACCTTCTTGCTGTGAGACACTGCTAACCACTGAGCCAGTGCTGAGTAAAATATACTCATTGTGTTCATGTAGTACTGCACAACACTTTTGGTGCTCTTGAAGAGGGATATAGGTAGGATTGGGGACAGGTTTGGTATTATGGATGGGTTAAAGGTTGGGTAAAGGTAAGGGATGGGTCAACAGTGTAATTCATTCATTCATTTTCTTTTCGGCTTAGTCCCTTTAATAATCTGGGCTCGCCACAGCGGTATGAACCGCCAACTTATCCAGCATTTTTTTTACGCAGCGGATGTCCCTCCAGCTGCAACCCATCTCTGGGAAACATCCATACATTCTCATTCACATACATACACTACGGACAATTTAGCTTACCCAATTCACCTGTACCACATGTCTTTGGACTTAAGGGGGAAACCGGAGCACCCGGAGGAAACCCACGTGAACGCGGCGAGAACATGCAAACTGCACACAGAAATGCTAACTGACCCAGCTGAGGCTCGAACCAGCGACCTTCTTGCTGTGAGGCGACAGCACTACCTACTGCGCCACCGCGTCGCCCCAACAGTGTAATTATAAATGTAATTACAAGCAGATCTTTTTTTAAATATTAGTACAATGTAAAGGGCCTCACGGTGGCGCAGTGGGAAGCACAATCGCCTCACAGCAAGAAGGTCGCTGGTTTGATCCTCGGCTGGGTCAGTTGGCATTTCTGTTTGGAGTTTGCATGTTCTGTGTATGGATGTTTCCCCATAATAACAGGGCATCCGCTGCGTAAAACAAATGCTGGATAAGTTGGCGGTTCATTCCTCTGTTGCGACCCGGGATTAATAAAGGGACTAAGCCGACAGGAAAATGAATGTATGAATGAATACAATGTAAAAACATGCATGAATGCATTGTACTAAATGATTAATGTAAAGTACATAGTGATTAAATATTTATCATAAAACAAATAATTTAGCACCGCGAGCGTGAGGTATTTTCCTTGTAACGTTACAGTCAAGCCGATAAGCTTCTCCATTGTTTTAATTTTAACAATTTAACTTGCCCGTTTATTCTGTTCCTGTTCACAATCTTTGAGATTTTAGTGACAGTATTGGAACTTGTGTGAGTTTATTACGTCTGGCGCAGTAGGTAGTACACGGTGGCGCAGTAGGTAGTGCTGTTGCCTCACAGCAAGAAGGTCGCTGCTTCGAGCCTCGGCTGGGTCAGTTATTCTGTGTGGAGTTTGCATGTTCTCCCCGTGTTCGCATGGGTTTCCTCTGAGTGCTCCGGTTTCCCACACAGTCCAAAGATATGCGGTGAATTGGGTAAGCTAAATCGTCCGTACTGTACGAGTGTGAATGAGAATGTATGGGTTGCGTAATGGGTAAGTAATGGGTTGCGGCTGGAAGTGCATCCGCTGCGTAAAACAAATGCTGGATAAGTTGGCGGTTCATTCCGCTGTGGCGACCCCGGATTTATAAAGGGACTAAGCTGACAAGAAAATGAATGACCGAATGATATAAAGCGTAGTGCAAATATAAATGCCCCGTTATTAACCATAGGCTGTTAAACAAAAACTGCTGGACGTGACGTGATGACGTCAATAATATGCAAACTGAAGTATGAGGTAATCTAGCTACATTTAGCGATTTTAAGCAGAGCTTAGCGCCTTTTCATTAAAAATAGTTGGCAACACTGGAGGTCAACATCCCATAATGCAATATCATAACCATGTGTAAAGTAACTAAGTCGTGTAAAGTAACTAATTACAAATACTCAAGCTACTGTAATTGAGTAGTTTTTCTCAGGAATTGTAACTTACTGAGTAGTTTTATAAATGTGGACTTTTACTTTCCCTTGAGTACATATTTAGTGCAGTATCGGTACTTTTACTCCACTACTTTCCTTCAACCTGCAGTCACTACTTTATTTCTTTCTTCTCTATGGTCATTGTCTAAAATAGAAAGATCAGTCCTGTGATTCCTGTCCAATTAAACCACACATGGACAGTAAATCGCATCATACTGAACAACCTCAAGACATGGGCGCTTTATAAATGCAGCAAACCTTTTGGAAACATTAAAACCGTCCAAAAAGATGTTCAAAATCTGTACACGCAATGATCCAGAGACTGTTTATAGACTGCATGTCACTGAAAATAATGAATGTCGACTGTATGATGACTGAAATCACCAAACAGCCTTAAACAATCACTAAATGGAACGAATGAAGAATGGAAGGAAGGGCCAAATAAAAGGAAGGACCGAACAAGCAATGGAAGGAAGGATCAAAGAACCAAATAAATGAAGGAAAGATTCAAGGAAGGACTGAACAAACTAAGGAAGGAAAGAAGGAAGGAACAAACGAACGAACGAATGAACAAAAATATGAAAGAAAGAATGAGCGAACAAATGAAGAAAGGAAGGAACAAACAAACGAATGAATGAACAAAAGGACCTAATGTAGGAAGGAACAAAAATATGAACGCATGAACGAGTGAACGAAGGAAGGAGGGAGCAAACGAATGAATGAAGGAAGGAGAGAACAAACAAATAATTGAAGAAAGGTTGGAAGAAACGAACGAAAATAGGAAGATCCCTAAATACACTACATGTTGCTTGTGTAAACGTTACATTCTGTAAACGCATCAACTTTTCACAGTATAATACTCACTACTCTTGAGTACTTTAAAAGCTCTACTTTTTACTCATACTTTGAGTAATATTTACTACAGATACTTTTACTCTACTTGCACTACATCTTTGGGCAATTAATGGTACTTTTACTTGAGTATGATTTTTCTGTACTCCACCTGTGATCCACCACTGATCATAACCATAAATAAATGAAAAAAAAAACTGTGAATCAAGAAGTACAGAACCTGTTAATCAACTGATATTTTTACAATAAGGGAAAAACGTCACCTGCATCTTAAATCTATTCGCAATAAAGTCCCGACTTGAGCAAAAATGCAGTGAATATAACAGGTTGCAAATGTCGTGTCATGTTTTTTTTAGACCCACTGTGTGATTCTAATTAAACGGCCATTGAACAAACGACTAGTAAACAGGATGTTGCTTATTCTGAAGGCATACTCTGCCCTGCCTCAGCTTGTTTACGTCTGTAGGTTGGCTTCTGTGTCAGATGAATTTGTATGTTTAAAATAGAACTGGCAAGAGTGTTGTATTCTTATGGGCTGCCGCTTGAATATAACTGTGTGGTTAGACTGTTTGCACTCATACAGGTCGACCGAGTCCACCTACACCCTGTCTACTTTAAAACCAGCCGTGGTTTGAGTGAGACAGTCTCTCCGTGGATATGAAGATCAGCGAGTAAACATACAGAGCAAGTGAAAAGGGACAAAAATAGCACTTATTATAGCTTAAAGGAGGCCTATTATGCAAAAAACACTTTTTATAAGGGGTTGTGTGGCAACAGTGTGTGAATATAACCAGATTCTAATGATAAACATTTATTAAAGGTATTTTTTATCATCACACTTAATAAAAAGAGTCTACAAAACACTTTAGGTGCGTTTGACATGAAGCATGGCTGCAGCCGATGATCAACGAGATTAGCCGAGCACAGGCAGGGACGGAGTTGAAAATGGAGCCGTCAAACCAGACACTTCGGGGGCTCAAAGTTGCTGCAGTCATGATGACCAATCACATGGCATGATTATTTTTTTATTTAATTTATTAATTTATTTTTTTATTTACTGAAATAACAAGAAATATGCAGTACAAATAAATCAGAATACAGTCTCTATAAACTATAGTTCATTTTTAAACAATAAGGGAATAATGAATTAAGTGAAGTTTATTTATAAACTAATTCCGAGAGGATCAGGTGCTTATGATTGAATGCAGCTGGTCCCGCGTTATCCAATTTATGATTCACCAATCAGATGATTCCTGAGTCACCATAAATAACCTAAGTTCCATTTCACAGCCATCTTCGTTTTGAAGAATCCCCCCTTCCACCCCTACTCCTCATCCTTCCTAGATGGCACGGTGGCCCAGTGGTTAGCACTGTTGCCTCACAGCAAGAACGTCACTGGTTCTAGTCCTTACCAAGCCATCCAACGTTTCTGTGCGGAGTTTACTCGTTCTCCCCATGTTCACGTGGGTTTCCTCCAGGTTCACCGGTTTCCTCCCACTGTCCCACAGTAGTTATCTCTTCATAGCAATCACTATCTGTTCATTAGCTACTACAGCAGGGGAGTTCTCCAGATCTACCTGAGCTCAAACTCCCCTCTCGCCTTGCAAACGGGAGGGAGCCCCGGGCTCGAGGATCATATGAGCTCAGGGCTCTCTACCGGGACAGCATGCCAAACAAGCTTTATAATCAAACTTTAATGCTTTTTTTTATTATTCCAAGTTTAAATGTTAGAATGTTCTAAACGAATTGGGCATAGGGGGGATAACAGGGAATCGAATAGAGCACAGCCAGGAACTATTTTTCTAACTACAGCTCCAGAGATGTAGTTGCAAGTGCCCAAGTTTGCGACGCAGTTTGCGAATGTTTGTAGAAACGACAAATTTGGGAAACGTCAAATCAACGAACTTTGTTTGTAACGACAGAACGTGCGACCTTAGTCGGCTAACGATGGTTTTCAGCAACGCACCCCAGAATAGTCCATACCTGTCAACTCTCCCGTATTTCCCGGGATTCTCCCGTATTTTACAGTTCTATCCCGCTATCATCCCGTAAATGTATTTTCCCGTATTTCTCCCGTATTTTCAGTCGTTCTCCGACGGGTGTCAATAAACATTAAAGAGCCAACCCTCCCTATATGCAACCCATCCCTTATTTTCACATCCCAATGTTGACAGGTATGGAATAGTCCCATGCCAAACTCTCAATGTTGGTCGCTGCGTGTGCATGCGCCTGTTTTAATATATATTTTACAATTTTTTTAGATACTGTTGAGGGCAAAAAAATGTTAGCCCTCCTGTGCAACATTCATTCTTTTCTAAATATTCCTCAAGTGATAAATGAGTTTTTCACACATTTTTATAGTATTTTCTATACATTTCTATATTTTTTCTTCTGTTTGTTTTGGCTGAAATAAAAGCAGTTTTTATAAAAAAAAACATTTTAAGGTTGATATTGTTAGCCCTCTTAAGCATTATGCTACAGAACAAACCACTGTTATACAATCACTTGTAATTAACCCAGTTAAGCCTTTAAATGTCACTTTAAGCTGATTATTATAAGTTCCTGAAAAGTATCTAGTCAAATATGATGTACTGTCATCATGTCAAAGATAAAAGAAATCAGCTATTAGAAATTAAGGACTGTTAAAATTTAGAAATGAGTTTAAAAAAAATAAAAATAGAATTCACAGGAGGGCTAATAACTTTTACGTCAACTCTATATTCTGCAAAGTATGTCTGCGCAGTCTCTTCTGAATATCTGTGGCATGGGCCTTTGTTTCTAGAGACATAAATAGACATTTTGGGTATTTGGAGCTCTATTACGCCCAAAGGCACATTAAATCTCCATGCAGTACGTGACACACCTGGCAGGATAAAGGGACAGGAGCCGAGCACATGGCCGAGCAACAATCTTTCTGCCATGTGAGATGAAATCAGAGCCGCTGGGTCACCCTGCAGAGGACTGCTCTGATATAGAGCATGCAGATATACAGATATAAATGGGAAAAGTTACACGCACTCCTGAGAGGCTTTCTTCCGTTTAATGACACGCGAAACAAAAGAGAGTTTCCTTACCCAAATAAACAACCAATTAGATTGTTTGCGAAAGTAGAGCCAGAAATTGTGTTTATTATTATCATTAAAGGGGACCTATTATGCAAAAATTACTTTTATAAGGGGTTTAAACACAGTTGTGTGGCAGCAGTCTGTGAATATAAGCAGCATAATTAATAAACATTAATTAATTATATTTTGTATAATCACACTTGATAAAAACAGTCTGCACAAACACTCTGATTGATATTCATCCTTTATACGTGTCATCAGAGGGGGAAAGCCCCGCCCACTAGTGACCATCTTTCCCTCATTAACCACTAAGCATGTCAACCAACCAGCATGCAGTAGTCGCTTTAGGACAAAGCGCGAGCGGTCCAGCGATCTTAGCATGCATGAAATATGTGAGTTGAAAAGGTGCTAGATATAATACAGTTTCTCATTCAGAATTGTAGTATTATAAAGTACTATAAAGCTTTCTATCTGGGGAATGACATGATCTAGAGCAGTGGTTCTCAAACTTTTTCCACCAAGTACCACCTCGGAAAAAAATTGTCTCTCCAAGTACCACCATAATAATTAGTATTGAAATACAGTAGCGTAGTAGGCCTAATTAAGCAGCACTGCACAGTTCAAAAAGGAGATAAATAATTCCTATTATTAAGAATATGTATTATTGTCAGCCACTTTAAACAATATAAATAGTTTGAACATTAACTGTGATTGCAGACCAAAAAAAAACAAAAAAACGTAACCGTTTAAATTTAAATGTGCTTTTAAAAGTGATTTAAGAATGGTGTTTTTAAAAAGTACAAAGAAAACTGCTGTGCATGTAAAGTATTAATGTATAGTAGCCTATTTACCAAAATCTGGAAATGTTGCTTGGACCTGATGAACAGACTATATGTCATTTACGTATATATACACATTTTTTAATACATTTTGAGATATATATTACATGTACAGATGACATATTTGTATATCTTTGAAATCAAAACGTTATTTTGTATTTTGATATGATTTGGAATTACATATTTAAATTAGAAATTAGATCTGCTTACTGCTCGTGTGTGTCAGAAAAGCCAGTGATTAAATGCATAAATTCCATTGTCTGTTGATATTTTTGATTCTGATTGGCTGGAGGGTGCGCACTATTTTCATTGAACCCCACAGGTAGTTCCAGTCAGTTTCGATCACAGTTCGAAATAAGTGCGCTTCTCCTAAACGTTTATAGTTGCCATAGCAACTAGCATGTGCTGCCCAGGAAACCGATGCAGGAAACCGATGCACAGGAAACCGTTAATGGCGGACGGGAAATCCGCAAAATTATAAAAATGCCACAAAATCAAGTTTTAAGAGTTTTTCAAGCGAGAATATAGTTATTTTAAAGTTTATAAGCATATCGCGAGTATAAAAACGATAGAAGCTCCAGGCGGTCAACAGCAGCTCCGCGAACCTCCACAACCCTCCGCAAGTGAGGCTTAATCCTGCTCAATTTAAATCTTATAACCCTTTGGTAAAGCGGAGCGAGGTATGTGAAGTTGATTATTTAAGCCATATGAGTTCGTTTGTATGTATGTTTTAATCATCATATACTTCATCGTTTAGTTTTCATATATCTCTCTCTGTACATTGCATCTTTATTTGTCATATTTTTCAGTATACGAGTTGTATTTATTGATTTTTGTTGTTTCTTTGTGTAGTTTCACAGTGCTACGCAACGAAAGTTTAGTGGAGTTTATTTATAAACAAATTTCGAAAGGATCACATGCTTATGATTGCTAGCAGCTGACCTGCATTATCAAATTCACAACGCACCAATCAGATGATTTCTAAGTTACTATAAATACCCTTGGTTACGTATCACAGCTATCTTCGCTTTGAAGGATCCCCCCTTCCACCCCTATTCCTCCTCTTTCCTAGATGGGTGGCACGGCAGCCCAGTGGTTAGCACTGTTGCCTCAAAGCAAGAACGTCTCTGGTTTCAGTCCTTACCAAACCAGCTGACGTTTCTGTGTGGAGTTTGCAAGCTCTCCCCGTGCTCACGTGGGTTTCCCCCGGGTTCCCAGGTTTCCTCCCACCATCCAAAAACATGCAACTTAAGTTAATTGACCAATCCAAATCAGCACCATAGACATGCTCCTAGTAAGTAGTTATCTATTAAGAGCCATCACTATCTGTTCATTGGCTACTC
Source organism: Danio albolineatus (assembly GCA_903798035.1). Taxonomy (NCBI): domain Eukaryota; kingdom Metazoa; phylum Chordata; class Actinopteri; order Cypriniformes; family Danionidae; genus Danio; species Danio albolineatus. The sequence goes on along the minus strand of CAIGQQ010040406.1, from coordinate 5,451,804 downwards.
CAGCAGGGGAGTTCTCGAGATCTACCCGAGCTCACACTACCCTCTCGCCTTGCAACGGGAGGGAGCCCCGGGCTCGAGGATCTTATGAGCTCAGGGCTCTCTCCCGGGACAGCATGCCAAACAAGCTTTATAATCAACCATCAGCTCAGTGTGAACTCTTAAAATGGCTCTCGTTTTGAGCAAAAATAAAGAAAGAAGCACCCGTCAGTAACTCTCTGTCTCGTTCATGGATGCCAAAGGGCAGTTACAGTAACTGGAGTTCAACAAACGGACCATCAAAATAAAGTCTGAGTAAAGTGTAAGTTTTCAGTTTTATTTTGGGAACATTTGATTTACATTTGGTGGATTATCTTTGGCAAATAGAGGAACACATAAGTGCACTCTTGATAAAGCTGTAAGATTTATAAAAAATGAACAAGACACGCTTTGATTCCTTGAAAAAAAGCTGAAATCCACACACTGATGTACTGGAATCAGCTTTCAGAAATGATCAGATGTGCTCCAACATTAGGCACATTCAAATCAAGACAGAAAACACATCTGTTTAGCTGTGCCTTTACTGAATGTGCACTGTGCTGCGTCCCACAGATCGCACTATTATGTCTTTCTTTGTTTTCATTCCTTTAAATGGCACATATTTGACCCCTTTTTTATATTTAATATAAGTCTTTTGTGTCAGATTATTAATTATAGCTGTCTCAAGTCTTAATATTGTAGCTCTAAACAGCTTTTTACTGTTTTTGGTACTGGGCCTTTAAGGATAGTCCTCCCCGCCCACCGTTCCCACGTGCCCGTCAGCGTGGCTCAATCTCCGCCCTCGGCTGCGTCAGACAGACAGACAGACGCAACAGGAACAGATGTAAAGGAAGCAGATCTCACTACGTTTGTGAGAAATACTACAGTAAGAACTTTACCAATGACTGTTTGATGTGTTTGTTGAGGAGTTGCAATGATGAGTCACACACAATGTAGTTACAAAGTTCGTTAACGCACGCACACACACACACACACACAGACAGACAGACAGACAGCGCGTGCGTTGAGCTTTGCACTGCTTTTGCAAGCAAATGTGAAAGGATACAGGTTAATATCCTCTGCTGTATGGATATCTGTTATGTTAATGCACAAAATAAACCTGATTTAATGTCCACAAACCGAGATCGAAGCGTCTTTTTTGCTGACACACGGGCGGGGGGACCGCACTCCTACGTAAAGTTACGGTCGGTCTCAAAACCGATCCAATTGGTTCACCGTTTTTATGCTGTTAAATTGAAAAAAAAAAAAACTGGGTGTGTTTATATCACCCCAATATGACGGTATATACACTATACCTACACATATGTCTGTCCAAACAGCTTAAAAAGTAGATTTTTAAAAATAGGTGCCTTTTAAATAAACATTTTAATCAGTTTTTAATCAATATTTATCATTGTTGTTTTAATTTTCATACTTGTTTCTTTTACTCTTGTATGTAAAGCACTTTGAATTGCCACTGTGTATGAAACGTGCTATATAAATTATCTTGCCTTGCCTTAGACCGCCTAAATTACGTGTATTTAGTCAATGTATTTGCATAGAATCTGCATTAACTTGATTAATGGCTATAGACAGGTGTTTATCAAATCAGTCAGACTCCAGAATGATGTTAGAAAAGCAAATAACCGGAACGAGAGCAAACGATTAACAAAAGCTGCCAGATTTGGCAGACGCCGCATCAGAAGAAGGCACGCAAGCATGGAGCGGACGTTCCTGCATCTCTGATCATTATCTGCCGGCATGAAAAGGGTCCTTCCTGCTGAACCCCATGAGGGAGGAGTATCCTGACCTCTGCTAAAACACAGCAGGCTCCATTGTCCTCATGGCACTCTCACCTGAGGCGCAGCGGCCAAACATAACAAGAGGAAACCTGGTTCAGCGACCCACTGACCCGCGCTTAGTCCCACTTTTAAACGGGCTTGATGAACCAGCGGACAGCAGATTGTCCCATAAACAGCTCAGAGAAATTACTGGAGCATCTGATGAAATCATATATCCTGTCCTTTCAGAAATCAATCAACACATCTCATTGATATAAAACCATACCTGTCAACCCTCCCATTTTTCCATGGATTCTCCCGTATTTTAGAGTTCTATCCCGCTATCATCCCGTAAAGGTATTTTACCATATTTCTCCCATATTTTCAGTCTTTCTTTGAAGGGTGGCAATAAACATTACAGAGTTACTACTACCACTACTACCACTACTACTACCACTACTACTACCACTACCACTACTACTACCACTACCTCTACTACCACTACTACCACTACCACTACCACTACCACTACCACTACCACTACTACCACTACCACTGTCTCTCCACTCCACCAATAGTCCTGTGGCTGCCGTTGCATCATCCAAGTGGATGCTGCACACTGGTGGTGGTGTGGAGACACCCCCATCATCATTGTAAAGCGCTATATAAATACACATTACATTACTAATTAAAAATTGAGTTTGGATATATTTACAGTAGAACATTTACAAAATATCTTCATGAAACTGTCACGATCAGAGGAAGGAGAGGAAGGCAGATGTAGTAAACAGTA
>CAIGQQ010040406.1:5435015-5449205 GCA_903798035.1 Danio albolineatus | reverse complement strand
CGGTCTAGGTGAATGAGATGGAGAGTGACGGACTGGGGACGTGACAGAAACAAGATCTTTACTTAATATTCTGATGATTTGTGGAGAAAAATCAATAATTGTGTCATGTATTTTTAGCTATACTGCCAGAAATTACCCATGCAACATCATTTTGTCGTCCAGGGTCACACATTTACATTTACATTAACAAACTGTTCTTGTTTTATCCTTATCTTGTGTCATTTCTCTTCTCTGATAAGTTCATATTGATTTAAAATGTATTTGTGCAAGAAATAAGCAATGTGAAACAAACTAATTTTTGACATTTTGACCTCCTCATGATTGCGAAGCGCTAAATAAATACACATTACATTACATTACTAATGAAAAGTTTAGTTTGGATATATTTACAGTAGAACACTTACAAAATATCTTCATGAAACAAGATCTTTACTTAATATTCTGATGATTTGTGGAGAAAAATCAATAATTGTTTCATGTATTTTCAGCTATACTGCTAGAAATGCAGCATCATTTTGTCATCCAGGGTCACACATTTACATTTACATTGACAAACTGTTCTTGTTTCATCCTTATCTTGTGTCATTTCTCTTCTCTGATAAGTTCATATTGATTTCAGATGTATTTGTGCAAGAAATAAGCAATGCAGAACAAACAAATTTTTGACATTTTGACTTGACCTTTGAGGGAAAGAAACTTCTGCTCTCCTCAGTGCAGATTGAGATATGCAAATGTGAAAGAGAGATATGTTTTGAGTTCCAGTTTAACATAGATAAAGAAAAATAAGTAGCTAATGCTTTAGAAACACAATTTCAGCAGTACCACACGCAGAATTCACAGTCACAGCTAACAACAACAGCACCAATGACTTTCAGTCTAAAGTCAATACATCACATGACTTTTGCCCTCTAGGCCTTTTTTTCCAGAGAAACACAATAGCCTGACTCTAATAAGGTTAGTCTCATGACCCTCCATTTAAACCCAGCAGACCTCGACACGTCACAAATATCAAACATTCTTCACGCTACATCTACTACACTGTAAAATATATCTGTTAATGAACAGTTTCTGTATGTTATGTAATGTTTTCTGTTTATTTACGGTTGTGAATTACATTATGGGATGTTGATCTCTGCTCTGTCGACTTTTGATGTTGAAAATTCAACTTCAAAATTTAACAAAGTGACTTTTATTGACATTTTAGTGGTTTGAAATAATATAATAAAGTAATATTTAGAGAAATAAGTCTTAGTTTACAAGTTCATTACAAGGTTTTTGTAATATACAGTGGTGGAAAGAGTACTGAAAAATCATACTTAAGTAAAAGTACCATTACTAAAAATGTAGTGCAAGTAAAAGTATCTGTTGTAAATTTTACTCAAAGTTTGAGTAAAAGTACTCAAGAGTAGTGAGTATTACGCTTTAAAAAGCTAATGCGTTTACACATAATTTGTGGATGTGTGCAGTGAAGTAATTTGTGAATTGCGAGGTCCCTGAACAGATCGGGGTAACGGATCCGGCATGTTACCCGAGGATGGAGAGGTGTCGTGCACAAAAATGAATAGCAGGGAGGTAAAGTGGCTGAAAGTGAAGAGGGTTGGGAAGTCACGGAGGAAAGTGAAAGTGAACAGCGGACGGGGGAGGAGGGCGGTTGAGGAGGGGGATCGGTAAAATGAGGTGCCAGATCCGGATCCGCCGTGTTCCGGTACAAATTAAGCCCTGGATGTGTGTGAACGTAACATTCTCTAGTGGAGGGGTGCCCAAACCTTTTCGTATGAAGGGCCAAAAACCAAATATCATTGATAGCTATAAGATAAACAGACCAAACTATTTTACATTAAAGTTGCCGTGGGTACTTTTCTAATTTATTTATCTTTCATGATATTAAAAAATAAATAGAAAATTGTACTTTGAATCGTATTAACTAGTGCAGTTTAACTTTTTAAATGATGACTTATACCGATAAAAACATAAACAATCATATTTAAAACACAGGGGAGTTCAATGCTGAATACACTAGTCAAGTAGAATCTGCCTTTGCCTTGCCTTCACTCACCAAAGTCTCTGCATTGTCCACCATCCGTCGAATGTACGTTAAACTAAATCTGATTAATTTACACTATTTAAAAATTGAAACATTTAATTTCAGATAGGGGGCGACACTGTGGCGCAGCAGGTAGTGCTGTAGTGCTGTCACAACAAGAAGGTCGCTGGTTCGAGTCTCAGCTGAGTCAGTTGGCATTTCTGTGTGGAGTTTGCATGTTCTCCCCGTGGTTGCGTGGGTTTCCTCCGGGTGCTCCGGTTTCCCCCACAAATCCAAAGACATGTGGTATAGGTTAATTGGGTAGGCTAAATTGTCTGTAGTGTATGAGTGTGAATGTGTGTGTATAGATGTTTCCCAGAGATGGGTTGTGGCTGGAAGGGCATCCGCTGCGTAAAAAATATGCTGGATAAGTTGGCGGTTGATTCCGCTGTGGCGACCCCAGAATAATAAAGGGACTAAGCCGAAAAGAAAATGAATGAATGAAAGAATATTAAAAAATAAATAGAAAACTTTACTTTAAATCGTATTAACTAGTGCACTTTTTAAATGATGACTTATACCAATAAAAACATAAACAATCATAATTAAAACACAGGGGTGTTCAATGCTGAATACACTAGTCAAGTAGAATCTGCCTTTGCCTTGCCTTCACTCACCAAAGTCTCTGCATTGTCCTCTATCCGTCGTATAGTATGTACATGTTAAACTAAATCTGATTAATTTACACATATAACATATAATTTCAGATAGCTTTTTGTAGCTTAATAATAAAACAAACAAATAAAAGGTAATATTAAATTTGAAATGACAATCTCTAAACCATTCTCAGATGGGATGGCGGGCCAAATCAAAGGTTACCATGGGCCATCTGTGGCCTGCGGGCCCTAGTTTGGGCATCTCTGCTCTAGTGCATTTAGATATTGCCCAGCAGGCACACAATGTCACATTAATATTAGGTAAGATTGAGGTTGTTATGTCAGGTGACCAAAATTCAATGTCAAGCCAGCATCTAAGGATTTAGGTTGTGTTAGTAAGTGACCAAAATCCAACGTTCAGTCGACATCTTAAACCAAAGTCATATTGACGTCAAATACTGATATTTATTCATCAGGTATGGCAACCAAAGACCAACGTCTTATAGACGTTATAGTGGTAACATCCACACAACATCAAGCTGTAACATCATTAGACGTTGATATTTGGTTGTTTTTTTGTTGGACATTGACGTCGGCCTGACGTTGAGTTCTGATGTCAACCCAATTTTCATTTGCAAACAAAATGCAATGTCCCTACAAAGTTGGGGTACAACGTCAATCTGACATTGTGTGATGTTTAAGGCCATTTTGGAAATCATACAGTAAACATCTGTCATCTTCTGACCAGTGACTACATTTACATGGACATCAGTAATCGAATTATTTGTCCTAATCTAATTAAGACAATAATAAGATGAAGGTGTTTACATGAGCTGCTTTTTGAATGTTCCTTTCATTATCCCGCTTTACATGTTATAGCACATAACTTGATTAACGTCATTGCATCACAACACTATCCACATTTCCTCTGGATTTTCATGTCATTTCAGGTTTTTCATTTTTGATTTGTCGACTTTAACTGCAGTTTGGCACTTTCACTTTCATTCAGGAACATTTCATGCATGTCCCCTTTGACAAACGAGATATTGGATGCAACTATGATCAGCTGGAAGAGTGTTGTTTTAGTGGAAGTTCATACCGCATTCTGAATGGAAGACAAGAAACCTTCACGATGCATGTGTCTGTGGTCTTCACTGACTCGGTAGGTGCAAAAAATAGTCAAACAACTGCATATGTGTGTATGTTTGTTTGTGCTATCCTGTCGCAAAAGTCCTACACGACTATAATAGTTTGATTAATAGGTTTACATGTCTGTACTAGCCTGATCTTACGAGAAAACATTAGCATTTTACATTTTGCCAGTTTAGTGGCTAATTCGTACAAAGTTCAGTCGTACGAAAATGTACGATTTAAAAAAGGAGGCGTGGCACCCAACCTCACCCCTAAACCCAACCATCATTGGGTGATGAGCAAATCATACTAAATTGTACAAATTAGGTTGCATAAATTCATACGGATTAGCACTAAATCAGAAATTACGAATTGCCGTGAGATAGCGTTGGTCTGCACTGCACTGACTAAGATTGGCACATGTCTTATTTCACTTTCTCTTTAGTTCGATTATGACCTTAATCAGATTACATTAATCAAAAATTGCTGTTTATATTGTAGACTCTTAATCAGAGTTTCGTCTTAATTGTCTTCGAATTATTTGTGTCCATGTAAATGTTGTCAGTGACATGCAAGTTTCTGGGTCAATGCATGCAAAGATTTCGGACATCTTCTTAGACACTTTTAATGCTTCTAAACAGTTTGCTGCAATTATAAATCACCATGTCTTGAGGTAGTTCATAATGATGCGATTTCTTCTACGTGCGATTTGAGGGATCACAGGACTGATTTTTCTAATCCCCATAAACAAGAAAATATAAAGTAGAGACTGCAGGTTGAAGGAAAGTAGTGGAGTAAAAGTACCGATACTGCACTAAACATGTACTCAAGGGACAGTAAAAGTACAAATATTTTAAACTACTCAGTAAATTACAATTCCTGAGAAAAACTACTCAATTACTGTAGTCTGAGTATGTGTAATTTTGCTACTTTACACCACTGGTACACTCTCAGAAGAAATGGTACAATGTTGTACCCAAGAAGGTACAAACCCTTGTCACTGGGGCAGCACCTTTTTATGGGACAGAATTGTACCTTAAGAAAAGAAACAAATTTGTACCATTGCAGTTTGTAGCTTTAAGGACAAGTTGCACCATGGGAAATCAAAATGTACCTTTGTTTTTATAAATATTGTACCTTCATCAAAGGTACAAATCTGATCCATAAAGGTACCATTACAGTGACGAGACACTTTGTACCTTAACAGTGTCAAAAATGCTTCCCAAATATTTATTTAAATGTTAAAGTTTACTTAAATGTTTAGTTTGCAATACCTATAATTTTGTTTTACCTGCTGTTTTGTATTATTATATTACAGAACTTAATAATTCATGTTTATAAGTTTCTTTAAACATGTGCTTTTAAATGATGATCCATATTTTAATATGGAAATTATTCATAACATCACTTTGCCTTTCCAGTCATATTTATTTTCACAGGTATTGTAATAAAGAAGGAGTTGTTCAACACTTTTGTACCTTTTATATGAGAACAATCGTGTACCTTCATTTCAGTTGTACCATAGAAGGCACAGAACAGTATCATAAGAGGTCTTTTCAGTACCATATAAGGTACAATTTTTTACAAAGGTACAAAACTGTTCCTCAATAAACATTATTTGTACCACCGTGTACTAGGGATGGGCGATACCAATATTTCTGTTTCCGATCCGTTACCAAGTATTTCAAGACAAGTATCATCGATAACTATACCAATACTTAAATAAAATATTTTTTAGTGATTTTTTTATGCTTATCACCTTAATTATTATTATTATTAGACACAAGACACATGATTTATTAAAATTACAGAACTATAATTGGCTAAATAGCATCATATATAACGAAAAATAATACACTGCACAATTGTTTAATTAAATAAAAATCCCTTTAATGTTTTATTTAATGAAACAAATGATTGTCGACGCTCTCCTTGAGCCTGTTTTTCTTTTACTGATCAAAATCTTTTGTTTTTGAAAAGTAAAATATAATAAAACAAATAGTCACCTAACAAAAAAATCCTTGACAACAGTCAATAGATTGCCACTGTGGCGAACGGTTTTGTGACAAGTATCACACAAAGCCTCATCATTATTTACTGGAGTAAAATAACTCCAGATTATACTTTGTATACGTTCAGTCATGATGACCACAGCTCCGCTCAAGTTTTACAATCTGCACTTGTGGTGTCTGTACCACTGTGCCGTGAGATAACACTGACCTATCAGCGGAGATACAGCGGAAGAATATTGTAGTTCCCATTTGTGTTCCTAGTAAATATTTATATAATATGCGGCGCTACAATTATTGTGATATTCTAAAAGCGCTGATCACTCAGTAAGAAACCCCCTACATTCCCAGTATCGAAAATATCGATACTTCAGGATCGATACGCCCATCCCTACCGTGTACCTTTTTTTCTGAGAGTGTAATGTACAACACAACCCAGACAATAGATCACTGCAAACTATTAAAATTGTCAGTAAAAGTCACTTTTTTTTACTTTTTAAGGTTAAAAGTTGTTGGAAGAAATCTCAAGCTGCCATAATGCAATTCCAAAACATAAATATACATATAAAGATGCAAAACATGAACCACAAAATACAGAAAAATGCTAATTTACAGGTTTTTTTACAGTGTAGAGGAAATGGCCTTTGAAAATATATTGCAAAACACACAATAACAGTAAAACCAGATCATTTACTACATACAAGGAAACTTACCTGTAATATATTTCATAATAAGCACATTTCCGTGAAAGCTTGAGTCAAGTGTACAGAATGTCCTGTTTTCTTACCTTAGGCATACTGTACAGTACGTGAGGGCTGTCGCAGTGTTATGGCACTTATTTCTGTGCTGACATAGAGAAGACATGACATGAGCTGCTGTCTGGAGTCACGGCCAGAAATTATTCACAGCTCATGTGCATTTAAAGGGGATGAATGAAATTAAGTGTGGGGTCTCAGATTTTGTTAGTACGCCTGCTGTGTGATAGATTTAAGTTAACTGAAAACACACTGTAAAAAATGTTGAGTTCCACATAATCGATTTGAAGGGATGACATGAAGGAATTATGTTAACTTATTAGTTTTTACAAATTTAAGTTGGAGTGAACATAAATCAATCAAGTTGTCCCCTAAAAAACTCAGGAATTGTGTTGTTTTAGCTCATTTTAGATAAGTAGTTTGAAGATACGTCAAACCATTTTTTTGAGTGTAATATGAACAAGACAAATATTGTTTATTAGATTATTCAGGAAAAAAGAGAGATTAGTTTGAAACAAAACCTCAGATACACCAAATTCAGAACGAAAAACATGACGGGATTTTATTGTTTTATTTTGGTGCATTTGACTTGCCAAAAGGATTCAGCATGAAAAAATTTGAATGCACTAAAATAGACATTTATTTATAAAAAATATTATTATTTTTATCATTATTATTGCTTTTAAATATATTATAAAACATGTTTTTAATTTTTATATGTATATTTAGGTTTTTCAATTGCATTATGGCAACTTGAGATTTACTCCAACAACTTTTAACCTTAAAAAGTTGAAAAAAGTGACTTTTATTGACATTTTTAATAGTTTGCAGTGATCTATTGTCGAGGTTGTGTTGTATATTACACTCTCGGAAAAAAAAGGTACACGCCGGTGGTACAAATGTTTATTGAGGCACAGTTTTGTACCTTTGTAAAAATTATACTTCATATGGTAAAGAAAAGACCTCTTATGATACTGTTCTGTGCCTTTTATGGTACAAATGAAATGAAGGTACATGATTGTTTTCATATAAAAGGTACAAAAGTGTTGAACAACTCCTTCTTTATTACAATACCTGTAAAAATAAATATTATTGGAAAGGCAAAGTGATGTTATGAATAATTTCCATATTAAAACAAGAATCATCATTTAAAAGCACGTTTAAAGAAACTTATAAATATTAATTATTAAGTTCTGTAATATAACAACAGGTAAAACACAATTATAGGTATTGCAAACTAAACATTTAAGCAAACTTTAACATTTAAATAAATATTTGGGAAGCATTTTTGACACTGTTAAGGTACAAAGTGTCTTGTCACTGTAGTGGTACCTTTATGGATCAGATTTGTACCTTTGATATGATATTCATCATATTTAAACTTAAAACTATTATGTTTTATTTTTAATATTTATTCATTTTCCTTCGGCTTAGTCCCTTATTCATCAGGGGTCACCACAGCGGAATGAACCACCGACTTATCCAGCATTCGTGTTCATTATCCCATTCGTGTTCATATGTTTTACACAGCGGTTGCCCTTCCCATTTTTAAAATATTTTTAATATAAAATATAACTAAATATATGCATTTTTTGTATATTTTTAACTGTAAATTGTATATTTATGTATGTGTTCATTTATTGGCTGCGTCCGAAACCACCTACTACTCAGTAGATACTGCATTCCAATTTAAACGTACTACTCGGTCGTAAAAGTATGTTCTATACAGTATGAATGTGAGAAGTATGAATGGAATTCTGACGTACTACATCTGCAATTTTGTCATGGTCATGTGAGCTAACCGCGTCAGTTGCATCGCTTCACTCCCATTCATGAATTCTTTCGCGGGGCATCATGAGATAGCGTAGCGTCCATACGATGCGCACCTCAGAATCTCGCCAGAATTAGTAGGTCATCTGGATACTTCTCACCTATTGATTTTCGAATTCTATGATTTCAGACATACTACTTGACTCGCTTACTGATTTTAGCTCACTATATAGTATGTAAGTATGTGATTTCGGACACAACCATTCATTCATTCATTCATTTGTGACTTTTTTGTGATCTAATGTGAATTTAAAGCCAAAAAAGTGTGTAACTGTCACAAAAATGACTGGCTTCATCATCCTTAATCTGCTTATATTCCTCCTGACTCGCCGTCCCGTCCACACTCTTGGCACACCAGATGACCTACACAAACTTTGGAAAGTTTTATTCTGAATCATGCTCTTCACTCATGACTGGACAGTGGACTCAGTGTGCCGGCTGTTGGAAAGCAATCACAAAAACGAGACTGAAATTTACTCAGGAGCATCTGGACCTGCTTTAATTGGTTGTGGAATGATGGGAATGTTTAATCCCATTTACTGACTGAGAACAAAAACCCCTAACCTGGGGTCAAATCTAAATACTACTGGGCTTCCTGAGGAAAATCGGGTTAGGCTGTTAGACTTCAATGAAGGGAAGAACGAGTGATGCACCATTCTTGATTATTAAAGTCTGATTCTGATTCACATTAGAGACAAACAATGCACTTTAAAGCGATAGTTCACCCAGAAATGAAAAGTTACTCATTATTTACTCTCCCTCAAGTGTTAAGCTTTATGAGTTGAACGCAAAATAGTTTAAAGAAAGCTGGAAATCTGTAACTATTGACTTTCATTGGAAAAATAGATACTATGAAAGTTAATGGTCTATTAGTCCAGCACTATTTTAAATCAACTAACTGATTTAAAGAGCCCCTATTATACATTAAAAAGGGTCATATTTTGTTTTTGGGGGTCTCCAACAGTAGGCTAATATGCATGCATGGTCAAAAAACACTTTCACTGTCTTATAATATGCATTTATTTTTACCTCATTATCCCAGCGACTCCTATATGAATCGTTCAGCGATTCATTTGTTCCAAAACCCCTCCTTAGCGCGATGCTAAACTGCGCTGATTGGACCGATGACCCAGTCTGTTGCGATTGGTCGACATCATTCAGTGCGAGAGAATGCCCACCACTGCTTATCAATATTAAAGTAGTCATAGTGTGTATGTGAGCATATCTGCCAACACTCGTTTTTCCCGGGAGTCGCCCGTATTTCAGACACCTCACCCCTGAAACTAACCCCTGATCTCCCAGCACATTGCTCTATTCTTAACCAGAAGTAAAAACAGTGACACATATTCAGTATTAATGCACACTGCGGCAAAAACTGAACCATTATGAAACAGGACTGCCGCACGTGTGTAGGAGAGCTGATGTAGCCATAGCAACGACAAACAGCAGAGGAACACGAGTTCACAAATGCATTTTAATCCGTAAACAAAGCAGCACACGTCGCATTTACAACGTGCTTTTAGACATGATATGAGAATACAAGTTAACCAGATACACTACAAGCGGTTACAAGTTACAAAACACAATTAAATGCATCATTTACAAGCTAGAGAAAACAATGAGGCAACCGTTTTAATCGCACGCACTCACACTTGTTGGATAGCAGGCCAGATTCACCGTCAGGCCATCGGGAAATATCCCAGGGCTCCCTATGTCTAGTCCGCCCCTGCATACATCAATAGTCTTTTCTGATCCTTCCTTTAACAAACGGTTGACGAATCCTCCGTTGTAGGCGTGTAGATTTCAGAAGCACTCCTCAGAGGGAACACAGCACAAGGCTGTGCTATAATGCTGAGGCATTTCTGCAGAAATAAACCTCAACCACTGACTCTTCACAGTCTCATCTCTGGTTCATCTGCACACTTCCATTAATATCCAGCTGAGCACATGTTTGCTACAGCGCTCTTCTCTGTGTTGCCAGATGTAGCTGACTGATTCCAGCCCAAACCCTCTCCAAAAGGTTTTTACCTGCACAATCAAATTCAAAACTGCCCAATCTGGCAACCTTTGCTTGCTGCTGTTGTTTGTGGGCGGGGTTGGGGGTTTCGAATCTTCCCGGGTCTGCGTGCGCACAAATGGGCGGGGCTTATGTTTCGTGTTCACGTCAAACAGCTAAAGACTCATAAGCATGGCGATTCGTTTGAAAAACTATGAGTCGAATATTTTATAGATGAATCAATAGTTTTAAACACTGTGCACTTTCAGATTTAAGCCTTAGCTGGACATTTCACTTCACTTTTACTACACTGTGTTACACACTGCATGCAAACTCATTTTCAAAAATCCATAATATCAACACGTTAACTCACTTTAAGTAAAGTCAACTAATCGCTTTTTACAGTGTGCCTTTTTCTTTGTGAAGGAGCTCTAACCCATAGAAATACAAAGACTTGAATTGAAATAGATATTGGCTTTTGTGGGAATGGATAAAATCTAACTCCAGCATCGGGTTAAACACATTACAGTGGTACATCATGAGACTCAACATCATGAGTTTCACATAAAGAGCCTCTTTAACTGTTATCACAAACTATCAGCTCACGGAAAATCTATATATCGCCACTGTACGATCAAGTGACTCTATAGACGCAGGTACACGAGTTCATCCTGTCTCCCAGTCACGCACAAGCATAAACTGCATTACTTTGTTGTCTGATGTTTTGTCTTATTGTGTCCATATGTTTAAAGTTGAGCCGAAATGCTTTGTTTTTTTAGCACGGCCTGGCGTTTCCCTGATGCTATAGTTATATAAGGGATGACATTGTTTTTACATCTGTTCTTCCGCTCCTCCGCTCACTGGTCTGAAGTCTCCGCTGGATATTTCAGATGTTTTTATAAAGGCCCACTTGTGGAATCCGCACTTCCTTCTCATGCCGGCCCTGAACTCTCTGCGTTTGGTGGTTTTTCACTCCGTCACGTAGTGTTTTAATTACCCTTCGCTGAAGCCGCAGCGAGAGATGGGAAACAGACAGCAGGTACTCTCACTCTCTGCACAACACACTATTAATCACAAAAGACCATTTCTGTCATGCGGAGGAAATTAATCTATCAGCTATTTATGCCTGATCATAGCTCAGAGAATGGAAATGAATGAAGAAATGAACAACAGACAGATTCTGGATAGACAGATAGAAGAAACAACAAATGATAGATAGACACATAGATAGATAGATAGATAGATAGATAGATAGATAGATAGATAGATAGATAGATAGATAGATAGAACAAATGGCAGGCTAATGCATGGATGATGGATTTATAGATGGATGGATAGATGGATGTATCGATGGATGGATGGATGGATGGATGGATGGATGGATGGATGGATGGATGGATGGATGGATGGATGGATGGATGGACGGACAGATGGACGGATGGATGGATGGACGGATGAATAGAAGAAACAACACATGATAGCTAGACACAGACAGACAGAGAGACAGAGAGACAGAGACAGAGAGATAGAGAGATAGATAGATAGATAGATGGATGGATGGGTAGTTAGATAGATAGATAGATAGATAGATAGATAGATAGATAGATAGATAGTTAGATAGATAGCTAGATAGATAGATAGATAGATAGATAGATAGATAGATAGATAGATAGATAGATAGAAACAACAAATGACAGACAGATGGACGGACAGACAGACAAACGGATGGATGGATGGATGGATGGATGAATAGAAGAAACAATAAATAATAGATAAAGAGATGGATGAATGGATGGATGCATAGAAAGACAGATTGATAGAAAAGTGCCTTTTAAATGTTTATCAGTCATTTGGGGGCGGGGCTATCCATCATAAAGGGCGGGGCTATCAGGCATGTCTCGTTTCTGTCCTGCTTTTATTCATTTATTAATCTTCCTCCACTTTATTAGCAACACCCATCTTCCTACAGTCCCATCGGTTCCTAAAGAATTAAATCATGCACCACCCTACTTTTGTTTTTTTCAGGACCATTTTGATTAGATATATATCACAGTATAGGGAAAAAAAACAACAATTTTAACTTCTGTTTCATGCTGACTTCAAAAAACCAGTTCACTCAAAAACTAAAGCTCTGTTCAGCCGTTGACTTCCATGGTATTATTTATTCCTATACATGTATGCCAATGGCTGCTTTTTTCACAACATTCCTCAGAATATCTTATTCTGTTTTGAACAGAAGAAAGACATTTTTTAAAGTTTAGTACCACTTGAGTGAGAATAAATGATAAGGAAATCTTCATTTTTGGGGTGAACTATCGCTTTAAGACACATGGTCCAGTGCTGATCTTCCATCGGCAATAACTTTAAGTGAATTATCTGGACATTCTTGACCTCGTCTGAGCTCACGGTCGTCCTGCTCCACCCAGAGTCCTCTATAAGAGCCAGGAGACCCCTTGACCCCCAGTTAAACAAGAGGAATTCATCATCTAAAGAACAGACCCCTCCAGTCCTGCGAAAACAAGGTTAAACGCTGCTAATATTTGATGAAGGATGGCTGAGTAATGGATTTTTCCCTCTCTGTGGAATAATAAGCAGAGTTGTGTTTTGATGGATAAACGAGGCCAGAGGAGAATGAGCTTCAATAAACTGAGGGAAAGATTCATCTCAGAATGTTTGCTGTAGGAGAGTTCAGTGCACAAAAGACCTCACAACAACATCCAAAGAATTGCAGGCCTCATTTGCCTGAGTAAAGGTAAGTGTTCATGACTCCATCGTAAGATCAAGACAGGGCAAAAATGGCTTTGGAGTGGCCTAGTCAAAGTTCTGACCTGAATACAATTGAGATTCTGTGGCATGACCTTAAAATTTATGATCTAAAACCCTCCAATGTGGCTGAATTACAACAATTCTGCAAAGATGAGTGGGACAAAATTTCTCCAAGCATTATAACAGACTCAAAAAGGCTTGATTGGAGTTGTTGCTAATAAGAGTGGTCGTTAGGGGCAAACACTTCTTCAAAGAACAAAAACACACACACACACACACACACACACACACACACAGAAAAATGACCGTTTGTCATTTGTTGTGACTGAAAATCATAGATGTTCCACCAAAATATTGATTTCTTAGCTTTTTCTGATCCAAGGGCGGGGCTACCTGTCAATCACATGACATCCACCAATAGTGTGCCACTATCATCTCATTCAAGAGGTCACAAAAGACCCCACAACAACATCCAAAAAATTGCAGGCCTCAACTGCTTTCGTAAAGGTAAGTGTTCACGACTCCACCATAAAAATAGAGACTGGGTAAAAATGGCTTTGGAGTGGCCTAGTCAAAGTTCTGACCTGAATCCAATTGAGATGCTGTGGTATGACGTCTGCAATGTGCCTAAATTACAACAATTCTGCAAACATGAGTGGGACAAAATTCCTCCAAGCATTATAACAGACTCAAAAATACTTGATTGGAGATGTTGCTAATAAAAGTGGTCGTTAGGGGCAAACACTATTTCAAAGAACAAAACACACACAAAAACAAAAAAATGACTGTTTGGCATTTGTTTTGACTGACAATCATAGATATTCCACCAAATACTGATTTATTAGCTTTTTGTGATCCAAGGGTGGGGCTACCTGTCAATCACATGACATCCATCAATAGAAAACCACTAATAGCCAAACATCCAATCATTTCCACTGACAAAATATGGTGCCGCCCTAAATTTGTTCTTATTCGTAAAGCTTGTTTTCACCAGTCACACTAAAATTAAACTTTCTGTTGCATT
>CAIGQQ010040406.1:5376933-5390015 GCA_903798035.1 Danio albolineatus | reverse complement strand
TATATATATATATATATATATATATATATATATATATATTGCTTTTAGCATGTAGTGCAAAGGCCATTTGGCAATACACAGAATGTGCACAATACACAGAAAGTGTTTTGGTGTGGTTTTTGACTGTTGTAGCTGTGAAATAACTCGAATCATTCAGCATAGTGATGTGGAACTGTAACGCGCTCATAATCTGCTGGAAATACTTTATCCGTGCGAATAACTGCACACCTTAGAATGTCTATCAGCCAATCAGAATCAAGCATTCAACAGCCCTGTAGACTAAGCTGTCATCATTCTTCCTACATTTCTTAAGGCACATTCAATATTAAAAGGCAGCTCGTTAGAAGTTGCTTTCAGCTAAATAATGTTTCTTAGGCAGCAATAAAAGCGGATTCCATTTCTAAATGAACACGTGACACTGAAAACTGAAGAAATGATGTTAAAAATTCTGAAAATTTATTAAGATTTAATTATAATCATTCATTTTCCTTCAGCATAGCTCCTTATTTATCAGGGTTCGTCGCTGGGAATGAACCGCCAACTATTCCAGCGTATGTTTTACACAGTGCATGCCCTTCCAGCTGCAACCCAGTACTGGGAAACACCCACACACACTCTCTCACACACACACACACACACACACACTCGTACACTACGGCAATTTAGTTTACCCAATCATCTAAAGTGCATGTGTTTGGACTGTTTGGGAAACTGGAGCACTCGGAGGCCGACGCGGGCAGAACATGCAAACTCCACACAGAAACGTCAACTGACCCAGCCGGGACTCAAACCAGCGACCTTCTTGCTGTGAGGTGACAGTGCTAACCATTGAGCCACCGTGCCGCATTATTATAATCACATAAGGCTATTTTTTAGCATCGACTTTAATTCTGTGATCACTTTAACGCATTACATTTTACAATATTATCAAATTTTAGACAGCTCTTTTAATCGCAGTATTAAATCTTTTGTAATCCGTCCTCATGTATTGATCCTGGATGTCATTGGGAATTAAATGGCAATTTGTCATCATTTCAGGCACAGTTGCTGAATGTCAGCAGGAGCGCTCTCAGATCAAGAACAAAGAGACAGCCATGAAATTGCTGCGAGCCAAACTCTACAGCGCGCGGCTGGAGGAGGAGACCAGCAGGAGATACCAGGCTCGAAAACTACAGGTGCAAGCGCTCAATTCACTATCCGTTTTTTCATTTATGCAGCGGTTTAGTCGAGGAGTCACTCTTTCAGCCAGCTTAATTTGTCTTTTCTGGGATAAAAACCAATTGTTTAGGATGTCCAGAACATTCTGAAATGTAATTTTTAATCTTTAGGTTTAATCACAGTGTGAAAGCCAAGTCATTCAAGTGTACGTTTTATATATACAGTCAAGCTTGAAATGATTCATACCCCTGCGAATTCTGACTTAGTATCACTTTAAATCAACCAGCAAGGTTTTTTTGACACAGTCTTCTCCCAAAAGACAAGAAGACTGTATTGAGACTTTATTATTTATTATTTAATATTTGCACAGTTAAAATTCAGGCTCGAAAACTACAGGTGCACATAATTCACTTTTTTTTCCATTTATTTAGCGGTTTAGTCAAGGAGTCACTACACTGTAAAAAATTCAACTTACAAATTGTTTACTCAGTTTAAAACTGTAAGTTAAGTGGACATATTTTTGAGCTCAGAGTTGAATTTACTCATAAAAATGATTTAACTTTATGTTTGGAACTGTTTGTTCAATAAAAGTAAAAAATTCAGTTGAAGAGACTTAAAATTTAGATTTCTCCATATCTTCAAAAAATAAACAGTTGAGTTAACTTAAAATTTTAAAGCAACCGGCTGCAAAGATATTTTGAGTTTATTAAGCTTTGGTGGTTGAAGTTGTGCCAAATTATTCCGTAAAGTATCCTTGACTTAAACCAGCCTTTGCAGTCAACTCAAAAAATTAATTTGGCACAACTTGATCCACTGAAGCTTAATAAACTGAAAATGTATTTGCAGCCGGTTGCTTTAAAATGTTAAGTTTAACTTTTCATTTCTTACAGTGTATTTTAGCCAGCTTAATTAGTCTTTTCTGGGATGAAAACCAATTGTTTAGGATGTCCAGAACATTTTGAAATGTAATTTTAATCTTTAGGTTTAATCACAGTGTGAACGCCAAATCATTCAAGTCTACGTTTTATATATACAGTCAAGCCTGAAATGATTCATACCCCTGCAAATTCTGACTTAGTATCACTTTAAATCAACCAGCAAGGTTTTTTTGACACAGTCTTCTCCCAAAAAACAAGAAGACTGTTTTGCTGAGCTACAAAAAAAACAACAACTGAAATTAAATGTTGTAAATTAATCTGAGTTTTTAAAATGTAAATACCGTCACTCGATAGATAGAGGACTATGAAGAACACATCAGCGAGCAAATCAAAGCAAAAACTCTGTTCTGTGATGAATGAGTTATAAAGTTCATTATAGAATCTAAAATATACTGTATTAGTTAATAAAGCGATGTTTTCTAGTTATTTTAAAATGTTATTAAATAAATTAGGAAATTACCCCTGGCAACTCTATTTAACTTCGGCCTACTGGCCTCAACCAAGTTTGGTTTTTGGCCCTTCATAAGAAAAAGCTTGGGCACCCCTGCTCTATTGGATTCAGATCAGGTGATTGGCTGGGCCATTCTACAGCTTGAATTTCTTTCTCTGAAAGCATTTGAGAGTTTCCTTGGCTGTGTTTAGGATTATTGCTTTGCTGAAGTGTCCACCCTGGTTTCATCTTCATCCTCCTGCTAATGTAGATGTTGAACTGAAGCAGCTGATATTCATTTACACTGAGGAAGGGCAGACTCCTGAAGAACTACTGAGAGATTTCAGCTGCTGTCTGGGCTTTTACTACCTTTCTACACCTCCGTTTCTTCATGTGTTCAATAACTTTTCCCTGCGTCTTTTCATTTTATATGCATAATTTCATTTGTTAATGTATTATATTATTTTTATTGCATAAATGGATTTCTTTGGTTGTTATTAACGTCAGGGGGAAATTTCAAGTCAACGGCACCTTCAGAAATATCAAATTGACTTAAAGAACCATAGTGTTGACATTTGATTGATAATTTACTGTCTAACATGTACCTCTCCTGTGACAGATCGGCACCAGAGGCAGATCAGAGAAAATCAGGACCTATAACTTTCCGCAGGACCGAATCACAGATCACAGAATCGGAAAAACTGTTCATGACGTTCATGGATTTTTACAAGGCGAGGAACTGCTGGAGGAGATGACCCTGTTTTTACAGCAGTTTTCTGAGCAGGAGTCGCTCATGGACGTCCTCAACGGTGAACTGAATCTGTAGTTATTTCTGGAAATAAAAGAAATGTGTAAATGTTTGTCTTTGTGTGTGTCAGATTAAATAAAGAGCACAATCGTCTAGACTGAGAGAAAGAGAGCGATCTTTCACACTGTATCTCTGAGGAGCTTCACAAACACACTTTGCTTTCTCTTAAACGTTACACATTGGTGTGAAATGCTCTGTGTTTCTCTTTTACAGTCAGTTTTTGCAGTTCCAGTTGTTCGAAACTACAGGATACAGATTTGAACGAATCACATTTCAGAAATTTTAACTAATTACCAAATTTCTAGATCAAAAATGTGTAGTAACTTCAAAGAGGTTTCATTTGTTAATATTTAATGTTTTAAGGCCTATGGCAGCGTTTTAAAAAGTATAAAGCATAAAGGACTTTAGAAAAGATACATTTTATTGAATTATTTAAATGATGAAAACTATGCGATGCTCTCTTACATTTGATTATTCATTTTCTGCTGCCGAACACTGTTAGAGTCTCCCCAGAAAATCAAACAGACCTATTTAAGTCATCTGGTGAAATTGTATTTATATTACAATATGTAGTGCAAGGAAAAAATATATCACAATGTCAATTTTTTCCAATATCGTGCAGCCCTAAAATATACTGTAAAATAATACAATACACCAGAGTTTATTGTTGTAAAACTACAGTGTTCAGTTGATCGGTTCACTATAGTAAATACTACAGTATTCTAAAGTAATCATTAACAAAGTGTTGTAAATATTATAATATACAGTCAAATACACTTTACTGTACACTCTCAGAAATAAAGGTACGCGAGCTGTCACTGGGGTAGTGCCTTTTCAAAAGGTACACATTTGTACTTAAAGAGTCCATTGGTACCTCAAAAGAATATATTAGTACCTAATTATTTTAAGAGGAACACTTCTGTACTTTTTAGGTACTCATATGTACCTTTGAGGTATTAATATGGACCCTTTAGGTACAACTGTATACCTTTTGAAAAGGGACCACCCCAGTGACAGCTCGCGTACCTTTATTTCTGATAGTGTAGTAGGGCTCAGAAATAGCTAGTTTTAATGTAAGAATGCAATGTTTTTACAGCATTTATCTTAGTTAAAATTTGTTTTCATTGTACTTTACTGTCTATTATCTAATATAAAATACATCTTTTCATTTTAATGCTGTCAGTACATGTTAAAGCTAATAGTACTGATGCTAATAACTTAATTAAAATTAATGAATGCCGTAGAAATGTTTTTTATTTAGTTCGTGTGAACTGAACTTACCCTAACTGACTGTAAGGGGCTATTAAAATATTGTAGAGATGAAAATAACTATCTACTATTACATAAATACATTTTTATCACTGAAAACCACACACACACCCATGATTCCCTGTTTCCAGTATCTTGTGGCTGTGAAATGCTCATTATATACACACACGCACTTGATTATTAAACCGTGAAATATTGTTAACAAATCTTAGTGGAATAGGTTATTAAAATACTATAGTGATTTAAAACTATAATGTAGTAAAGTACTTGAAATAATCTGGTAATGCTGTAATCCACAACAACTATAGTAATATAAAGCAAATATTAGATTTACTATGTACTATACTACAATACACCAGAGTTAACTGTAGTCAAACTACAGTGTTCAGTTGATCGGTTCACTATAGTTAACACTACAGTTTGCTGGAGTAATCAGTAACAAAGTGTGGTAAATATTATAATATATACAGTAAAATATACTCTACTGTACACTCTCAAAAATAAAGGTTCGCGAGCTGTCACTGGGGATTGTGCCTTTTCAAAAGGTATACATTTGTACTTAAAGGGTCCATTATACCTCAAAAGTATAAATTAGTACCTAAAATTTTTAAGAGGAACACTTCTGTACTTTTTAGGTACTAATATGTACCCTTGAGGTATTAATATGGACCCTTTAGGTACAACTGTATACCTTTTGAAAAGGGACCACCCCAGTGACAGCTTGCGTACCTTTATTTCTGAGGGTTCAGAAATAGCTAGTTTTAATGTAAGAATGCAATGTTTTACAGCATTTATCTTAGTTAAAATTTGTTTTAATGGTACTTTACTGTGCATTATCTAATCGTAAATACATCTTTTAATTTTAATACTGTCAGTAAATGTTCAAACTAATTTAGATGATGCTAATAACCTAATTAAAATTAATAAATGTTGTAGAAGTGTTTTTTATTTAGTTTGTGTGAAATAATGTTAACAAAACTGAGTGTAAGGGGTTATTAAAATATTGTAGAGATGAAATAGCTATAACTACACTTACATAAATAATTTTTTATCACTGAAAACCACACACACACCCATAATTCCCATGTAATAGGTTATTAAAATATTGATTTAAAACCATAATGTATTAAAGTACTTGAATTTATCTGGTAATGCTGTAGTAATACACAACAACTATAGTAATATAAAGCAAATATTAGATTTACTATGAATTATACTACAATACACCAGAGTTTACTGTATAGGTAATGCTACAGTTTGCTGGAGTAATCATTAACAAAGTGTTGTAATATTATAATACAATAAACTTAAGTAGGGTTCAGAAATAGCTAGTTTTAATGTAAGAATGCAATGTTTTACAGCATTTATCACAGTTTACATTTGTTTTCATGGTACTTTACTGTGCATGATCTAATCTTAAATACTTTTTTGTTTTTAATAAAATTTTAATACTGTTAGTAAATATTCAAACTAATTTAGCAGATGGTAATATCTTAATTAAAATTAATAAATGTTTAGAAGTGTTTTTATTTAGTTTGTGTGAACTAATGTTTACACAGAGTAAGAGGTAATAAAATACTATAGTGATTTAAAACCATGATGTAGTAAAGTACTTGAATGAATCTGGTTATTCATATATACAACAACTATAGTAATATAAAGCAAATATTAGATTTACTATGTACCACCAGAGTTTACTGTAGTAAAAACTACTAGTGTTCAGTTGATCAGTTCACTATAGTAAATACTACAGTATTCTAAAGTAATCATTAACAAAGTGTTGTGAATATTATAATATACAGTCAAATACACTTTACTGTACACTCTCAGAAATAAAGGTACGCGAGCTGTCACTGGGGTGGTGCCTTTTCAAAAGGTACACATTTGTACTTAAAGGGTCCATTGGTACCTCAAAAGTATAAATTAGTACCTAAACATTTTAAGAGGAACACTTTTGTACTTCTTAAGTACTAATTTGTACCCTTGAGGTATTAATATGGACCCTTTGGGTATAAATGTATACCTTTTGAAAAGGTACCACCCTAGTGACAGCTCACATACCTTTATTTCTGAGAGTAGGGTTCAGAAATAGCTAGTTTTAATGTAGGAATGCAATGTTTTTACAGCATTTACCTTAGTTTACATTTGTTTTCATGGTACTTTACTGTGTATTATCTAATCTTAAATACATCTTTTGATTTTAATGCTGTCAGTAAATGTTAAAACTAATTTAGATGACGCTAATAACTTAATTAAAATTAATAAATGCTGTAGAAGTGTTTTTTATTTAGTTCGTGTGAACTAAACTAACCCAAACTTAGTGTAGGGGGTTATTAAAATATTGTAGAGATGAAAATAACTAACTACAATTACATAAACACATTTTTATTACAGAAAACCACACACACACCCATGATTCCCTAATGTTACCAGTATCTTGTGGCTGTGAAATCCTCATTATATACACACACGCACTTGATTATTAAGTCGTGAAATATTGTTAACAAATCTTAGTGTAATAGGTTATTAAAATACTATAGTGATTTAAAACCATAATGTAGTAAAGTACTTGAATTAATCTGGTAATGCTGTAGTAATACACAACAACTATAGTAATATAAAGCAAATATTAGATTTACTGTGAACTACAATACAACAGAGTTTAATAAATAGTGTTCTGTTGATCGGTTCAGTGTAGTTAACACTACAGTTTGCTGGAGTTATCATTAACAAAGTGTTGTAATATAATAATAAAATACACTGTACTGTAGTAGGGTTCAGAAATAGCTAGTTTTAATGTAAGAATAAGCCGAAAAGAAAATGAATGATCCCACAAAACACCAGAGTTTACTGTTGTAAAAACCAGTGTTCAGTTGATCGGTTCACTATAGTTAATACTACAGTTTGCTGGAGTAATCAGTAACAAAGTGTTGTAAATATTATAATATATACAGTAAAATACACTTTACTGTACTCTCAGAAATAAAGGTACGTGAGCTGTCACTGCAGTGGTACCTTTTCAAGAGGTACACGTTTGTACTTAAAGGGTCCATATTGGTACAAAAGTATAAATTAGTACCTAAAAATTTTAAGAGGAACACTTCTGTACTTTTAAGTTACTAATATGTACCCTTGAGGTATTAATATGGACCCTTTAAGTACAAAAGTATACCACCCCAGTGACAGCTCGCGTACCTTTATTTCTGAGTGTAGTAGGGTTCAGAAATAGCTAGTTTTAACGTAAGAATGCAATGTTTTTACAGCATTTATCTTAGTTAACATTTGTTTTCATTCTACTTTACTGTGTATTATCTAATCTTAAATACATCTTTTGATTTTAACGTTGTCAGTAAATGTTAAAACTAATTTAGATGATGCTAATAACTTAATTAAAATTAATAAATGTTGTAGAAGTGTTTTTATTTAGTTCGTGTGAACTAAACTAACCCTAACTTAGTGTAAGAGGCTATTAAAATATTGTAGAGATGAAAATAACTAACTAAACTTACATAAACACATTTTTATCACTGAAAACCACATGATTCCCTTATGTTTCCAGTGTCTTGTGCCCGTGAAATGCTCATTATACACACACACGCTTGATTAAACTAAAAACAGTATATATTTAAAGTCCACATTGTCGATTTATTTCAAAAAGGGCGCTTTTTCCCCTGAAGCGCTTCTTTCATTGGGTGGCGCTCTTTATGGGCGATGACGTTTCGCTTGTATCTGCGTCAAGACGTCACTTCTGTATTCCGCCAAACGCGTTCATTGGCCGCGGAACGTTTAAAGGTATCCTGCCGCGCTCTGATTGGCCGGCAGGATTTGTCGCCAAATTCAAATCCATTTGCAGTGGCGCTTTTTCCTCAAACTCACGAACCATTGTGTTGCCGCTTAAATGCTTGCGCTACCACTGCAATAGCGACAAGGGCGCGTTCATACGGACATATGAGGACGACGTAAATATTGATTTTAACTTTTTAGAGGTAAGGAAATAACGTTTTCCTGTCGTATCCGTGTATTTGCGTTCAAATTTAAACGTTTAAGAGGCGTTTAAACCAGTAGATACTAGATGTCCTGCCATGTTTGCGTTTCCCTCTTAAGATATAATGTCTGTTTTGGCTGTAGTATTGCATTTTTATACAATATAAGTTAACTATTTTTCATCTAGAACGTATTTTAAGCGGTATTTTGGTGTATGAGCATGTTTTTTACATTATGCTAAAGCTGCTATGTGCCCTTAGTAGTGTGCATCATGAGTAGTAGCCACGTCAGGAATGCAAGCATTAGGCGCGCAAAATGCTAAACACAAATAAATCGCATTAAAATAAATGCAACTCTTCTGTAACTTCTAAACACGCTTAACATTAAACAGTTGCAAGTATATATTTTAACATGAATACTGGTTATGTCTTAAAATGAGAGGTCAGGCTTCGATTTGACCACAAAATGTGGATTAACTAGCATTTATTACGTAATAAAGTCCTTAATATGTATTAATGTACTTTGTTGATGTATTAAACCCATAAGACATCATTATAATTAGTAACAAGTATATTTTTTAACATGCATATGTAACTAGTGTTGCTTAAAATGAGAGGACAGGCTAATGTGCTTCGGTTTGAGCACAATAAATGTGGATTAAATAAATTTTATTACATAATACAGTTCTTTAATATGTATTATTTTACTATGTTTGTGTTAGACCTATAACACATTATAAAATTGGTAATAAGTGTGCATTTTAACATGCATGTAATACCAGTGTTGCTTAAAATGAGAGGGCAGGCTAATGTGCTTCGATTTGAGCATAAAAATGTGGTTTAAGTTACATCTTATTATGTAATATAGTTATTAATATGTATTCATTTAATGTGTAGATGTATTAGACTATATCACATCACTATAATTGGCAATTTGTTAAAATATTAAGCAGTAACAAGTACATAATGCATGTATAACATGCATATGTAACCAGTGTTGCTTAAAATGAGGGGTTAATGTACTTTGATTTGAGCATAAAAATGTGGATTAAGTAACATTTATTACATAATACAGTTCATAATATGTATTTAACGTGTATCTGAATTAGACCTATAATGTATCATTGTAATCAACACTATGCTAATTTAATGTAGTTTAAATACTGAGGGCAAGTAAATAGTGTTAATGTTTGTGAATGTTATAGTATTTTATTATTAAATATATTATTTTAGTTCAGTAAAGTGTTAATATATCAGAAATAAACATTTGTTTAGCAGTTCATCTTATGTTTTGCTGTAATCAGATCATGTTGTTAGTTTTCTGTAGTTGTAGATTCTGTAAAAATAATATATAACCAGTTTTTTGATCCAACACTACAATTTCTCATCTACTGTAGTTTGCTTAAAAATTAAGTGTGTGAATATGCAGATTTAACCACTTATCCAACTCCTAAACATGTCATATTTCTAATTTTCTGTAGTTTGCTGTTAAATAATGACATATAACCGGATCTAACCATATATATTTGATCTATATAGACTTATAGATGTGGATTCAACTGTTAATCCAACACGCTTAAAATATTTCTATTTTTCTGTAGTTTGCTTTAAAATAATGACGCATAACCAATAACCATATATGTGATCTATATAGATCTATAGATGCGGATTCAACCGTTTATCCAACACACTTAAATGTCATATTTCTTTTCTGTAGTTTGTGATAAAATAATGACGTGTAACCAGTTCTAACCATATATTTTATCATCCATGTAGACCTGTAGATGCTGATTCAACCATTTATCCAACAGATTTAAACGTCAAATTTCTTATTTTCTTTAGTTTGCTGTAAAATAATGACGTATAACCATATATATTGGATCTATATAGACCTAGTGATGCGGATTCAACTGTTAATCTAACACACTTAAACATAATATTTTGGAATTTCTGTGATTTGCTGTAAAAAAAATTGACATATAACCATATACTTGATCTATATAGACCTATAGTTGCGGATTCAACAATTTATCCAACACACTTTAACGTCATATTTCTTTTCCGTAGTTTGCTGTGAAATAATGACGTAACCAGATCCAACCATATATATTTGATCTATATAGACCTGTACATTCTGATTCAACCATTTATCCAACACACTTAAACGTCATACTAATTTTCTGAAGTTTGCCGTAAAATAATGACGTATAACCATATATATTTGATCTATATAGACCTATAGATGCGGATTCAACAATTTATGCAACACACTTAAACATAATATTTCTTATTTTCCATAGTTTGCTGCAAGATAATGACATGCAACCAGAGCTAACCATAAATATTTGATCTATTTAGACCTATATATGCAGATTCAACCATTTATCCGACCCACTACAACATGACTTATTTCTCAATCTCCTCTAGTTTGTGGTGTCCAAATTCTCCTCAACATGAAGTGTCCAAACTACACTGAGGATTCCACAGTTTTATGCCACATGGAGAAGACCGAAACAGACCTGGGTGAGGTGAAGGGCCACACGGTTTCGCCACGGAAAACAGGGCCCCTGCGCTCCCCCGCTGCCAACAATGTCTCCACACCTCTGGAGAGCCGAAGCAAAGGCCCCCACAATAAAGAAAACTACCAGAACAAGAGGCATACACTTGAAATGGCATCAGATGATGAGGTGAAACATCAATCATTTTTCAACATTCAGACTGTGTGTGTATATGTGGACAAATGTTAAACGTTTACAGTGTGTGTTTGTGTATACTGGTTTTGGTGGTTTACAAGGACAGCAGTTTGTAGAATGACTTGGGAGAGATCTAGTTGTACTAGTCATACTTAATGGAGTCTTTTCACATTCAAATTTGGCACGGGTTTCCCTTGGGGGTAGGTTTTAGGGCTAGTGGTAGACTGGTTTCATACAGTCATGGAATTTTGACGATATTTTCCAGACCCAACCCAAAATGTTTGGGAAAAGTCATGGAAATGTCTTTTACAAATTTCTGTGTACTTGAATATTATTGATATGCTAATATTGTGTACATTTTAAATACTATTTCGCAGTTCGTCTCTTCACATGACGTTTTCTGTGTGGGGGAGGGAAAAAAAATCTACTTTCAGTTTTAGCTTTGCCTCATTCACTCTCATTCATCATAATTCACGTTACGTTTTGAGTGTGGTTTCCAGAAACCATATCTTAATATCTAAATAAATTTGATCTATATAGACCTATAGATGCAGATTCAACTGTTAATCCAACACACTTAAACATAATATATCTAATTTTCTGTAGTTTGCTGTAAAAAAATTGCCGTATAACCATATATTTGATCTATATAGATCTATAGATGCAGATTCAATCGTTTAGCCAACACACTTAAATGTCATTTCTAATTTTCTGTAGTTTGCTGTGAATTAATGACGTGTAACCAGATCTAACCATATATATATATATTTGATCTATATTAGACCTGTAGATTCTGATTCAACCATTTATCCAATGAACTTAAACATCATACTACTTTTCTGTAGTTTGCTGTACAATAATGATGTATAGCCATATATAAACCATATATATTTGATCTATATAGTCCTATAGATTCGGATTCAACAATTTATCTAACACACTTTAACGTCATATTTCTTATTTTCTGTAGTTTGCTGTAAAATAATGACGTATAACCAGCTCTAACCGTATACATTTGATCTATATAGACTTATAGATGCGGATTCAACTGTTTATCCAACACACTTAAACGTCACGTTTCCAATTTTAAGGCTAGTGGTAGACTGGTTTCATACAGTCATGGAATTTTGACGAGACATTTTCCAGACCCAACCAAAAATGTTTTGGAAATGTCTTTTACAAATTTCTGTGTACTTGAAGATATTTGAGATGCTAATATTGTGTACATTTTAAATACTAAATAATATGCGCAGTTTGTCTCTTTACATGACGATTTCTGTGTGGGGGAGAAAAAAAAATCTACTTTCAGTTTTAGCTTTGCCTCATTCACTCTCATTCATCATAATTCACGTTATGTATTGAGTATGGTGTCCAGAAACCGTATCTAAATAAATTTGCTCTATATAGACCTATAGATGCAGATTCAACTGTTAACCTAACACACTTAAACATAATATTTCTAATTTTCTGTAGTTTGCTGTTAAAAAATGTACATATAACTATATATTTGATCTATATAGATCTATAGATGCGGGTGCAATCGTTTAGCAACACACTTAAATGTCATATTTCTTTTCTGTAGTTTGCTGTGAATTAATGACGTGTAACCAGATCTAACCATATATATTTGACCTATATTAGACCTGTAGATTCTGATTCAACCATTTATCCAACGAACTTAAACATACTAATTTTCTGTAGTTTGCTGTAAAATAATGACGTATAACCATATATTTGCTCTATATAGACCTGTAGTTTCGGATTCAACAATTTATCTAACACACTTTAACGTCATATTTCTTA
>CAIGQQ010040406.1:5342155-5376923 GCA_903798035.1 Danio albolineatus | reverse complement strand
CGTATACATTTGATCTATATAGACTTATAGATGCGGATTCAACTGTTCATCCAACACACTTAAACGTCACGTTTCCAATTTTAGGGCTAGTGGTAGACTGGTTTCATGAAGTCACAGAATTTTGACAAGACATTTTCCAGACCCAACCCAAAATGTTTTGGAAAAGTCATGGAAATGTCTTTTACAAGTTTCTGTGTACTTGAAGATATTTGAGATGCTAATATTGTGTACATTTTAAATACTATTGTGCAGTTCGTCTCTTCACGTGACTTTTTCTGTGTGGGGGAGGAAAAAAATTTACTTTCAGTTATAGCTTTGCCTCATTCACTCTCATACATCATAATTCACATTTCGTTTTGAGTGTGGTGTCCAGAAACCATATCTAAATACAAGGATAAGATACTGTGGGTGCTAAAAGCTAATTTGTGTGGGTGTGGTGTTTATTATTTATTATTATTATTATTATTATTATTGTTTTTTTTAATGTAATTTTTTAACTATTAATTGATTAACTACATTGTTATCAGGATATGAGATTTTGATCATATCGTCCAGCGCTAATCATAGCACACATGCTGCTCGTGATGTGACTCAATTTTTATTTATTTTTATTAGGTGATCTTCAGTGGCAGCAGTCTGACCGAAGACAGCGGTTACCTTTCCCTCCATAATAGCCAGGTGGATCAAGGGGACGTGGACGGACTGGACTCATTAGAGAGGAGTGAAGAGAATTGCGTGTCCTCTCAATCCTTAGACATTGAGTGTCATTCTGGACCCTGTTTACCCGTGCTGAACTTCCAGGAGGAGGTGTGCCGAGAGCTGCAGAGGAGCTACAAGAAGAACCGAAGCTACGATTGGACCGTCGTCGATAAAGTGGCGGAGAATTTTGGGTTGCATAATGTGATTGGTGGAAAAATGGGGCGGCAGTTCGTGGACATCCTCTGCAAGCTGATGAAGAAGGACATGAGGCACATTCTTGCCCGAATTTTGGGCCTGCTGGGAGATTGTGACTTGATAAGGTATGCTCCATTTTTACTTTGTTGTTGCATTTCCTTGTGAAATGTTTTTTTCCATGACAATAGTCGTTGTTGCTGACATTGCGTTAATTAAAAATACAGTTGAAGTCAGAATTATTAGCCCCCCCTGTATATTTTTTTTTCCCCCCAATTTCTCTTTAAAGATTTTTTTTACAACATTTCTAAACATAATAGTTTTAATAATTCCTTTCTAATAACTTGATTTATTTTATCTTCACCATGATAACGGCACCATCTTTGTCTAGATGTTTTTCAAGATACTTATATTCAGCTTGGTGATATTTTTATAAGGCTTAACTAGGCTAATTAGACAAGTTAGAGTTATGCTGTGGTGGCAGGCCTTTTACACAGATCTTCCAACTACCCGTGATGTTCTTTAAATGACAAAGTGGTGAGCACAGTATTACAAGTTGAGATCGCAGTCATGTAA
Organism: Danio albolineatus; assembly: GCA_903798035.1. Taxonomy (NCBI): domain Eukaryota; kingdom Metazoa; phylum Chordata; class Actinopteri; order Cypriniformes; family Danionidae; genus Danio; species Danio albolineatus. The sequence goes on along the minus strand of CAIGQQ010040406.1, from coordinate 5,375,456 downwards.
TACGAGCATGCAAATCTTTTTACTTGCATGCCAGTTTCCTCTTTGTGCACAAATCTTCCTGCACACCCTCAAAGCTGCTCAAGGACAGATTTTCTTGCGCTCTCAAATAAACGCTGCTGAAGTGCGATTTTAGTACAATTGTGATATATTCGTCTCTAACATTTATTAGATTTGCTAGGAATATTAATAAATGTCTCCAAAAGACCTACAGAACGGCATTGATGTGTCCTGAATGGCTGAAAGTGAAACGGCAGTAAACTCCAGCAAGATAAAGTCATTGTATGCAGAACCACAGACCTTTATCTGTAAAGTGTAATTATGGAAACTGTTCATCATAACTGAAAGCTACGTGGTGTTTGCTGGCCTCACGCATTGCACAGCACTGTCAGTCAGTCAGCATGTAGCCTTAAAGGTTAAAACGGAGAACAACGCTCTATGATTACAGAAAAGTTTGCTGTTATTATTCACTTACCTTTGTAAGTATGTTTTGGTGCGTATTTTTTATTTATTTTATTTTTTAATTTTAATATATTTATCTTTTTTTTTATACCATGCTTGTTAAAAAAACCAAAAAAAAACAGCAACAATTGAAGGTTTTGAATGGGAAGCCGTAATGTACCACAGGCAGGAGTGAATTTTGGTGTGGCGCCCTCCGTAGAAGAATAAATGTAGGGGCTATTTATATTGACCTTAAGATGATAAAAAAAAATAAAAACTGTTATTATTCTAGCCAAAATAAAACATAAGACTGTCTCCAGAAGAAACAATATTCTAGCAAAGACTGTGAAAAATTCCTTACTCTGTTAAACATCATTTGGGAAATATTTGAATATACTTCAACTGTATGTGATATTAATTTTCCTGTGAGTGAAGCAATTGTTGATCACACTGATTTTGATTTCGTTTTTGATCTGTTGCAGCTGTACGAAAGTGAGCCGGACGTGGAGGAAAATCATTTGTCAGGATCAGTTGGCTCTTCAGCGCTGGAAAAAAGCAGAAAAAACACGACGGGTAAGAGATGTACGAACATCGCTTATATTGATCCACTTCTGTGCTGTTATAAGGGATATTTCACTCACACAAAGATTAATATTCTGTCATTTGCTCCTCTAATCATTCCAAACCTCTTTGAGTTTCTTCTGTTGAACATAATTGAGCATGTACTGAAGTATTTTTGGGAGGAAAAACAGCCATTGACATCCACACTGGCGTTTCATGTATTTGTTCATTTCATCCGTCCACACTATACCGCTGAAAACACACATCACGTGACCCCATACTCACTGGCATGCACTGCAGCATATGTGCACGTCTGAGCTCCAGGCAGTCAGCACGTGCTTTGAGCACAAAACCCCAGAGAGCAGTGCACGTCAGACAGTCTATCATAGATGTACCGCTAAATGGCCAAAACGTGTTAAATGTGATATTTAATTAATCTTGTCTCTATCTAACGACTCTTCGGTCTTTTGAATCTATCAGGTAACGTGTCACAGCGTCAGTACACTGCTTCAATCTTTCGCTTTCACACTTGTACTCAGTAATTTTTAGAGTAAACCTCAGATACTGTTGGTTGTACAACTTTTTTTTTTACCAACTAAGTTTGTCAACGCCATTATAACGACATAGATCACACTGCCTATTCATGCCAGAGTCCTGCAGAAAAAGTTATTGACGTGGTAATTTTGTGTGTAACTTATCTTTTATTTGGTTATGGATAAAACAAAGACCTTACGGGTCAGGTAGTTGAAACGGTAGGCTACAAATAATTAAATTGATGAATTATTCAGAAATTAATTCACCATCGCCTACGACGACGATGCCATCGTCCATCAGGATGTTTAACATTAGACATTGTTCAATGCCAAATTGGTCAACATCGGCCAACCCTTATAGCTAATAGTGTATTATGGATCTGCACATTAAAAGTTTGTGAAAGTGCCAAGATGTGCATAACTTTTTGAAAATACTCATAAAAATGTATGCGCATGACTGTGTAGGAAACTTCTTATTCGATAAGAAAACATGCGCATAAACTATGATGGAAACACTTTTACCAACCGAATTCCTGTGTGCGCCTTTAAATAATTAATAATTAACATGAAAATGTAAAATGTTTGGAAATAAACCGCCTACTAAGTAAAGCATCAAACAATAATACAATCTGAAGATTCTTACTGTAAATAAAATGCTGGTTCCAATTAATTCCTTAATGTTGTCCCAACACAGTACATTAACTTAATTGTTTTCACAAATTTTAAGTGGATTTAACAAAAACAAAAGTCCCTCAAAAAAAACTCAGTAATGATTAAATGAGCTCATTTTAAGTAGTTTTAACAAGCTGCAAAAATAATTTGAATGTAATGACAATCTAAAAGTTTAAATGATAAATAATTTGCTAATAAGTGGCCATGATATCAATGTCGTGTATGTTTATTATCATGATTTGTTCAATTTATTAAGTATATGTCTAGTCCCACTTTTAATGACTGCAGAATGTTTTTTTTTATTATATTAACATTTAATCTAAATATCTAATCTAATGAATAGTAACTTTTATACATTACACACATATGATTACATGCATATATACACACAAACACTTCATCTAGAACCTAGCTTGGTGTCGTCATATTCCTGGATATTTATAGCTCAAAGGATCTATGTTTAGCTTTTTGTTGTAAGCAGATCGTCCTTCAGCGTAGTTTGAGTTCTGATGGTTTGTCTCTTGGTTTCAGGACTCGGGCCGGTCTGTGGGATCTTTATCTCGGGACTTCACCTTGGACAGGGTGGTGTTCTCCTGCATGCAGACCGTTTCCTCTCCACCCGTTCACAAGGCTGTTAAGAAGCCGCCATGCCAGATGGGTGGAGCACAGAATGCAGCTAAATCAAGCCGGTTTCAACAGTATGTAGAGGTAAGGGGAATAAAAGAAAACCACGTTACGGCGCTTTTGCAGAGTTTGTGTTTCCAGTTACTAACAAACTAGTTTTCTTTTTTGTAAATCTTTATACGCTGATAACAGATTTTGTTTGGTTTCTAGTCCAAATATCAAAATTAAGAAACATTGCTTTGTGTTAAGAAATAATAAATCAAGTTTAAGTGAGGTGTTTATTTTTTATTTATTTATTTTTCCTCTTATTTATTATTATTATTTTTAATCCTTTTTAAAAAAAATTAGATATATAGGCTGAAAACAGTTACTATTGATCTTTTACTTGGCTTGTATTCCAACTATTAAAATTAGCTATGCAATATATATATTATCCATACATTAGAAACCATTCTAGCGTCATTTTAAGACTGATTTATACTTCTGCATCAAGCCCATGCATTTGCTCTGGCACAGCCTTTGCAGCTAGTGTTTTGGAAGTGTTATTTCAGAGCAACGCAAACAGCATGCAGAAGTATATATGTAAGGGATGCGTCGTGAGTCACGCCGTTCACTCAATGCAGAAGTTTAAACCAGGCTTAAGCCGATTGTGCAATGTCTCTCTCTCTATTAGAGGTGTCAGTATAGTTAAACACTGTAGTATTTACTATAAATCAGTATAGTAGATTTTCGTGTGGGTGTCTGATGGCTGAAAATAGATTGTTAGCAGATATCGCAGCCTCTTACTCTTTACCTTGCACTTTTTTTTCTTTTTTTAATTTTAATTTTTTAAATAAAGCGTTTATTTATTTGTGATTTGCGTGTTCACATTCTAATTCCAAGGCCTCATTATTAAAATGACTAATTAAATGAAATATTCCTCAGAATAAAATATGATCTGTTCTTTTGAAGAGTGTACTTGCATTATGATGCTGTTATTGTCATTCTGGCATCATATGAGTGGCATATAATGGTCTTAAAATGACAATATCGTTTATTGCAATATATTATGACTGGCTTAGTTTTGGGTTCATTGTTTATTCAAAGAATTGTCTTACTCTTGCTAGTAAGGAGATTTGAAGGAGAGTTAGTTGAAGTTAAAAAGGGGGAAAAATTTAACTGAAACTAACCAAACCATCAATAAAACTAACTCATTTACAGCTAATTTAAAATGAATCAATTTAAAACCACTTTAAAAATGCAAAACTGTCTGATAAACTTGCCATTAGGGATGTAACGGATCACACACACACCCCACGGTTCAGAACGCATGTGACTCGCGGATTAATACTTTTTAAAAAATTATTATTAGAGATGCACCGATAGTAAATTTCTCAGTCGATACCGATAGCCGATTGTTTAGAGTGCTATCTGCCGATACCGATACTGATAGTTTAATGGTTCTGCATTTTATACTAAATTAATTACCCATAATAATTCCAATAAATCATTCATTCTGAACACAATGCATAAAAAATATTTTCTCTAATTGAACAGAGAATGGTCTCATAAACAGAACAGGTTGGTCAAATTAGCATTAACATTAAAATTGTGTAACATTAAAGACTTTATCATTTTTTTTCTATTTTATTAATTCATATTAACGTAACTAAATATAAAAATATATATTTTTATTCTAAAAAAGCTTATACTCAAATTCACTCACCAAAAACATATTTGCTTTATAATCTGAATGTGAAGTTGGCGTTTTTAAATATAAACATAATGTGTACAATGATATTATGTACCATGATGATATTAACTGATTAATATTAGTTGGATACGAAAAGCATCCTGTTCTTCTTACGAAACATTTCCCCTTAAATCCATGTGAAATGTAAAACTTTCTTTACAAACAAGTATTTTTTTTTAATAACTATCAAACATTTTAATGTAGACTTTTTTGACGATATTCACTAAAGACCAACTGGATCATAAAGCATTCTCACGATCTCTGCATCATGGAACAGCAAACTTATAACATGCGTACCACAGCATGCACGCTTGATCTGTCAATTCCCCATTGTTCTATGTCAGTGAAGGCTTGAAAGATCGCAATCGCAGTGTGAGAACAGGTGAAATCTTGTGAATTAATGAAGTCCACTGCGCAGTGAAACTAAGCATACTAGTAGAGCTTACATCTGAAGACCAAATACCAGTGGTAAAGCTCATCGCGGAGTCGTTATGAACCAGCTTGTTAACGTGTACATCTCCGGTAAGCAGACGACGGCGAAATAACGCCGAATTGGCAAAGTGTAGCGAGGCAGGTGTCTTACCAGTCGCTGAAATCCAGAGTCTTCCGCTACGGAGAATGGCTGGTCGTCAAGCGTAATAAACTTCATTATTTTCTAAATAATTTCTCACGCTTTCGTGCTGTCAGATTTTAATTTTCGGGTACTGACAAACACTTGCGCGATAGCACGTCAAACACGTCACGCTAGCCTTTGTTTGGCATTTAACTTTTGCAGCTAAAGCGACCTCTGCTTTAGCTTTGAGGAACTCTTCTCCTTCGCATGTCGGCTTTTAAAGTGTGTAATCAAACTAGTTGTTAAACTTGTTAATTAGTGTTAAAATGTTTACCTGAAATTCCACCTGTGCATGGCTTACAAATTGATTGCAGTTTTGTTTTCATTGTTACCTACACAAGAGACGTGTTTACACACAGCGCATCACATTCCCCGCCCAATTTGATTGACAGGATATATCGACACTGATCATCGGATGTTTTTAAACAATCGGCCGATGGTCGATAGCGGAAAAAAAAACTTAGATCGACCGATACCGATTGTTGGTCGATACATCGGTGCATCTCTAATTATTATTATAATTTTTTTGTAGATTTAATCCTAAATGTGTAACGATCACAGAGAGATCGCCTCTCACGTCATTTAAATCACACATATGAAAGCATTTAGGCTTTTCTCTAAAATGTAGTAATAACAGAAGAAGTTGTGTTGTAAGCTGCACGATTAATCATCAAAAGATCGGGATCTCAACACCCATGCAAAATAAATTATAAATGAGGTGATTTGCAAGTGTTTATTAATCCTTCTAGTCGCTGCGTCCAAATCTGTGTTTGAAAAACACAAATCAAGAGATTCAGTCTTTAGTTTACAAGCAGTCAAATAACACAAGTGCCAGGAGAACCGTTTATAGTTCAGATAAAACCACTGATGTTTATGATAAAGATTAAAATCACCGCCATATGCTCAAAAATGAGAACTGTAGGCAGCAATTACATTATTAACCAAAAGGTGGCGACAGTCAGCCATCAGAAATATACCACTAAATAATTCAACAATGATCATCTAGCAATAAAGCGTGAATGAAGTGAATAACTGAAGTTATTAAAAATGAGACTAAAAATAAACATGGGTTGTAAAAATCATAGTGTGAGATTTCTACATCAGCAACAGTAGTGGTAACAGTGAATTTTTCACAGTACTGAATATTTTACAGTCTATTTTTATTCAGCTGATTATTTGTAAGACTACAGCTTCTATTTGTTAAAACCAAAAGTGTCTGTACTGTTGTTGTAATGATTGTAAAGAAAATGACATTTGTTTCCGATAAATGGTCCGATCTGTAACTTAAAAAAAAAAATGGTCCAAACCGCGAGATTTGCGATCCGTTACATCACTTGCCATGTTTTTTGCTTGTATTTTGCACCAGTTTCTAAGAAAGTGACTTAATTCTCTTGAGTGCCTAACAAATGTACATTAGTACGGTTTCTCCTGTTCTATTTTTGCATGATTTTAGAAACTTTTGCTTGAAGTTTTGTTTCACATGCACAATTGCAGATGTATTTGTTTTGCCAACTAATTTATCTATTTATTTTTCTCCTCATAGGCAGCACAGTCTCTGAAACAGCATGAATCCCTGCGGCGCTGCTCCCGCTGCAGTTCTCCAGCACGCTTCGATGCGGTAATGCAGAGAGCCGTTTGCACACGCATCAGCTGCGCTTTTGAGTTTTGCACGTTGTGTCAGTCTGCCTTCCACAACGCCACTCCTTGCCGAAACACCGTCCGGAGTTTTTCCTCATCGCAAAAAACACTAGTAGCCGGCTCCGCTCGAAGCAAAAGGAGCATCCGTCGCCTCTGAGCGCCACATGAGAGAAAGAGATGTTTAAAAAAAAAAAAAAGCGATGTTACAAGAACTTTTAAAAGAAAAAAAAAACTACCCTCTGGGTTCTTAATTGATTTAAAAAACTTTTAAAAATGTGAATATTTTATCTTCCAGAATGTGAAGAAAGTGAATCTTGGCCACATTTGTGGTCACCGCACAGAGAGAGAAGAGGAGGAAAAAAAAAAAGAAACTACAATCTTGTATGCCAAAAGAAAAGACTTGAAGGAGGTTAAACAGCCTCTCAAGGTTTTGTAAATGCTGTTTTATAAGATTTTATAAGTGTTTTATCAATGGACTGAAGCATTGCTGTTTGTCTTAATGTAAATATTTAAATGGTTGAATAAAGCCTTTGTATATTTTTAATCTTTGGTTCTTGTCTTGATATAATTGAGCTCCTTTTAAACGGGTAGTTCATGCTGAAATTAAAATTCTGCCCAAAAACATGTCTGTCGATCTTCTGACAAATACGAAAGAAGGTATTTGGAAGAATGCTGGTTGCTGGCACCCATTGTAGTTTATCCTGCTACAGAAGTCAATGGGTGGCAGCCCATGGGTTCTGAAACAAAAGTCTAGGTGTGAAAGCTACCTAGGATCTGTGAGTTAAGATGACCATTCTGTGAGTTGGGTGAGGGGGGAAAAGTAGGGGAAGGGAAAGGAGTGCGGGGGAGAGCTTCCCGCATTTTCACTCCATGCGAGTACAGGCAATTATCTCTGCGCTCTGTGTTCATACACAATGTTTGTATTGTCCATATGTGGATGCATAAAAGTATGTGGGATTTCTTAAATCTTACAGTGCCAATTGTGAAAAAAAAGAAAAGGTGATCGTCTACTCTTCCCTGTTGATCACCCCTGACCTACTATCTGCTGAATCTGAGGCCCTGTTTACACTAGTGCGTTTTAGTTTTAAAACTGTTTTAGCATAAAAATGATCTGCGTCCACTAGCTTTTAACCCAGCGTCTCAACAGATCTCCGTACACACTACTCCACCAGAAACGTATATCACGTGACCATTCGCGCACTCTGGGCATGCGCGGTCAAGTATAAACAGGAAGCACGTGTCTCGCTCGGCATTTGGTTATTGTTAGTCAACAAACGCTGGTTGAACGATGAACGCAATTGCAAAGAAAGCAAGAGAGGTCTTTTTGTGGACAGATGACGAGGTCGATCTGTTACTTAAAGTAACAAATTAATATAAAACATCCATGGCTATCGAAAATACAGTGTTTACAGTGAAGGCTGGTCTGCCGTCTGCCGGTGACGTTATAGCCACGTGCGCTTGACCAATAAGGGAAGGATACGCAATGACCCAAAGCCCCAATCTCAGCAGCCACGCCTCCGTTTTCAAAATTCTCCGTTTTCCCACATCCACTGAGACGGAGCAGCAGCGTTTCAGAATGAAAACGCTCTGTTTTCGCAGCTCGAAAACTCTGGCGTAGTGTGGACGGATGGCGTAACCGTAGCAAAACTTATGCGTTTTAAAACGAAAACGCACTAGTGTAAACGGGGCCTGAATTTCAAGATCTGAATTCCTGGTTTTGAGCTTTAGATTATTGAGTTTGATGTTCTGAATTTCTTCAAAATATGAAACTGTATTTTTACAAACACAATAATAATGAATTCAGATCACAAAAAAATCTGAAGTTTGAAAATACATCTAAAAGCATTTGGCCTTGAAATATTCAGTTGTCTTAAATTTCAATACAATTCAATTCACCTTTATTTCTATAGCGCTTTTACAATGTAGATTGTGCCAAAGCAGCTTCACATAGAAGATTATAGTAAATTGAAACCGTGTCAGTCCAGTTTTCAGTATTGGAGTTCAGTTCAGTGTGGTTTAATATTCACTACTAAGAGTCCAAACACTCGAGTAAATCCATTGCGCAGCTCTACAAGTCCCAAACCATGCGAGCCAGTGACGAAGAAAAAACTTCACCAGTTGGCGAAAGTGAAGAATTAAAAAACCTTGAGAGAAACCAGGCTCAGTTGGGCATGACCATTTCTCCTATGGTCAAACGTCTTGTGCTGAGCTGCAGTCTATGCGCCGGAGGCTGGAGAACTCGAGGCTCGTCTGTCCTTGGAGGGTCACAGGAATCATGCTGTCTACTCCGCAATGCACCAAACAGCTGCTCACGATACAGCCTGGTCCAGGATTATGGAACCTTGGGATCGTCTCGTCGCAGGTCTTGGATCCATGATCCATTTCAGATGTTCAATATACAAGTTATGAATTTCAAATTAAGAAATTCAAATTTAACATTTTTTTTAACAACATATAAAAATTCTGATTAATTAAATTACAATTGTCAACAATAAAAATTAACACAATTCAAATTCAGATTGTTTTGGCATATTATTAGCTCCACACCATTTACAGTCTAATGAATGTAGCACGGGCGGTCTCAATCGCCATATTTGTGAAATACAGTAGGTGGCGATAATGCCCCTCAGGAGTTAGTTACCATATATGGTTTGCCTAGATCAGTCATTCCTTTTCTTTTCGGCTTGTTATTGAATCATAGGCTGCGTCCGAAACCGCCTACTACTCAGTAGGTACTGCATTTGAATGTAAACATACTGCTCGGCCGTTAGAAAAGTACGTTCTATACAGTATGAATGTGAGAAGTATGAATGGAATTCGGACATACTACATCTGCCATTTTGTCACGGTCACTTGACCTACCTGCGTCAGTTGCGTCGCTTCACTCCCATTCATGAATTCTCTCGCGGGGCATCATGGGATAGCGCAGCGTGCATGGGATGCGCACTTCAGATTCTCGCCGGAAGTAGTAAGTCATCCGGGTACCTCTCGCATACTGATTTTCGAATTCTATAGCTGCGTCCCAAATCGCATACTTGTGCACTTTTCTACGGCATTTTGTAGTATAAATAGTGTAAGAAGTGCGTTCACACTGAAAATTCTAACAATAATAAGTGCACTTTAATGACCCGGATGATGCACTCATTCCACCGGTAATATGAAGTGTGTAATGATGGACACTTCACACACTCAACAACTGCAGCTTTGCGCACGTAACGGAAGGGGCGGAGCTATCGTGCGCACATGTTGGATAACTATTTATATTGGACTGTGAAAGCAAATTTCTCCTATGAGAGTGATTATAGCGCCTCCTGATGGTGAATGCGGTTATACTCATGCCAGGTATTATTTGGAATTTTGGTCATTTATTTCATTAATTTGGCAACCGTCAAACATCATCAGGGAGACGGTTTGAACTTCCGCTTAGTAAAAAAGCCATTAGTGCTTCATTTGGGACAACACTACACACATATACTATGCTGTTGAGTGTGTAAGTGCATAAGTACATAGTGCATAAGTGTATATGTGTCATTTGGGACGCAGCTAATGAATTCGGACATACTCGGCTCGCATACTAATTTTATCGTACTGTATAGTATGGAAGTATGCGGTTTCGGACGCAGCCATAGACTGAATCAGCAGTCAACAGTCCGCATTAGACGATTAACTTTTCATTAATTAATTAATTTGCTGGAAATTGACATAAAAGCAAACGAAAGACACGAGAGTCAGAATTTTTACATTTTAGAGTTAAGAAGCAGACATAGCAGCTTTAACATCCAGGATTGTGGGAGGTCCTTGTAACGCGTTAAAGCCATCTGGTGTTGAGGTACGTCATTTTCCTCATTTAATAGCAGAAGCTGCGGATTTTAAACTTGCATATATAGGCCTGGGCCACTTGTTATTTACACAAATTGACCCAAATACTTTTGTAAAACATTTATTATGTGAATATTGCGGGATTCTACCTCGCTTCAGTGTATGATTTGCATACGGGACGCCCTGGCGAGTCTTCACGCACATATGAACATTAACGGACAGAGGAGCTGAGCGGGAATTCCAGCAGCAGCTTTTCCATTCACTTAATCGCAAAACGGGTGAGTATTGTCTGTTTTACGAAATGATAACTTAGACCCCGTTTACACTAGTGCGTTTTAGTTTTAAAACGGCGTTTTAGCATGAAAACGATCCGCGTCCACACTAGCGTTTCACCCAGCGTCTTAACAGATCTCCATCTTCACTACGCCACCAGAAACGTATATCACGTGACCATTTGCGCACCATTCGCGCACTCTGGGCATGCGCGTTCAAGTATAAACAGGAAAATACATCTGTTAGTCAACAAACGCTGGTCGAACGATGAACGCGATGGCAAAGAAAGCAAGAGAGGTCTTTTTGAGGACAGAAGACGAGGTCGAGTTGTTACTTAAAGTAACAAATGAATATAAAACATCCATGACTATCGAAAATACAGTGACGGTAACGTTATAGCCACGTGCGCTTAACGAATAAGGAAAGGATACGCAATGACCCAAAGCCCCAATCACGTAGCGGATCTCAGCAGCCACGCCTCTGTTTTCAAAGATATCCGTCCACACTGAGACGCTGCAGCGGCATTTTAGAATGAAAACGCCGTCTCCAGCGTTTCTAAAACGCTTCGTTTTCGCACCTCGAAAACTCTGGCGTAGTGTGGACGGATGGCGTAACCGTAGCAAAACTTATGTGTTTTAAAAACGAAAACGTACTAGTGTAAACGGGGCCTTAGTCACTTAATTTTAACAAAGAGAGTTTTGCAGAGTAGTGTAACGTTCCCTGTTGTAAAAAACAGCTTAACCCTTGTTTGGTGTTCGTATTTTTGTTACTCAGCCAGTGTCCATGCGTCTGGCGGATCCGCTAGAGTTTTGGCAGTTTTATGTTAAATTACTCAACAAATGTTTACTTCATCCCAATTACAAGACAGAAACAACAAACATGGTTCATTTTTCCACTATACCTTTTCTTAGATCACATTGATGAATTAATGTTATGAAAAAAATAAAATCAGTTATAATTAAGTGGAGTGAGTGGAAAGACAACACATTTACACAGGGGTGTAAATCCCGGGGGGGACAGGGGGGACATATCCCCTTCCATCCGAGGGTTGTCCCCCCCTCCCAAAAAAAAGTTTTTAAAAAATTGCACTCTGTATTGTGAAAAATATATGCATCAATACCAAAAATAATTGTATTTGTAGAAAAAAAAACGCATTTCCCATTTAAAATGCGTTTAGAAACTGTTGAGTTCCCCCTCCTCTTCCTGACAGTGGTTTGGTCCACTTTCCCGGGTTCACCTCTCCGACTATGCGCGCGCACACATTCAGGTGTGTGGCTGCAGCTTAGTTCTAGATGATCGCCAGTAAGGAGGGTACTTTATTCACTGTAAATAAAGCGATTCTCTTTAATGTTGTTGATACAGACTCATTCATCAATTATTTGCAGTAAAAATGCTGATTACCGATGTATTTTCCATGTGTCTGCTATTCAAATATTACGAAAGGATAATGACAGAGTTTTTATTTAGATGAGCAGTTTCTTTAATGTTTTTAGTGTTGTGGTTGTTCAGCAGACGAACCTCACAGGCTCACCTATTTACAGCATGATCTGTCCATTTAACAAGTGTGATGTAAACAAGTTAGTTATTATTTTCCTGCATTTCTTCTACTTCAGGAGTCAGTCTGCTGACCGCACACAACATAAATAATCTGAAGAAAAATCTGCTGTGATTGAACCTGAGAAAAACCTAGAAATAAATAACTATAATGAGCCAAAGTGTTTAACTGTGGGAACATATCTTTATAAGTACAATTTGACTGTATTATTTGTGTCCCCCTCAAAAAATCGCTCAAGGGAAATTTTATAATTAGTGTCCCCCCCTAGTGTTAAATCAGATTTACGCCCTTGCATTTACACATGAAGCAATATGTTTCACAACTATTGATTTTTATTAATTTGAACTTCATTAGACATTTAACTCATAACAAATAACCGCCCAGATCTTTATACCATATTTTGCAAGTTTCGATGGTATATACTGCCTAAAAAGGCAGCGACCTCTAAATGGCATCCTCAATGGTGACATTAGGCTCAGGGTTGTAAAACAAGGGGAGACAAGTGCACCCACTTATCCCACACTGTCCTGATGGCAGCTAGCTTGTCTCTCTGTGTTTGCCCTGGTTGCATCCTTATCACATTAGCATCTCTGCAGGGTGGCTCATTTCTTGGGCAAGAAGACCGTTCAATTTCACCATTTTCTCCTCCATATTTCTTCACGTTCTGTGGGCTTGCTCTGGTCCTAGAGTTGGCTGCTGATGGGGTACTCGTCTTCGTTTTGTTACTAAATGGTGCTCAACCTCATCCTCTTCTTCAAAGTCACTGTCAGACTCTGAATTTTCAGAAATGTGATCCTCATATTCTGAAACCTCTTCCTTGACATCATCATCATCAGAAGCTCCTCTCTCTTCCAAAATCATTTGCAAGGCCCTCGCAGCAGATAATCTTTTGGGCATCTTGAGCAGTTGTGATAAGGAACCACACTGGCAAAGTCTTATTTATAGTATTATGCCCCTTATTTGCATTTAGGACTGGGTATGAGAAAATAAAGCTTGGTTCCCGCAAGAGAGAGGGTAAAATGTGCGGGAATGTAAGAGCAGACAGTGTTGATAGTTGAATTTTCAACAATGCTGCAACTTTGTGCGGGAGCAGGGTGGAGGGGAAGAAAACAGCAGCACCAGAAAGCACTGGACCTACACTTTCAACACTTTTATTAGACCTGGGTCCAGTGGACCCGAACACCTTGTATGTAATGTAAATACGTGGGGGGAGGTGCAGTATGCGGTCATTGAAAATATGTTCGAATTTGTGTTCTTTACAGAAAATAAGCCAAAGACAATAAATTTCAGGTTGAAAAAATAATTAATTGTTAAATTTTTCTTTTGAAAAAAAACTGAAAACGGGTCTCACAGACCCGAACACCATACAAGGGTTAAACCAGCTGGTTTTAGCTGGTTGACCTGGCTGGTTTTAGAGGGGTTTTGGCCATTTCCAGGCTGGTTTCCAGTCATTTCCAGCCTGGTCTAACCTGGTCAGGCTGGAAAATGACCAGCTAAAACCAGCTTGCAAAGTTGGATGTCTACTTTTACATGTGGTTAAAGAAAAGTGGTAGTGGCCCAACTCCCCCATAAATGGTTGTGTTCGAAAGCGTAGAAATCTCATTTCATGCACACATGCATCACTTTGGGTTTTATTTTACTGTACAAATGTTATTTACACTATTACACAATATACTGGATAACCAAGCTGACATTTGATAATTTTCATATTTTTCATAGCATTCATATATGACACACATGTACAAGTCATAGCTCAAATGAAAGCTCTTGCGGGCATCCATAAGGTTCCAGTGATTTTTTGCTGAATTGTATTCACATATTAAACAGTTGTCGAATGAATCATATTAAAATGATGTTACTTTTTCAGGACTATTTTGACATTGTAAAGAACCTGATTAACATTTCCACCATAAAGATGAAGCTGGGCACCGGGCAGTACCAGGAGCCCTGGCAGTACATGCATGAGGCATGTATTTTTTGAGGGTTATTTTCAGAGTCTTGGGTAATTTTTGGGTTGTGCTATGTAACCCAAACTTGGGTTATTTTCTGGCTAATAATGTCACATATATATATTATTATTATAAATGTTTACGACCAACCCATAAATATGAAACGAATTGTTTCGAATGCAGTTCACAATTTGTATTTAGCTTTGTATGATCTTTGAGGTGTATTTACAAAGTGTAATGTGCTGAACAAATGTAATGGAACAAAAAATGAATAAAGCTAATACAATATTAACCTTTTTGTTTTTTATGTGGTTAACGATTTTAAAAGAAAGCTAAAAATTACATTTGAAAAATAGAACCTATTAATTAAGTCAAACTAACCTGTTATTTAAGTAAAAATAACAAATTTTTGGGTAGAAAAAACAACCCATTTTTGGAGTTAAAAATAATACCCAAATTACTTGGGTTAATTTAACCCCTGATGTGTTCTGTTCTATATTTATCCAGCAATAGGGTTAAAAACAACCCTATTTGGGTAGTATTTAACACTGTGTTTTTTAGAGTGTATGAGTGAACAACCCTCAAAGCTCAACACAGAGTGGACTGACGAAAAAACTAAATGGAGACCTACTCTATCTGGTTTAGTGATCAGCTAGATGGCACCAGAGAGCTTTTCTGTTGACATCCCATCAACCCAAAGCTATTCTGTCCTCATTTTCAGCAGCTAACATGTGAGTATGAAAGATCAACTGTTAGCAAACTCTGTTTTCTAGTACTTTGCGGTGCTAGCTTCTAAAAGCTGGTCAATATTGAGATCCCGGAGAGGAGTTTCTCACTGTTTACCAGCCATTCATTGATTCATTCGTTTGTCTAATGTGATTCACGGACAGAAAACAGAGCTAAACACTGAACACAATTACCTCACTATTGCTGGAATCTGAATTAGCGTCTCTCCCCAGAGAAAACAGCTCATTTATGGCAGAACACGCGAATAATGCACCCACTTTTCTCATTTTCCTTGCAATTCAAGCACGTCTGCGCTTACAAAATGATGTGTACTTTGTCAAAACAAAACACATTTATGGAAAAAAAAAGTCTATAATGCTGTGTTTGTAAGCCTATTTTTCTTTATTTTTATTTTAATGTGGGTTTTTAAATGTCAAGCCTCCCTTGGACAGGTGTTGAAAAATACATACTTAAACAAATGCGTATGGTTTGTGCAATGTAATTGTGATGTATGTCAAATAAACAATCAAAATAGTTTTTCTTACACTGTAAAGCACTGTAAAACTAGCGGCTCAGTGGTTAGCACTGTCGTCTCACAGCAAGAAGGTCGCTGGTTTGAGTCCCAGCTGGACCAGTTGGCATTTCTGTGTGGAGTTTGCATGTTCTCCCCGTGTTGGCGTGGGTTTGCTCCGGGTGCTCCGGTTTCCCCCACAGTATAGGCGAATTGAATAAATGAAATTGGCTGTAGTGTATGAGTGTATGTGGGTTTTTCCCAGCATTGAGTTGCGGCTGGAAGGGCATCCGCTGCATAAAACATTTAGGCTCATTGGTAGATGGCATGTCAATAAAAAAAGATTATGAAAATAATTATTATAAATTATAAATGTTTTTTTTCTTCTTAATTTTGTTAAATGAAGCTTTAAAATCGACGTTGAATTACAAATTTTACTATGGAATTGGAAAGTTATCACACCGACAACTTATTTAGTATTAGTAATATTATACGTTTGTTTTTTGGACTTATTTTTTATTAGAGAATACAACATTACATAAAGTGCAATACAGTGTAAAAGTTTTGGTTTTTTGCATGTTAGTCCATCAATTTCTAGCTACCAAAATGGTTGTAAATACATGTAGAGAAAAAAAAACATCCTTAGGACATATAAACAAGGAAAGAAAGAGAAAAAATGAAGCAATATATAAATATATATTTAAATATATAATATAATATAATAGGAGGTGCAGTGGCGCTGTGTGGAGTTTGCATGTCCTCCCTGCGTTCGCGTGGGTTTCCTCCGGGTGCTCCGGTTTCCCCCACAAGTCCAAAGATATGTGGTATAGGTGAATTGGGTAAGCTAAATTGTCCATAGTGTGTGAGTGTGAATGAGTGTGGGATGGGTTGCTGCTGGAAAGGCATCTGCTGCGTAAAACGTGCTGGATAAGTTGCCGGTTCATTCCGCTGTGGCGACCCCAGATTAATAAAGGGACGAAGCCGACAAGAAAATGAATGAATGATTGAATGTATAATATAATAAATATACATGTACATGCACATACATACACACACCTATACACATATATACACATATATAAAGAATTAAATTATTAATAATGATAATAATAATAATAATAAATTGAATTAAAAAAGGAATGTTATAATACTTTGATACCCTAATAGCATATGAAAACATGGTAAATCATTCATTTTCCTTAGGCTTAGTCTCTTTATTAATCAGTGGTCATCACAGTGGAATGAACCACCAATTATTCAGTAAATGTTTTATACAGCAAATGCCCTTCTAGCCGCAACCCAGTACTGGAAAACACCCATGCACGCTCACATTCACACACATACACTACGGTCAAATTAGCCAATTCAAATCACCTATAGCGCATGTGTTTGGACTGTGGGGGAAATCATTGCACCTGGAGGAAACCCACACCAACACGGGGAGAACATGCAAACTCCACACTGAAGTGCCGACTGGCCCAGCCGAGGCTCGAACCAGCAGCCTTCTTGCTGTGAGGCAACATTACTAACCACTGAGCCATCGTGCCGCCTAAAAAAATAGTAACATTTAATAATAATAGTTAAAAGTTCATACAGTGGAGAAACAACCTCTCCAAAGCTAACAATCTGCAAAAGGGAAGCATTAAAGTTTTTAATTATTTAAAATCAGGTTTGTTTTATTGACCCTTTCTACGCTTTTATGTATCACCACAAATAAAAGCACTTTCTCCATTAAAATATCTCTCCCCCATTTAGCAATTTCACTTTGATGCTTTTCTGATTCACTCTTGGAATCCACTGTGGCGCCATTGCTAATTATTTTCCTTCTCCTATATGATAAATTGCTTGTTTTTGCTCATTTGTAGCCACGTCTCCGTGGATAAAAGCATCTGCTAAATGAATAAATGTAAATCTTGACAAAGAAGGACCACCAGACAAGATGGGACCTCTTTATCTTTTCATTCTCAGGCCGAAATATTTAATGACGCGTCAATGTCCAGAGACTCTTCAGACTAGTGGACTTTTCCAATTGGGAGCAAAGGATGAAGGGAATAGTTCACTCAAAAACCAACATTTGCAGATAATAGCTACTCAGATGTAGATGACTTTGTTTTTAAAGAAGAGAAATTTAGCATTAGGCCCATTGGTGGATGACAGCTGATAGTCCAGACAGCTGATATAAACAATAATCAATAAACAATATTTAATTGGGGGTGTCACGGTGGTGCAGTGGGTAGCACAATTGCCTTACAGCAAGAAGGTCGCCAGTTCAAGCCTCGGCTGGGTCAGTTGCGTTTCTGTGTGGAGTTTGCATGTTCTCCCTGTGGTCACATGGGTTTCCTCCAGGTGCTCCGGTTTCCCCCATAACTCCAAAGACGTGGTATAGGTGAATTGGGGAAGCTAAATTGTCCGTAGTGAATGAGAGTGTATGTGATGGGTTGCAGCTGGAAGGGCATCTGCTGCTTAAAACATATGCTGGATAAGTTGGTGGTTCATTCTGCTGTGGCGATTAATAAAGGGACTAATGAATAAATATTTAATTGGACTCTTCAGTCAGTTAGCATCTTGTAAATAGCATATAATTTGTAACTCTTTACATCTAAAACTAAAGTTTATTTTGCTAGCATTGTTATTCTTTTGGTAAACAATTAATCGAAAGTTAATCCGCTGAAAAAAAGAAAGAAGTTTGTTTTGATGATCTTTAAAGTCTTAAAGTCTTTAAAGTCATTTTTCTGCGCATTTGTGCATGTGTTGTTGTGAATGTATATGCAAGGATTGAGTTCATATGTACACCAATCTATCTTTTAAATTCATTTTGTTTATAGGAAGCTATACAATATTGTGCATATATATTAGATTAATCAGTGCTGAAGCCAAATCTGGAGCTTATCTAACAAAATAACTTACGACAACGGTCCAAAAACTAGTACAGCCAAATTTATATGTTATAGAAAAATATTAAATACAAATATAAAGAAGAGGAAAAATCAAGAGAAGCAAAAAAAAAAAGGAAAAATTAGTTGAAATTTTGTAGGTTGTCTTTTTTTTTTTTGCAATATTTTGCTTGAATTTAATCATATTATCTTTCAATTTCTAAATATGTTTGGTGACTAAAATATGATTTTTATAAATATATCTGTTTAATAAATCTGTTTTGTTCAAATGCACCAAAATACTTTGTCTATATTCACTGAGAAATGGATTAAAATATAAATTTTCAAAATGGGGTGTACTCGATTACGCTGAGCAATAAGTAGGGCCAGACAGAATCTGCGGACATTTTTTGCTATTTCTGCTGAGAATTTTGTTAAAAATCTGCTGATTTTTGTGGAATGATTTTGGGAGTATCATAACTAAAACAATATTATATTAAATCAAAAATAATACCTTTGAAACTTTTATTTAATGTTTACAATGCAAATCCAATTAGATCCACTTTATTTGGTAAACAAAGCAAGTCTCTCATATAAGTTATCTACTAGTAGACAGAAAATATTACTTCACAAACTGCATTGTAAATAAATGATATGAATATTTTCATATTAGTAATTATTTCATAATTAATAATTATACTGAAATTAATTTAAAAAACTGATTAAATATAAATGTACACATATTTACACCAGTAAATAAACAGAATCTATGATGGGATAAAAATCTGCGGAAATCTGTGCGAGCAGAATTTTGCAGTATATTGTTTTGAACACCCAACAGTATAGGTGTATATGCGAGTTGTATATGCGATTTCTTATTGATATTACTTATTGTTAAAACATGATAATTGGTCAAAACCAGTCATAAAAATCTATTTTTGTTATGAAGATTAGATTTATGTTTCATCTGAAAGCTAAACAAATAAGTTTTCCATTGATTATTTGTTAGAAATGAACAATATTTAGCTGAAGTACAACTAGTTGAATATGATCTGAGGCAAAAAAAAAAAAAATGTAAATATTACTCTGAGGGTTAAAGATTAACATTTTTGCTCAAATCAAACGATTTCAGTCGGCGCCAGTGATGTAGTGGTTACTGCGTCGACACGTGCACTCTGGTGCTCACGGCGACCCGAGTCCGATTCCGCCTCGCGGTCCTATCTGATTCTGCCCCCTATGCTTTCCTGTGAATTGTCTCTACTGTCCTATACAATAAAGGTGAACCCAACCCCCCCCCCCCCAAAAAAAAATTTAAAAATAAATAAATAAAATATAAAACGATTTCAAAATCTATAATCTAAGGGTTAAAAAAATCTAAACATTAATCTAAGGGTCAAAAAAATCTAAATGTTATGAAAGTTGTCTTTAAAGTTGTCCAAATGAAGTTAATTTATAGCCTACTTATCAAACAAAATGAACTTTTGACATATTAAAAGCAGGAAATTTATTAAAAATTACTATTAAATTTACTTAATACCCTAATGATTTGTGACATTAAAAACTCACTATATATTTCGCTAATGGCGAAAATAACCCATGCAGCTTAAGTCACATTTAATAGTTCAAACCTAAGTTGCATTACACTTAAAAGACAAACACAGACGCCTCAGCATTCATTTTTTTATTTTCTTGTCGGCTGAGTCCCTTTATTAATCTGGGGTCACCACAGTGGAATGAACCACCAACTTATCTAGCATATGTTTTACACAGTGGATGCCCTTCCAGCCGCAACCCATCACTGGGAAACATTCATACACACTCATTCACACCCAT
This sequence comes from Danio albolineatus, assembly GCA_903798035.1. NCBI lineage: Eukaryota > Metazoa > Chordata > Actinopteri > Cypriniformes > Danionidae > Danio > Danio albolineatus. The sequence goes on along the minus strand of CAIGQQ010040406.1, from coordinate 5,355,106 downwards.
ACACTACAGACAATTTAGCCTACCCAATTCACCACATGTCTTTGGGCTTTAGGGGGAAACCGGAGCACCCGAAGGAAACCCACACGAACACAGGGAGAACATGCAAACTCCACATGTAAATGCCAATTGACCCAGCCGAGGCTCGAACCAGCTCTTGCAATTGTGCCACCCACCCACCCATGTGATTGTAAAAGAAAGACAGATTTGTAGTGAATTAGGAGTGGGATCATAAAAGCAGGGCTGTGTCATTGAGAAATCTTCCATCATTAAGGTCTTCCTCCTCGTGGTATAATTAATCTCAGCGCTGACCTTTCTGGATGAGAAAACCTCTGCGCTCGTATTTTATTGTATGTCCATTTGATTTATTAAACCACGGCCTGTACAAATCATCCGAGGGTACGGACAGCAAAACAGGTGTTTACACTGAAACACACACACACACACACACACACACAAAATATCGCTTATTATGAGTCATTCTGCTCGGGAATACAAATCAAATTTTTCGTTGGAAGCTTTCTGCTGTGATTAACCTTTCAGACGTGATGCAAAACACTCCGAGTATGTGTGTGTGTGTGTGTGGGTGATGTTTTAACATTATTTTAGTCACATCTGGCTTTAAATTAAGGGGATGTGGGTTCATATGCGGACTGTAGGTTTTTGGCATTGAAGGAAGGTATTATTATGAAATATGTCTTATAAAACAGATTCGCTTCTGACTCACGAAAGGCTGATAATGTGATTGCGTGACCTGTATTAACGCAACTATAAATATCTTTGTGCTAATTTAATACTCTAAATATTTAGGTCTGAATTTAATATTTATGTAACTGAGCTGCATGCAGGGTGGGCCAGTTATATTAAATTCAATTCACCTTTATTTGTATAGCGCTTTTACAATGTAGATTGTGCCAAAGCAGCTTCACATAGAAGGTTATAGTAAATTGTAACAGTGTTAGTCTAGTTTTCAGTGTTGGAGTTCAGTTCAGTTCAGTGTTGTTTAATAATCACTACTGAGAGTCCAAACACTGAAGACTAATCCATCGATGCGCAGCTCTACAAGTCCCGAACCATGCAAGCCAGTGCTGACAGCGGCGAGGAAAAAAACTTCACCAATTGGCGAAATCGAAGAATTAAAAAAAACCTTGAGAGAAACCAGGCTCAGTTGGGCATGACCATTTCTCCTATGGTCAAACGTCTTGTGCTGAGCTGCAGTCTATGCGCCGGAGGCTAGAGAACTCGAGGCTCGTCTGTCCTTGGAGGGTCACAGGAATCAGTCTCATGCTTGCTACTCCGCCATGCACCAAGCAGCTGCTCAGGATACGGCCTGGTCAAGGATTATGGAACCTTGGGATCGTGTCGTCGTGGGTCTTGGATCGCATCCGTGGCACTGCATAGTCTCTGGGGCCTCGGGATGAGTATCCCCAGGTGGAAACAGAGAACAAAGAGAATAATTAGCGTAGCTGCTGTTCATAGTGTATGTAAACGAGATGCGTGGAGCACATTCATGCATCATACAGCTAAGTGATGTGTTGAGTGTATGCTTTACTAAAGAGATAGGTCTTTAATCTAGTTTTGAACTGCGAGAGTGTGTCTGAGCCTCGACATTATGAGGAAGGCTATTCCAGAGTTTAGGAGCCATAAATGAGAAGGCTCGACCCCCTTTACTTGACTTTGCTATTCTGGGTACTACCAGAAGCCCTGAGTTTTGAGATCTTGAAGAGCGGGTTGGATTGTAGCGAGACAGAAGGTTGGTTAGATAAACAGGAGCTAGATTATTTAATGCTTTATATGTAAGAAGTAATATTTTAAACTCAATACGAAACTTAACAGGCAGCCAGTGTAACGAGGATAGAATTGGGGTGATATGATCATATTTTCTAGACCTGGTAAGAACTCTGGCGGCTGCATTTTGTATTAGCTGAAGTTTGTTAATAGAGGAGGCTGGGCAACCAGCGAGCAGAGCATTACAGTAATCCAACCTAGAAGTCATAAAAGCGTTAACTAGCTTTCTGCATCTGAGATGGGTAGCATACTTCATAGCTTAGCAATATTTCTCAGATGAAAGAATGCAGTTTTTGTGATATGGGAGATATGGTTTTCAAAAGTTAAATTGCTGTCTAATATGACACCCAGATCTTTAACAGTAGAGCTAATGCTAACTCTGTATCCCTCTAGTTACTATCACTTAATAGTAGTTTATAAAGGTGTATATGGATAGACCTTGATAAAATGGGAATGGTTGGTGATATTAACGTCCTGTTTGTGGCACATTAGTATTGTCGAGAATTAGAATGAGTATACATTAGTATATACTTTTGTTTTTACAATAGGAGTTTTTTTCAAAAAGTTACAATAAAACTGAACACACCATTGTTTTTCTTGTGAAATTCCCAATAAGTTTGATGTGTCACATGACCTTCTTACTATTAAAAAAACAAAAATTAGATCCGAGATGGCCAACTTCAAAATGGCCACCATGGTCACCACCCGTCTTGAAAAGTTTGCCCCCTCACATATACTAATGTGCCACAAACAGGACGTTAATATCACCAACCATTCATTCATTCATTTTCTTTTCGGCTTAGTTCCTTTATTAATCCGGGGCCGCCACAGCGGAATGAACCGCCAACTTATCCAGCATTTGTTTTTACGCAGTGGATGCCCTTCCAGCCACAACCCATCTCTGGAAAACATCCATACATTCTCATTCACACACATACACTACGGACAATTTAGCTTACCCAATTCACCTGTACTGCATATCTTTGGACTGTGGGGGAAACCGGAGCACCCGGAGGAAACCTACACGAACACAGGGAGAACATGTAAACTCCACACAGAAATGCCAACTGACCCAGCCGAGGCTCGAACCAGCGACCTTCTTGCTGTGAGGCGACAGCACTACCTACTGCGCCACCGTGTCGCCCTCATCACCAACCATTCCCATTTTATTAAGGTGTATCCATATAAATGACCCACCCTGTACATTTATTAGCATAAACTAAACGATGTAGTGGGATATTTAAATGAAACAGATAAGTAGGTATAATTTCTGCAAAAATTGCATACTTTTTTTAACTGTTTAGTGTCTGGCTAAACGATTTAATCAAATGATAACATTTTATGAATATAAACATTTAATTAGTTAAAAAGAGTTGAGATTGATAAAATATTGCTAGCTGTGAAACAGTTTGGTTGTATTGACTTTAATTGGTGTTATTGTGTCTTGATAACACCATCGTGGAGTTTCTTTATTATTTGAGCTAACAGGATCGTTAAAAAAAGATTTGTTGTACTCTCCCATTCACTGTGATCTGTTTACACTAGTGCGTTTTAGATTTAAAACGGCGTTTTAGCATGAAAACGATCCGCGTCCACACCAAGCGGCAACCTCCCGCTCTCCCTCGGGAAGCCAATACGGAAGTAACTAAAACTGCAATTCATCTAAAATTCCGCTAGTCCTGGCTCCATAATAGAGCAAATCTCTAATGAGCCCACTGGTGAAATGGCCAACTTTACAGCAGAAAAAAAGGTGTTTACAGCCTGGTACAAAGAACGATTTTGGTTCATATAGCTTATATTACCCTTCATGACAACTGTGAGGGGGGGAATTTCTTTAAAACTCATCCGTTTCCTTTATATTAAGCTAAATTAAGTTTGCATAATTAAGGGCGTGGCCACTTGAGTGACAGCTAGTCCCGCCGGTCGCCGTCACGTCACCTCAGCTGATTCCGGTTGATTAGCTGCTGATCTCGGCATATTCATCGTATTTTTGTGTTGTTTTATGTGGCTTTACACAGTCAGTCGCCTTTTAGAATTATTTCTTACAATTATCAGATAATATGGCATGCTGTGTGCACTTAATTGTGCTCACAAACCATTCACGTGGCCTCCGTTTCCCAGGTGAGTGAAATTATATACTTATACCATCTCTATAAATGTAATTGCTTTATTTAGGATAATTTATGATTTATAATGTTCTTCAGAACTCTAATGCACTCCAGAATCTGACAGATTGATCAGCTGTAGGCTATAAAATCTTCATCTGAAGCGTTGTCATACAGTGTTCTGCCTGGATTTCCTAAATAGCCCTGCATTTACTAACACAGACTATATCTGAAGTATTTAGATGTTATTCACACTTTCTCCTGTTGAAAAACGTCATAAGAACAATGTTAAGTGGCTTACAACAGTGTTTTCAACAGACTAAACACTTTATTGATATAGTGTACAACCAAGCACATGTGGTAAGAACACAAACGAGTCGCAGATAATGAAATATTATGTGTTTCTCCCTTAAGAAAGCTCTTAGCTAAATGCCAGCATGCGTCCTGTAGCTCCGCCCACGCTCCGCCTCGTTGCCCTTGTTTGGTATGCCTCGGTTGGTGCGATGACGCGCGAACAAAATGGCGACGGTTGGCCACGCCTACTCTTTTGGGTCCATCAGAAACCTATGGGTGACGTCACGAATACTACGTCCATATATTTTACAGTCTATGGTTGATACATGAGGCCCCTGGTTTCCAAAATCTTACCTTAAAATTGGGTACTGCTAAAAGAGAGCGATAACAGATAAAAGTTTATGTTGTGCAAGGATTGTAGGCTAAATGTCAGTTTTGTTTGCCCCTTTGTGATGAGACATGAGTGCCTCGTGACATACGGTGAGGTTTGTGGCTAGTGAGGCACTGACTCTTTTTAAAGTCAGATTATAGCCCACTAGTAGCTATATAGTGCAAACAATGCTCCCATTTCTGTGTCCAGCAGTCACGCCTCCGTTTTCAGACGTCTTCGTTTCTAAAACAGCAGCGTTTTAGAATGAAAACGGCCTCTCCAGCGTTTCCAAAACGCTCCGTTTTTAGTGTAGTGTGGATGGATGGCGTAACCGTAGCAAAACTTATGCGTTTTAAAACGAAAACGCATTAGTGTAAACAGGGCCTAAGTTTACTAACTATGACGACGTCCGAGATACCTGGAAATGTGAAAAAGGTCTATTGTTTGGCTGAACTATATCCCTTTAAGATAACAGTTGCAGGTCATCTCTAAGACTTTCTGCTCTTGATTTTCCTAAACAGACACACGTGTCCCATTCAAGCTATTCCCAGTGTAATGAGGGACACGTGTGATGTTTATTATGAATGACTGGCATCTGCGGTCCTGAGGTGGACTCCTGTCACTGCGCTGCTCTTCAAAATGCACCGCCACCGGCCCCAAGGACACCAATCCTGCTATACTCCATCCGCTCTGCTGCTCAAGTCACTTTCACAACACATTTCATTCTGCATGAGACGTTATAGACGCGAGCGGGACAGATGTTGATGCGGGTTATTATGAGTCATTTCTATATCAAACACTGATTGTCCTTCATTTTAGTTGTCATTGCTGCAGTCTTCTCCCTCCCCCATAGCATGTGTGTGTGTGCATTAGCATAAAAATATCTGTCAAACATGTGAGGATTAATATTTTTGCATGGGTGGATAATTCTGTTCAGATTTGATTTTGTGCATGGTGGTAAAATGATCATACGTCTTCTTTTCTTAAGGATGCTGCTGTCTGATTGCATGAAATTGGAGGGAAAACACAAGTTCTGCTCTTCAAACCTTCTAACAGAGGTTAGTATAGTTATGTCAGTGAGATTTAATTAAAGTCTGCATGATCTGGAAATTGCAGAGACTTTTATTTTAGTATGTTAATGTACTTCCAACTGCAACGAATAATGAGTAGGGGGCGGGGCTTTCTTTTACACATCATTCCCTTGTACCTGTAATGGTGGCAGTCGGAAAAAAGAGAGGTTAGAGGGGCATGGTTAAAGTCACCATGAAACATGAGTTAAGATTGTCTATCCTCTTTCAAGACATACATCCACTTGAAGTGATCCTGAACATTAGAAAATATATGATTTTGTCCTTTTTGGGAATTAATTGGATTATTGGAAGACGGGTGTTGCTAATGCCTGATAGCCCCACCCTAAAGGAATGATATACGCTCTGAATGACTGATAGCCCTGCCTTAAAGAACTGATAGAACTGCTAGAAAAGACAGATAGCCCTGCCCTAATTGACTGATAGCCCTGCTCTAAAAGACTGATAGCATTGCCCAAAAGGACTTATAGCTCCACCCCAAAGGACTAATAGCCCTACCCAAAAGGACTATAGCCCCACCCTAAACGACTGATAGCATTGCCCAAAAGGACTAATAGCCCCACCCCAAAGTACTAATAGCCCTACCCAAAAGGACTAATAGCCCCACCCTAAAGGATGGATAGCCCTGCCCAAAAGGACTAATAGCCCCACCCTAAAGGACTGATAGCATTGCCCAAAAGAACCGAAAGCCCCGCCCTAAAGGACTGATAGCATTGCCCGAAAGGACTAATAGGCCCACCCTAAAGGATAGCCCTGCTCTTAAAGACTGATAGCATTGCCAAAAAGGACTAATAGCCCCACCCAAAAGGACTGATAGCACTGCCAGATAGGTCTGATATCCCTGCCCAAAAAGACTGATAGCCCTGCTCTACAGGACTGATAGCATTGCCCAAAAGGACTGATAGCACCGCCCAAAAGGACTAATAGCCCCACCCTAAAGGACTAATAGCCCTGCTCTAAAAGACTGATAGCATTGCCCAAAAGGACTAATAGCCCCACCCAAAAGGCCTGATAATACTGCCAGATAGGTCTGATATCCCTGCCCAAAAAAACTGATAGCCCCACTCTATAAAAATCATAGCATTTCCCAAAAGGACTGATAGCCCCACCCAAACGGACTGATAGCCCCACCCAAAAGGACTAATAGCCCCGCCTTAAAGAACTGACAGATCCGTCTAAAATGACTAAAAAGCCTCACCAGAAGGGACTGATCCAAACTCGGTCCTGGATGGCCGGTGTCCTGCAGATTTTAGCTACAACTTGCCTCAACACACCTGCAAGGATGTTTCTAGAAAGCCTAGTAAGAGCTTGATTAGCTAGCCCAGGTGTGTCTGACTGGGGTTAAACTAAACTTTGCAGGACACTGGCCCTCCAGGACCGTGTGTGGACACCCCTGTTCTTAAAGGACTGATAGCCCTGCCCGAAGGGACTGACAGGACCGCCCAAAAGAACTAGTAGCCTGGCCTTTGCTTTATACTTTTATTCCTTGAAGCAGGGGTGCTCAACCCTGTTCCTGGAGATCTACCTTCATGCAGATTTCAGTTGCAACCCATATGAAACACACTTGCCTGTAATTATCAAGTGCTGCTCAGGTCCTAATTAGTTGGTTCATGTGTGTTTGATTAGAGTTGGAGCTGAACTATGCAGGAAGGTAGATCTCCAGGACCAGGGTTGAGCACCACTGCACTAAAGGATTTCATGAGGTTACAAAAATAAAGTTTCTATTTCAAATAAAGGTTGGTTTTGATATATATTCATAAAATAATGCTGAATATGTAGTTTTCTCGAACACATGAAGCGTTAATTGCTTTCAACGTGTATAAAAAGTCATTTTGTTGAGCTGCAACACTGACTAAAATCTTCGAATAAAGTAAAATAAAGAGGAAATATTGTGTCCATAGAATTGAATTGATCCTGAACAAGAACTGGCAGCATTTCAAAAGCATGAACAAACACACACAAGGAAAGCCATGTCCTTATAAACCACCTTAATAGAGTACATTTGGGTCATACCCATGACATCATACAGTTTTGTGTCTTCATAAACCATATAAACAGGTACACATGCACACACGAGGACAGACATGTCCTCATAAACCACCTTAATAGAGTACATTTGGGTCATACCCATGTCATCATACAATTCTGTGTCCTCATAAACCACATAAACAAGTACACACACACACACACACACCAATGAGTGGATGGTAGATGTTGATACAAGCTTACAATTTTGAGACAGCCTTTTACTTATGTTTTTGGGAACTGAACGATACTCATCTGCTGTATAAATACCATGCTTTGACTATAATATTACCATGGCTTTACCTGTAGTCTTATACCAAAGTGATTGCAACTTGAGCCATTTTTGCTGTAAGGTATCTTTACTTTTACTTACATTTTCAGGAGCTGAAAGCTACTCCTCTGCTATAGAAAGATCATTGTTTTACCCTGTTTTATTCGTAAGAGTACCAAAACTGACCACAAATGTGTAGAGGACTGATGGAAAGAGTACGGCGCAGAAACGCACGCGCTCACTAATGCTCAAAACAAGTGGTTCCCGGCCGGCCATTTTTATGTTGAATCACTTTAAGTGGTAATGCAGCCATTATCAGGGGCGAGCTGCTTAGTGTAGAGTCTATCCATCTATTTTTACCTGCCGTGGTCAGCAGGTCCATTTAGCCATCCAGTAATGAGAGCTAATGAGCTGGACCTCTCCACACAGCCCTGGACAAATCACACAGCATCTGATTTACAACACAACAATCCAATAGGCCAAGACTAAACCTGCTCGCCAGAGGCTGAATCTACACTTTTGATCGTCTGTGGATTTAGAGGAAGAAAATAGCCTAAAAAATATTATTTTTCATGTAGAACTGATTAGAAACATACATTTTGCTTAATTATGTTTGCACATATGAGGAGTTTGTTTATATGCCTTCAAAAAATTGTTTGCTTTTTGTTTAAAGTACTTGTTTAAAATGAGCTGAAACAACAATTCTCAAGTTTTTTAGGACAACTTAAATGTTTAATGTCCAATCCAATTAAATTTGTAAAAACTAATGAGCTAATTGAATTGCACAGTATAGAATATAAAGTCATGCTGCAGTGGAAAAAGACTGAAGATTGTGTATGACTCCCATGAGCTTGGAGGACTGCATCCACACATCTCTGCAATGACTCAAATCACTCATTAATAGTCATCTGGAATGGCACTGAAAGCGTTCTTGCAGGACTCCCAGAGTTCATCAAGATTCTTTGGATTCATCTTCAACGCTTCCTCCTTCATCTTACCCCAGACATGCTCAATAATGTTCATGTCTGGTGACTGGGCTGGCCAATCCTGGAGCACCTTGACCTTCTTTGCGTTCAGGAGCTTTGATGTGGAGGCTGAAGTATGAGAAGGAGCGCTATCCTGCTGGAGAATTTGCCCCTTTCCTGTGGTTTGTAATGTAATGAGCAGCACAAATCTCTTGATACCTCAGGCTGTTGATGTTGCCATCCACTCTGCAGATCTCTTGCACGCCTTCATACTGAATGTAACTCCAAACCATGATTTCTCCTTCACCAAACTTGACTGATTTTTGTGAGAATCTTGTGTCCATGCGGGTTCCAATAGATCCTCTGCAGTATTTGTGATGATTGGGAGTCAGTTCAACAGATGATTTATCTAAAAAAATCCACCTTCTGCAATTTTTCTAAATGATCAACTAGAAGTCTTGCTCTTACAAGTGAGATTGACAACAAGACTTTTGTCAGGTAGTGTATGTTGTATGTAGACATGCTTGTTTGTAAAAAAATTCAGGGTTCCACACAATCTCTTTGTGCCATCCCAACACAAATCGATTAAGTTAACTTAAGTTACAATTTTAAGTTGATTGAATATAAAACAATTAAGCTGCCCCCCAAAGAATTCAAAACAAAAAGTCGCATTTTTTGTGATCCTGCAAAACTCTTAATTTAAACGCAAAATAATCGCAAAAAATAAAAAATAAAAAAATCTCATTCATTCATTCATTCAGTTTCTTTTCGGCTTAGTCCCTTTATTAATCAGGGATCGCCACAGCAGAATGAACCGTCAACTTATCCAACATATGTTTATGTTTATGTTTGTGTTGTGGCCAATTGCAGCACCTTTCTTCAGTTGTTTGTGTTGTGAGAATTTGCAACACAAGTGCTGTCAAACTTATGAAGATCGTTTCTTTATTTGCTGGTGTATTTGTAATTGCTTGTGCTTTCTTAAATTGCAGCGCGTTAAGCTCTCTCGGCCTCCGTACTAATGGTCTATAACTATGAATTATTCATTTGTAAATAAAAATCCGATTATTTCTTGCACCAAATATTCTTAACTCTTCTGAAGTTAAAAATAACATTGGTATCGTATTATGGCACTTTATTATTTAATTAAGTAGAAATGTTTATGAAATGATCAGTATTTTTACAGAATAAAGCAAAAACTACATGTTACTCACTCATTCATTTTCTTTTCGGCTTAGTCCCTTTATTAATCCGGGGTCACCACAGCGGAATGAACCGCCAACTGACCCAGCGAGTCAGTTGAGAAACATGCAAACTCCACACAGAAATGCCAACTGACCCAGCTGAGGCTCGAACCAGTGACCTTCTTGCTGTGAGGCGACAGCACTACCTACGTGTCGCCTACATGTTACTCATTCATTCATTTTTCTTTAGCCTAGTCTCTATTTCATAGGTCGCCACAGCGGGATGAACCGCCTACTATTCAAGCATAGGTTTAACGCAGCGGATGCCCTTCCAGCCACAACCCAGTATTGGGAAACAACCATTCACACACATACTCATTCATTGACAATTAAGTTAATTCACCTATAGCGCATGTGTTTGGACTGTGGGGGCAACCGGAGGAATCTCACACCAACATGGGGAGAACATCCAAACTCCACACAGAAATGGTAACTGACCCAGCCAGGACTCGAATCAGCGATCTTCTTGCTGTGAAGCGTCAGCGATACCCACTGCGCCACCTTGCCACCCTATCATGTTATGTTGATTAATATGAATATGCCACATTCTTTGTTATTTAATTAGGTAGAAATGTTCATTGACTTATGATCAGGAGCTTTGGGTCATGACCGAAAGGACAAGATAACGGATACAAGCAGTCGAAATGAGTTTCCTTCCCAGGGTGGCAGGTCGCACCCTTATGGGTGAGGAGTTCTGTCACCCGGGAGGAGCTCGGAGTAGAGCCTTCGCTCCTCCACATCGAGAGAAGTCAGCTGAGGTGGCTTGGACATCTGTTTCGGATGCCTCCTGGATGCCTACTAGTGATGGGTCGTTCTTGAACGATTCGTTCATTTTGAACGAATCTTTAATATGACTCGGGAACGACGAGTCCTCTCAGGGAGTGCTTCGTTCATCCGCGCATGCGCAGATTGCGCACAGATGTGCAGGTTTCGTTCATTTTTCAAGTCTTTTAATTCATTCATCACGCGAAAGACAAAAGCCAATCATATGCGTTTAGAGCCGGAAAGAGATTTGATCCGTTCATGTATCGAGTCCTCTGTTTGAGTAACTCGGTCATCACATGAAAGACAAAAGCCAATCATATACATTTAGAGCCGGAAAGAGATTTGAAGCGTTCACCCCCCGAGTCCTCGGTCTGAGTCATGTCTCTTTACATTTTGTCACGTGATGAACGAACCAGAAGACTCGAAAGGTGAACTAGTCATGGCTCCTTTCGGCTCAGACTGTGTACATTGGTTGAGATTATATGGACTGTCCGTGTGACGTGAACGAACCACTGAAATTTGAAGACATGAAGAGGTGAGCTGAGCAAAAAGGCAAAAATATCTTCATAGACAAAAGAGCAGGCAAACAGTGAATGATTATTTTCTCTTATAGCATTCTATTTATGACTTGTTTGTAGTGTGATCAACATTTGGGCTAGTTGTACATGTGTTTGGAAGCAATTCGTAACAGTTTAATAATATATTGGCAAATTGAACGAAATGACTCGAAAAAAGATTCGTTCATCTCGATGAACGAGACTTAAAGATCCGAGTCAGTAAAATGATCCGAACTTCCCATTACTAATGCCTACCTAGAGAGGTGTTCCAGGGATATCCCACTGGGAGGAGGCCTCGGGGAAGACCCAGGACACACCGGAGGGACTATGTCTCTCGGCTGACCTGGGAACTCTTTGGGATTCCCCCGAGGAGCTGGAGGAAGTGTCTGGAGAGAGGGAAGTCTGGGGTTCTCTCCCAAGACTGCTGCCCTCGCAACCCAGCACCGGAAAACTGACTGAAAATGAATGAATGAAATGATCAGTATTGTTACACTATTGTTACATTTTACTCAAACACACAACTATAAACCGTAAACTTCAGTTTAGAATGATCATATCTCATATGTCCCCCCACATCTCTCTCTATATAATGCAAGCACAAGTTTCAGTGCATGAGGGATTTTCGATTGCTCATCTTGCTTTTGCATCTCCTCCTAATTAGTGCAGTCATGATATTAATCCAATGTGACAAATGAAGACCAAAGAGCAAACATTTAGTGCATGCTCTCTCCATTTATCTTTGTTCAGTTCGGCTTGATTTCTGGCATTTCCTGGAAGATGTTCAGCTGTCACAAGGATTACAAATGACCAGCTAAAATGACACACGCATTAAGAGAAGCGCAGCCACAGAAGGACATATAACAGCCTCTTCAGTTACTTAAGCAAAGTAGAGCTCTTCAACACTAACAACCAATCAGAAGAACAGGCCATAACCTCTGTTCTTAACTAAATGGACCCTTTTCACAAGACCGTTATGACGCATTTAACGATCATCAGCATCTTTAATCCTTAAAAGTTAATTTTTATTTATTAAAAAAAACGTATGAACATTTATATATTTATGTATGTATTAAATCATCTTTGCATCAAATTACAAAAATTAATTACTGCTATGTGGGCGACACGGTGGCGCAGTGGGTAGTGCTGTCGCTGTCACGATCACCAGCGATCTCCTCAGCCAGAGATCGCTGGTTGATACACAATTCAGCACAGCCTCCTTCACTTAGTCACCTTATCACTACTAGCACCTTCACATTAATGTTAATTAGCCACAGCTGTTTCCCATCACCGTGCACTCCATATAAACTCACTCCTCACAGCACTCAGGGTCCGAGATCGTTCATACGAAGCGGACTCTGAGTGTGAACCCTCCGAACACTCTCCTTAGTATATTAGCTGCACTTACCTTAAAAGTTGAAATTAGTATAGTTTTCCACGTCCGTCAAGCCTTCCACGGCTTCCAAGCCCGTCTAGCCTTCCACGGCT
>CAIGQQ010040406.1:5288179-5324089 GCA_903798035.1 Danio albolineatus | reverse complement strand
CTCTAACCATTCATCCATCCATTTATCATTGTTTATTCCATCAATCCTTCATTTGATTGTCGAACCATCCATCCTACTTTTGTTTATTCTATCCATCTATTCAAACATCTATTCATCCATCCATCCGTTCTTCTTTTGTTTATTCCATCATTAATCCATCCATTCATCCTTATTTTGATTATTCTGTCCATCCGTCCGTCTGTCCATCCATCCATCCATCCATCCATCCATCCATCCTTTTGTTTATTGAATCCATCCATCTTTTGTTCATTCTGTCCATCCTCCCATGCATGCATCTTTAGTTTATTCCATCCATCCATCCATCCATCCATCCATCCATCCATCTACCCATCCATCCATCCATCCATCCATCCATCCATCCTTCTTTTATTTACCATCTATCTATCTATCTATCTATCTATCTGTCTGTCTGTCTGTCTGTCTGTCTGTCTGTCTGTCTGCCTGTCTGTCTGTCTGTCTGTCTGTCTGTGTCTATCTATTTGTCCATCCACCCATCCATCCTGCACGACTCAGTAATAAATGTTGATTGGCATGCTGTATTTCAAGCCTGTGTGTGTTGTCCTGTGACTAATGGTCTCATCTTTGCACACTCCAACAAGAATGTCAAACTGCTTTGTGTACGTCATCATCATCTCACACGTACCAGCGTGATGCAGTCCCTTACCTTTGTCCATGTATCACTTATATATATATTCTTGAGTCGGACATGGACATGACAGCTCTCACTCACTGCATGCTGCAATATCTCCTCCGCTCTATTGTGTAGTCCTTCGATATTGCCAATTTAGCTAAAGGATCTAAAGTTTAGCCGTGCACGCAGTGGAAAGGCTTGGGTCCAGTAAATACACAGAAACAATCTGAAGGACCCGAGAATAAGAGCTGACGCTTGCCATATGTGTGAGAGGGAGGAGTTTTATTGAAAAATAATCGAGTGAGATGACAACACTGGAGACACATTCATCTGGTGGCACACTATCTAGTGCACATTATGAGTCTATAGAGGAAGCATGCAAACCCTATTCTGCTTATATTGGATTCATATTGATCTCAGCATAGCCATCTCTGTTGTTGTCTGAGTTTATGGGAAATAAAACGCCTGAAATTCAGTACCACCTCAGAACATGCTGGATAGTGGTTTCACTCAATCAGAATCTATTTCTCTTTGACTGCATAACAAATATACACACCGAAGAATGAATAACTTCTACACAGCATGAATACAATACGCTACGCTGCTTGCATCAAAAGGCAAGCGAGTTGTGCTCATATTTATTTTTTTCAGGCATCTACATGATCAGATTCAACACAGGCTGGCAGCTATGGTTGTTGTTATCGTTCATTTTCCTTTGGCTTAGTCTTTAATTTATCAGAGGTCACCACAGCGGAATGAAGCGGATGCCCTTTCAGCCACAACCCAGTACTGGGAATTACCCATACACTCAGACTGAGACGTCTAAACTAACTGAGTGTATTAAAGATGTTAAAGACTGGATGACCAACAACTTCCTTCTCTTAAACTCAGACATAACTTAATTATTACTTATTGGACTTAAATCCTGTACAGCAGATCTCACAACTCGACCTGCAACTAGAGGGATGCAGAGTTAGCATTAGCTCTACTGTTAAAGATCTGGGTGTCATATTAGACAGCAATTTAACTTTTGAAAATCATATCTCCCATATCACAAAAACTGCATTCTTTCATCTGAGAAATATTGCTAAGTGACGAAGTATGCTATCCATCTCAGATACAGAAAAGCTAGTTCATGCTTTTATGACTTCTAGGTTGGATTACTGTAATGCTCTGCTCGCTGGTTGCCCAGCCTCCTCTATTAACAAACTTCAGCTTGTACAAAATGCAGCCGTCAGAGTTCTTACCAGGTCTAGAAGATATGATCATATCACCCCAATTTTTTCCTCCTTACACTGGCTGCCTGTTAAGTTTCGTATTGAGTTTAAAATATTGCTTCTCACCTATAAAGCTTTAAATAATCTAGCTCCTGTTTATCTAACCAACCTTCTGTCTCGCTACAATCCAACCCGCTCTTTAAGATCTCAAAATTCAGGGCTTCTGGTAGTACCCAGAATAGCAAAGTCAAGTAAAGGGGGTCGAG
Organism: Danio albolineatus; assembly: GCA_903798035.1. Taxonomy (NCBI): domain Eukaryota; kingdom Metazoa; phylum Chordata; class Actinopteri; order Cypriniformes; family Danionidae; genus Danio; species Danio albolineatus. The sequence goes on along the minus strand of CAIGQQ010040406.1, from coordinate 5,321,954 downwards.
CCTTCTCATTTATGGCTCCTAAACTCTGGAATAGCCTTCCTGATAATGTCGAGGCTCAGACACACTCTCGCAGTTCTAGATTAAAGACCTATCTTTTTAGTAAAGCATACACTCAATACATCACATAGCGGTATGATGCATGAATGTGCTCCACGCATCTCCTTTACATACACTATGAACAGCAGCTATGCTAATTATTCTCTTTATTCTCTGTTTCCACCTGGGGATACTCATCCCGAGGCCCCCAGAGACTATGCAGCGCCATGGATGTGATCAAAGACCCGCGACAAGACGATCCCAAGGTTCCATAATCCTGGACCAGGCTGTATCCTGAGCAGCTGTTTGGAGCATGGCGGAGTAGACAGCAAGAGACTGATTCCTGTGATCCTCCAAGGACAGACGAGCCTCGAGTTCTCCAGCCTCCGGCGCATAGACTGCAGCTCTACACAAGACGTTTGACCATAGGAGAAATGGTCATGCCCAACTGAGCCTGGTTTCTCTCGAGGTTTTTTAATTCTTCACTTTCGCCAATTGGTGAAGTTCTTTTCCTCGCCGCTGTCAGCACTGGCTTGCATGGTTCGGGACTTGTAGAGCTGCGCATCAATGGATTACTCTTCAGTGTTTGGACTCTGAGTAGTGATTATTAAACCACACTGAACTGAACTAAACTGAACTCCAACATTAATAACTGGACTGACACTGTTTCAGTTTACTATAACCTTCTATGCGAAGCTGCTTTGGCACAATCTACATTGTAAAAGCGCTATACAAATAAAGGTGAACACACACACACACACGCACACACAGTCATACGCTATGGCTAATTTCATTCAATAATTCATTCATTCATTTTCACTGTGCCACCCCGTTGTTGTTATTATACCACTGATAAGCAATTATTTTGTGAATAATTAATGGATCAACAATATACAATATAAGTTTAGAGAAAATTAAGGCTCCTAAAATCTATTAAAAAGGCTTAAACGTCATTTTAAATTTGAACATCTGTATTTGTATAAAGAGATTTTAGATTTATGACAAGTGAATAGCATTTGTTTACAAATGTCCAATTTCTGCTTTTTTTTCTCCTTTAAACACCCCCCCAACTCCCACACACATATAGCCAGTCTGCTTGTAAAATAACAGATGACGGAGTGAAAGAAAAAAAAAACTATTTAAAATAAATGAATAATAATAATAATAATAATAATAATAATAATAATAATAATAATAATAATAATAATTAATATACATAAGTAAATAAAATAATAATAATACACGGGCAAAGTAAATAAATAGATAAGTAAATAAAATAACCAGTTACATTTACAATATTGTGCTACGTACTTCTTGGTTAGTGTGATTTTAGTTGTGCTGAGGTTGGACCTGTAAATCTAGTTTAGGGCATGACAATACAGAAGTAAAAATGCAAAAGTGAGAGCTAATTCTGACCATAAAATGATTTCTTAAATAATCACTTCAATAGGTGTTGATCAAATATCATCAAATATTTGATGAAATCATCAAAGTAATTTAGGAGTGGCCTCCAATGAGAACTTAATCTTCAGAATTTTAAGAAGATGTAGCATGTCGTGCAACCAGACTTTGATTGAGGGTGGTGATTTTAGATTTTTTAGAGATAGTTAAATCATTGCATAAGCAAAAGTCAGATTCTGTGCAGTTTATTTCGTTGTCGCCTCCACCCTCACTAACTGCTGCATTAAAGCGCTAGTCCCTTTACAGGCATGAATATCCTTCATACTAGCTTCTTTTCGTTCGTCATTTGGGGGAAAATAAACATTCAACTGATGTATATGCGTGTCTCCACTTAGAAAAAAATCAGAAAGAGTGATTGCGAATTCGCCCTTTTCATTAATTTAAGATGGTTTAGTCAAAAATTATATATAATATAGTTTTACTTTGGTTCAAACTTTAATATGTAACTTAATCTAAAGCAGAAATCTGGACTCGAACCAGCGACCTTCTTGCTGTGAGGCGACAGTGCTAATCGTGAGCCATCGTGTCGCCCCAATAATAATAATAATACAACATATATAAATTAATAAATCCAATAATAGGCCTAAACATTAACAAATAAAATAAATGATAACTAGAGAAAAATAAGTAACAGGGGAGTTGAAGTTGTCAAAATATGAAACCAAAATCCTCTAATGAAGTTTATGAATATCTTTCATCTCTCTCATCGTCTTCAAATATCACAAATTCTTCTTTAAACACCACTAGTCTTGGGGGAATTTTGAAAAATGTACATTTATGAATATCAAATACGGGCGACAGTAGCTCAGTGGTTAGCACTGTCACCTCAAAGCAAGAAGGTCGCTGGTTCTAGTCCTGGCTGGGTCAGTTGGCATTTCTGTTTGGAGTTTGCATGTTCTCCCAGTGTTTGCGTGGGTTTCCTCCGTGTGCTCTGGTTTCCCCCACAGTCCAAACACGTGTTATAGGTGAAAAGAATAAACTAAATTTGACGTTGTGTATGACTGAGTGTGTATCTGTGTTTCCCAGTACTGGGTTGCAGCTTGAAGGGCATAAAACTGGATAAATTGGTGAATAATAACTGAAGAATAAAGTGACTAAGCTTGAAGGAAAACGAATGAATGAATATCAAATATCAACAAATTATGTATTATATTAAAATAACGCCAAAGAATCTACCTCGCGTAAAGCCTGCCTACGTACACGCGCTTCCTGGACGCAGCTCTCCCATTGGTCAGACGCCCGGAAGAGCGTCACGGGATAACAACATGTCCGCGTTCATTTGAAACAGAATAGTGTGCTCGGTTTGCTTTTCACCGCATACTTTGATGAGTTTGTACGTTTCCGCAAGTGAGCAGGAGATTGCAGAGGGAGAGGCATCTGTCAGAGGGAAGGACCGCACTCCAGGACTGGAAGATCGACTATTTGTTATTATCAGGTGAATATTGGAGCGGATGTTGCTAGCTGTAGCGCCGCGGCTAATGCTGACAGCATGACAGACCGGGTTTACCTTGAAGTTTTAACTGTTATCAGTAACAGAAAAGAGCTCATGTGCAGCGTAATCAATGTTTTTACTTAATGATTTAATGAATGAATGATTTAATGGCGTAGTGAGTAGCACGTTTGCCTCACAGCAAGAAGGTCGCTGGTTCGAGCCTCGACTGGGTCAGTGGGTCATTCATTTTCTTGGTTTTATATTTGCACATTCGGACTTTAATCTTTTAATATAACTTTAGAAAAGTATTGTTAGGGCGTAGTGAGTAGCACGTTCGCCTCACAGCAAGAAGTTCGCTGGTTCGAGCCTCGGCTGGGTCAGTTGGCGTTTCTGTGTGGAGTTTGCATGTTGCGTGGGTTTCCTCCGGGTGCTCCTATACCACCTATACCACATGTCCTAAAACAGGTATAGGGTATTGGGTAGGCTAAATTGTCCGTAGTGTATGAGTGTGTAACCCAGAGATGGGTTGCAGCTGGAAGGGCATCCGCTGCTTAAAACAAATGCTGGATAAATTGGCGGTTCATTCCGCTGTGGCAACCCCAGATTAATAAAGGGACTAAGCCGAAAAGAAAATGAATAAATGAATGAAAGGGCCAATCACACATCATAATAAAAAAAATAGCTGCCTTTCATGGTGTAGGTAAATGTCGTATTTGCGTGAACAGTTGATGTGCAAAGTACATACTGATACATGTTGAGCTAAAGTTGCTTTTATATTTGCACATTCGGACTTTAATCTTTTAATATAATTTCAGAAAATTATTATTTGCAAAGTCTAAGCAGGAAAATCATAATAGCAGCAAATGACTATTAAATTACAGCATTCTTCACAGTCATTCAAATAGTGCTAATGTTATTTTAGTGTTAAACAACTAAAGCATAGTGCTAATATTTATGGTAAGTAGCATGGTAAACAGTATTGGGGCCGTGTCACAATTTCATTAAACCAACTTTACCTCATTCTGATAGATTGACAATTTTTAAAGAAAAATATACGATAGACAAATATTTATGTGAGTGATAGACGAGTAAATGAGCAGACAGGCAGTGTATGCACAGATATTTGGCTATTTTAATATGACTGGAGCAATTCTGACTTGTAAAATTTTTCTATTAATAATTGTAATATAATTATATTTTATGTAGTTGTGATTTTGTAACAATGCAATTTTGTATCAGAACAATGTAATTGTGTGTGTATATATGAGCAATTCCAGCGTTATGGATGTGACATTTGCAGTAAAAACACAAACTCACAGATAAGGTATATGTTAACATTATATTGAAACATCCGTTTACGTTTTCCATAACAACTATACACAGTATTATGGGATCAGAAAAATATCAATCTAAAATAAATGTTTATACTTTAAATGAGGAAAATAAACATGCGTTATGGATGTGACTAGGCATGGGACGATAACCGATTTCAAGGTATACCGTGGTTTGGCCAAAATTTTCTGCTATACCGTTCCTAGGGTATGTGTAAGATTTTTTTATTTACATTTTTTGTTTTTTAGGTGTAAATTGTAAAGACTTATGTGTTTTTGAAACAAATGAAGACAGCAGAAGTCAATGATTCACTTGAGTCAATTATTCAGCCTGACATGTTTACTGCTCCAAAATACTTGTTTCTCAAAATAAATTATATTGTGTTCAAAGGGGAAAAAGGTTTTGTTTTTTACCCAGATATTTAAAAATAATATATTTTAGAGCAGAAATCACAATACCGTCATACTGTGAAACCGTGATATTTTTATCCAAGGTTATTAGGTCAGAATCTTATACTGGCCCATGCCTAGATGTGACGAAAAAAGTCTGCGAGTTTACAGTCTACAACATACTTTGTATAAATTCTGTGGATTAAACTGCACAATCCAAAAGAAATAATGATAATCACAAGGATAAGTGTCGGCTCTCTGTAGAACAAAAATTATTGATTTTATTTTAATTTACATTTTTATATTTATGAAGAAAAAGCTTTGTTATGTATGTGACACTTTTCTGTTATGGACGTAAATCAAAATATATATATATTTGGGATCAAATATAGTTGTTTGAAAACATTGACTGAGACATTTTTGAGTATTTGTACAGCACTGTAAAATACAAGAATACACCAAAAAAAAAAAAAATTAATGGTTTTGCTATTTTGGTGACAACTTAATTTTTTTCATGGCAAGGCTGACATTTGCATGGAATTGCTTATATATATTTATTATTATCAAGCAAGTGTTGTTTAACAGATAAAACATTTTTTCCCCCCAAACTTAATAGTTTTAATGACTAACCTCTGCTAACTAATTTATTTAGTTTTTGCCATGATGACATAATAATTTACTCGTTTTTTTTTAAAGGTGCTAGTATTCAGCTTGATGTTCAATTCAAAGGCTTAACTGGGTTAGTTGGATTGACTAGGCAATAGGCATGGGTTGGTATAAAATTCTGAGAGTATGAAAACCTTGAATAAAAATATCACGGTTTCACGGTATGACGGTATTGTGTTTACTGCTCTTAAATATATTCTTTTTAAATGTCTGGCTAAAAAACAAAATCTTTTTCCCCTTTGAACACAATATATTTTATTTTGAGAAGCATTTAAAATATTTTGGGGCAGTAAACAATAGGGCTGTGCAATATGGACAAAATAATCATGTTGCGATTGTTTTTTAAAAAAAATTTAAAAGTTTTTTTTGAACAAATATTGCGATTGCGATTAAAAAATATATATATATGAATTTTTTTCCCCCGATTTTTGGCAACTGTTTTTGCTTTTTCAAACTCGCTACATACACACAATCTAAATGTATTCAGTGCACAAGAAGAGCATAAAACATTTCACAATAAAATAACAGTATTAAGTTTAATAAATAAAACTGTAGTAAAATTGCCTTTAAAACAGACAACATAAAATAAATTAAGATTAACTAACCTCAGCTCTAGTTAAACACATACTGTACACAGTAGTACTAACTGCTTGATAAACAAAACTGTAATAAATTGTGTTAAAAACAGACAATAAATAAAAACTAACGTAGATCTAAACCACCTATTAGCTTCTCCCGCTCAACTTCGTCATGCGCGGAGTGAGCTCTGATTGGTTAACATCTTTCTCCCACTCAGCTTAGCTGTAATTGCCCGGTGTGCTGCATCAGCTCTGATTGGTTAACATGTTAAAATCAAAAATCTAAATAAATGAATAGATAAAATTGCAGCCTTTGCGATTTAGAAATTGCATCTGCTTAAATCGCGTATTTTTATTATTATTATTATTTTTTAAAGCTATTGCGATTAATTGCACAGCCCTAGTAAACATGTCAGGCTAAATAATTCAAGTGAATCATGGACTTCTGTGGTCCTCATTTGTTTCAAAAACACAAATCTCTTTACAACTTACATCTAAAAAACAAACAACAACAACAAAAAAATCTTACACATACATTAGGAATGGTATAGCAGGAAATTTTGGCGGTATAAAAAACCTTGACTATTCCATACCGCGGTATACCTTGAAAACGGTTACCGTCCCATGCCTACTAGGCAAGACACTGGACAACAGTGGATTATTCTGTTATACACATTTTTTTAAAAAATGGTATTGTTTTTTTTTAACTCAAGCCAAACTAAAAGAAATAAGACTTTCCCTAGAAGCAAAATAGGAAATGCTGTGGAGAAATATTTTAAACAGCACTTGGGAAATATATGAAATATAATAAAAATTTCTTAAACTGCATATATGTATCAACATTTCAAGTGGATCCGAAAAGTTCATTAAAGTTGTCTCAAGACAAAAGTGGGTATTGTTCAATACACGTTTTGGTTTTAGTACTTAACTTTGATTAAAGTTTTCATCAGCAAAGCATTTTTTGTTCCTTTTCTACTTGTAGTTAGGCTTATTTATAGCTAGTTAAATGCTTAAATGGTTAATTAATTATTTTTAGCAGGGCCTCACACAAACAGGTGCTTCAAAAAAGTTCAAAAATGTTTTACATATATAAGCAAATTAAAATAGGGCATTTTTTACTTAAACCGCTAAATACAATATATATATTTTGTTTATTTATTTTTTTTGTGAAAAAAGCAACAAAAATATATGAATTCGGAAAAATTTAAATATGCTCAGTGTGCTCAAACATTATTTTCAGTATACATGATGAGATCCATTCTATAAAAATAGTTTGGCATTAGTTCTAACCTGATTGACCTTTATTGTGTATCTGTGCTTTCCAGAAATAATGCTGATATTGGGAACTCATGTCGCACGTCTATGAAGAGAGAGCCACAATGATAGCCGCAGGCGAATTGCAGTCGTTTGTCCCATTCGGTCGTGAGCACTGCAAAAATCACCCGAATGCTGTGAATCTCCAGCTGCGGCAGCTCCAGCCGGCGTCTGAGCTCTGGTCCTCCGACGGGGCAGCCGGACTCGTGGGATCCCTTCAGGAGGTCACTCTACAGGAGCGTGACAAGGTATATTTTCCTCTATAATATTGTGTTTTGGTCCCATTTTAAATGAAGTGGCCTTAATTCAATTCATGTTTATTTCTATAGCGCTTTTACAATGTAGATTGTGTCAAAACAGCTTAGTATAGAAGATTATAGTGTATTGAAACTGTGCCAGTCCAGTTTTCAGAGTTAAAGTTCAGTTTAGTTCAGTTCAGTGTGCTTTAATTTTCACTGCTGAAAGTTCAAACACTGAAGAGCAAATCCGTCAATGAGCAGCTCCACAAGTCCCGAACCAAGCAAGCTGGTAGCACAGTAGCGATGGTTCGGGACATAACTTCTATGTACTTGCGTCAAAAAATAAATACCATGTTATAATTTCTTACTGTGTTTATAATGTATTGCAGAACTCCTATTGAGGTGGGATACGGGTAGGGTTCAGGACAGGTTTGGTAGTATGAATAGGTTTAATGGTGAGTTGAAGTGTAAGGCATGGTCAACAGTAGCTATGTTTCCATCCACCTATTTTTATGCACATTTTGGAAAACTTACTAAAAGACAGAAAATATTACTTTACAAACTGTATTCTAAAAAAATCATACGAGTATTTTCATATTAGTCAACATTATTACTAAAATTAATTTAAAACTTGTATAAGTATAAATGTACACACGTTTACACAAGTAAATAAACAAAATCAATGATGGGCTAAAAATCTGCGGAAATCTGCACACGCAGATTCAGTGTAGCCCTAACTTCTTGTACATTAGCATCATTTGTCATTTTAATATGTTTAATAAATTAGTTTACTCTGAACATGCATATACAGGGAGTGCAGAATTATTAGGCAAATGAGTATTTTGACCACATCATCCTCTTTATACATGTTGTCTTACTCCAAGCTGTATAGGCTGGAAAGCCTACTACCAATTAAGCATATTAGGTGATGTGCATCTCTGTAATGAGAAGGGGTGTGGTGTAATGACATCAACACCCTATATCAGGTGTGCAGAATTATTAGGAAACTTCCTTTCCTTTGGCAAAATGGGTCAAAAGAAGGACTTGACAGGCTCTGAAAAGTCAAAAATAGTGAGATATCTTGCAGAGGGATGCAGCACTCTTAAAATCGCCAAGCTTCTGAAGCGTGATCATCCAACAATCAAGCGTTTCATTCAAAATAGTCAACAGGGTCGCAAGAAGCGTGTGGAAAAACCAAGGCGCAAAATAACTGCCCATGAACTGAGAAAAGTCAAGCGTGCAGCTGCCAAGATGCCACTTGCCACCAGTTTTGCCATATTTCAGAGCTGCAACATCACTGGAGTGCCCAAAAGCACAAGGTGTGCAATACTCAGAGACATGGCCAAGGTAAGAAAGGCTGAAAAACGACCACCACTGAACAAGACACACAAGCTGAAACGTCAAGACTGGGCCAAGAAATATCTCAAGACTGATTTTACTAAGGTTTTATGGACTGATAAAATGAGAGTGAGTCTTGATGGGCCAGATGGATGGGTCCGTGGCTGGATCGGTAAAGGGCAGAGAGCTCCATCTGACTCAGAAGCCAGCAAGGTGGAGGTGGAGTACTGGTTTGGGCTGGTATCATCAAAGATGAGCTTGTGGGGCCTTTTCGGGTTGAGGATGGAGTCAAGCTCAACTCCCAGTCCTACTGCCAGTTTCTGGAAGACACCTTCTTCAAGCAGTGGTACAGGAAGAAGTCTGCATCCTTCAAGAAAAACATGATTTTCATGCAGGACGATGCTCCATCACACGCGTCCAAGTACTCCACAGCGTGGCTGGCAAGAAAGGGTCTAAAAGAAGAAAAACTAATGACATGGCCTCCTTGTTCACCTGATCTGAACCCCATAGAGAACCTGTGGTCCATCATCAAATGTGAGATTTACAAGGAGGGAAAACAGTACACCTCTCTGAACAGTGTCTGGGAGGCTGTGGTTGCTGCTGCACGCAATGTTGATGGTGAACAGATCAAAACACTGACAGAATCCATGGATGGCAGGCTTTTGAGTGTCCTTGCAAAGAAAGGTGGCTATATCGGTCACTGATTTGTTTTTGTTTTGTTTTTGAATGTCAGAAATCTATATTTGTGAATGTTAAGATGTTATATTGGTTTCACTGGTGAAAATAAATCATTGAAATGGGTATATATTTGTTCTTTTTTAAGTTGCCTAATAATTCTGCACAGTAATAGTCACCTGCACACACAGATATCCTCCTAAAATAGCTCAAACTAAAAACAAACTAAAAACTACTTCCAAAAATATTCAGCTTTGATATTAATGAGTTTTTTTGGGTTCATTGAAAACATGGTTGTTGTTCAATAATAAAATTAATCCTCAAAAATACAACTTGCCTAATATTTCTGCACTCCCTGTATACAATAAAAGCAAAGTATTTTTTGGTTATCATACCTGTTAAAGTAATGTTTTTTTTTTTTTTTTTGCAGCAGCATAGATTACAATATTGTGATAATGCCGTATATCACGGAAAAAGCTTCAGCAATAAATGGCAACATGAAAATTGAATAGTGTTTTGAGCTTGATTATGGTGTGATTGGCAGGAGCGCTGGCAGCTGAGGAAGGGAACGGCTCCTGATGATGTTGAATATGACGAGGAGCTGTATGTGGCTGGAAACATGGTCATCTGGAGTCGTGGCAGTAAGAATCAAGCCTCATGTGTGTACAAGGCCTTCACAGTCGACAGCCCAGTTCAGCAGGTACTGTCTGCAAAAACAAAGAAGATAAACATTTTTCAGAACAAATGTCACTTTTAGTAATAATAGTGCAGTAATAAATGTGCAGTATGAAAGTTATGTTATAAAGCTTTAAAGGTGAAGTATGTAAGTTTGACAGGCAGTGGTTGGACTAGGTATTGCACTCCTGGATAAAAACAAATGCAAGCGTAGGTTGTCAGATTGAGGACAGGAGCGAGTGATTTAATCCGTGCTCTAAATAAAAGCTTCTGAATGGCTGTATTTAAATTTCTGTCGTGTTTTGTCCGGTGCAAACAGCTAAATTGCTGCGTAATTCGTCATGTAGCGTGTTAGGACACGGGGTTACAATGTAACCTGCTCACCTAATGTTTATGTTCGTAATATTTATATTATTTGCTAATTAATAACTTCATGTGGAAGTGAATCTGTCTCATTTCTGAGTCTGCTACTGTCCACCGGAGGTCACATTTTGATCACAGACGCATACTTTCAGAGCCTTGCTGAATGAATGAATAAAATATGCTGTTTTCTAGCAAGGCAACCAGGAGTGCTGAAATATAATTGTCTAAACTGGCACTGGGCAGGTTAAAATGACCAAAACAGAGATAGCGTTCCGGCACGGAAAACACATTTTCAAAGCAGAATATCTGACTTCAGCATTGTTTTTTAGATAAACAAGAATGTTCACTTGGCATGTTTCTGAAATATGTGCATACATATTATGGTATTTTTATGCTTTAGAAGAGTCATAAACTTACATACAGCACCTTTAAAGTAAAACGCTTTGTATGTATGTAAATTCATTAATGTAAATGTAATTTAGTGCAAACACCAAAAAGCAAATTTCATTTCATAGGCATGTTTTAAGTTTTTAATTTAAGGGGCATCTGTGTGTTTTTTTTTGTTTGAAAGAGTGTAATATAGTATAATGTTTGTGCAATTATTTTACAGGCTCTTTGGTGTAATTTCACTGTCCCTCAGGCTAAAAAAGATGGTAAGACTTTTATGTATTTTTGTTATTACTATATAATATTAGCATGTTATCTATTTGATCAAAATAAAAACACAGCTAAAGATTAAGATGAGAAATAAAATTACAATTTCGATCACCTGTTTTCTGTGTGAATATATTTAAAAAAAGAAAAGAAAGTACTTTTTAAGTGAATTTAAAAAACTGACATTTCTTTTTTTCTTCAGTGTTACATACTCCTACAGAAATTGTTCCAATATGCTAATATTCTGCTTTGCAGGACTAAAATGCATTTTAGTATTTTTAATCAGACATGATTGTCAGGAGCATGTAGAGATGAAGTCAGAATTATAAGCTTTCCTGAGTTGTTAGCCCCCTGTTTATTTTCCCCCACCTTTCTGTTTAATGGAAAGAAGATTTTTTTTTCAACACATTTCTAAACATATAAGTTTTAATAACTAATTTCTTTTCTTTGCCGTGATGACAGCATATTATATTTTCAAGATGCTAGTATTCAGCTTAAAGTGACATTTAAATGCTGAACTAGGTTAATTACATTGCAGAAGTGCGGCAAGTTTTCATAGAGCTTCACTTTTTAAATTTGTTTATGTTACAGCCTTTATCCAAAATTGATTAAATTCATTTATTTCCTCAAAAATCTTCACACAATACCCCATAATGATAATGTGAAAAAAGACTTTTTTTAAATTGTTCCAAGTTTACAAAATAAAAGACCTGAAAAATCACATGTACATCAGTATTCACAGCCTTTGCTCAATAATTTGTTGATACACCTTTGGCTGCAATTGCAACCCCAAGTCTTTTTGAATATTATGCCACAAGCTTGGCACACCTGTCTTTGGAAAATTTTTCGCATTCCTCTTTGCAGTACCTCTCAAGCTCTATCAGGTTGGATGGGAAGCGATGGTGTACAGCCTTTTTCAGATCTCTCCAGAGATGTTCAATAGAATTTAGGTCTGGGCTCTGGTTGGGCGACTCAGGACATTCACTGAGTTGTTGTGAAGCCACTCCATTGATATTTTGGCGATGTGCTTCGAGTCATTGTCCTGCCGGAAGATGAACCGTCGCCCCAGTCTGAGGTCAAGAGCACTCTGAAGCAGGTCTTCATTCAGGATGTCTCTGTACATTGCTGCATTCATCTTTCCCTCTATCCTGACTAGTGTTCCAGTTCCTGCTGCTGAAAAATAACATAGGTCCGACAATCATACAGGAACACCGGTTGCTGCAGAATGCGACACACAAGCTAACCAGGCACCAGGCTTTATCTTCCTTCCCCTACTACAAGGCTCACATCGGAGATGACATCCAGTTCTCTTTAGTCCATTCCTCCTCTGAGGATCAAAATATGGCTCCCAGCATTGACGCGTTGAATGCATATGTTTAAAAGCAGATGACCACCTTCTGAATGACCCTTTCTGTTGTATGCTTTTGTACCATCTTTTTTTAGAAAGGCATATGTTTCTTAATATATGGTGTTTATAGTAAGAAAGAGAAGTTTTATAGAAATCAATGTTTCAGTAATAATTAAAATGATTTTTTGTCACCAGAGGGGATAATAATACTGACCTTAAAATGGCTTTTAAAAAATTAAAAATTGCTTTTGTTATGAAATAAAACAAATATACGGAGACCTGGAAGGGACGTGGTGGTGGAAAAAAAATTGGGTGGGAGAAAGAAAAAATGAGTGGGAGAAAAAAAAATGGGTGGGAGGAAAATATATATTTTTAAGTTGTGCGTTCCCTCGCAAAGTTTTGCGTTCCCTTGCAAAGCTGTTTTTTCACAAACACTTCCTGTTCACATGTCACATACATGTCAACCCTCCCATTTTTGCCAGAATTATCCCGTATTTTATCGTTCTATCCTGCTATTATATGATTAAGTATTTTCCCATATTTCTCATGTATTTTTAAATCTTGAAAGCTCACTGAAATTAATACCAAATGTCTGCCTTCACTTTCCATTAACGCTGTGTGTCGGTCATCACCTTTCATATGCAACCTCTGAATCAGCGAATGCATAAGCCAATGACTGGTATAAGCGCTGACTGACGCTCTCTGTATGATAAACTGATCCCAGATCAGCTTCTGTACACCACATTTAAAGAGGACACTTTGATATTCGGATGTGTGTTTAAACAGACAAATACTCTTAATAATATGTAAACATGTCCGTCCTGCGTGTTTTATTTTAAACACAACTAAATGAGCACAAACAGTTACTAAAGTAAAGGAATGCTTTCATTACAGATCTGCGCATTCTTACAGTGACGCCACTGTTATCAAACAAAAAATGAGAGATTCATCTGCTGCTCTTCACTTGTTTGATAACAGAGGTGTCACTTTAAATGGTGTGTACATAGGTTCATCGGGGATCAGTTTATCATACGGAGCGCGTATACATCTGATTCACAGGTTGCATATGAAGGGTGGTGACTGACGCACAGCTTTGATGGAAAGAAAGTGAATGCAGACATTTGATATTAATTTTGGTGAGCTTCAAGATTAAAAAATATGGAAAAAATGCTTAATGATAGGATGATGCGGGATACAATGGTAAAATACGGGAGAATCCCGGCAAAAACGGGGTTGACATGTATGAAGTGAACAGGAAGCATTTGTGGAAAAACAGCTTTGCGTGGGAACGCAAAATTAAAAAATACATATTCTCCTCCCACCCATTTTTTTTTCCTACTCATTATTTTTTTTCCACCACCACGTCCCTTCCGGGTCTCCGTACAAATAAGACTTTCATTCATTCATTTTCTTGTCAGCTTAATCCCTTTATTAATCCGGGGTTGCCACAGCGGAATCAACCGCCAACTTATCCAGCATATTTTTTACGCAGCGGATGCCCTTCCAGCCGCAACCCATCACTGGGAAACATCCATACACACACATTCACACTCATACACTACGGACAATTCAGCTCACCCAATTCACCTGTACCACATGTCTTTGGACTTGTGGGAGAAACCCGGAGGAAACCCACGCAACCACGGGGAGAACATGCAAACTCCACACAGAAATGCCAACTGGCCCAGCCGGGGCTCGAACCAGCGACCTTCTTGCTGTGAGGCGAACGTGCTACTCAATACGCCACCGTGGCGCCTCCAAATAAGACTTTCTTCAGAAGAAAAAAAATATTATAAGAAATACTGTGGAAAAAATCCTGAATCTGTTCAACATGATTTTGGAAATATTTGATAAAGAAAAAAAGTCACAGCAGTGCTAATAATTCTGACTTCTACTGCATATTATGCTGGATATTGTCTATGTTGTGATATTTATCTATTTTTTTCCATATCTCCAGTAAAGGACGTTGTGGAGCAGACGGTGTGTATCGTCCAGAGCACCTGTGTGAACGTTCACAGCATGAGCGGGAAAGACTTCATATCTCCACTTCCCTTCCAGGTCAGAACGCACAACATCTCAGTTTCTCCACAGTACGTCTGCCAAATGATGGACTCCTCAAATCTGCTTCAAGTGGCTCTGTCGGTCTTGTGCATTTTTCCAGCAGAACTATTGTCATCAGCAGAGCGTTTGTTCGTGCCGTCAGGGATTTAGTCAGCTCGAGTGTCTTTTTTAGCTCAGTGACTGATGATGTGCGCCAGTTGTCCGTTTCAGCAGGCTTAATGGGTTATTTGGCATGCAGACAGGAAAGAGGGGGGCGGTTTGGTTTTAGTCGCAGTATTTAGACAGCGCAATTTACCGTTCTGCCTTTATTTTACATGAGTAGATTCTGAAATGTCATCCCAGTAGCTTTTCCTAAGCATTTCTGACTTGTACAGCATTTCCCATGGCAAAACATGGGACTGGAATCAAACTCCAAAACAGTGCTCTAGTTTTTTTTCTGTATTAAAGTAAAGCATTGTTTGTTATAATGTCAGTTGAATACATCAAATAAAGCATTATATTTTGAATATAGTATGCTTTATGCCTAATAATAAACCGGCAGCCAGCTCTCTGCAACTCTCACATGGTCGCCCACTGATGCTAAGCAGGGCTGCGCCCGGTCATTACCTGGATGGGAGACCACATGGGAAAGCTCGGTTGCTGTCGGAATTGGTGTTAGTGAGGCCAACAGGGGGCGCTCAACCTGCTGTATGTGTGGGTCCTAATGCCCCAGTATAGTGAAAGGGACTCTATACTGATCAGTGAGCGCCCTCTTTCGGATCAGATGTTAAATCGAGGTCCTGACTCTCTGAGGACGTTAAAAATCCCATGATGTCCTTCGAAAAGTGTAGGGGTTTAAACCCCGGCATCCTGGCCTTAAGACTTCATTACAAATAAAACTAACATCAATATGAATATATTATGAATAATATGTATGAATGAATTAATGAATATGTAATAGGAAAAATGCATACTATGACGGAGTTAATATTGGATGTTTATTCATGTGATTTCAACATTTACAGTGACCATGATAAATGCGATATTCCTTTAAAAGCAGATCGTGGAGACATTTTAATAGTCCATGATTAAAAATAGTCACATAGCCCAACCCTGCGGTGGCGCAGTGGGTAGCACGATTGCCTCACAGCAAGAAGGTCGCCAGCCCCGATCGGGTCAGTTGTCATTTCTGTGTGGAGGTTGCATGTTCTCCCAGTGTTCGTGTGGGTTTCCTCCTGGTGCTCCGGTTTTCCCCACAGTCCAAAGGAGTTTTAAATTTTGAATGCCTATTTACATGTCACCCATTGTGTATTTTCTGTCAGATATGAAGATCTCTTAATGTTTACTCTTTCTCATAATTTAATGGCTTCATTTGTAGGTTTCTGCTCTCTGGCCAACAAAGTTTGGCCTACTTTTGGAGCGCAAAAATATTACAGTTGATGGCCACATGAGTCCCATCAGGTATGCTTGATTGAGATATGTTTGGTTTAACGTGTAATTTGGGAATACAATAACTATGCATTTGACTGTTGTGAAACATACTTCTCTATTGTTTAAATGGTCTTTAATGTGTTGTTTTTTGTTAGCAGGGAACCTCTGCCGACATTGTTCAGCATGCTGCATCCATTAGATGAAATCGCTCCAGTTGTTTGTAAGTCCACCGGTAAGGATTGATAATTATGTACCGTATTATTTTGTAATGTATTATTATGTACTTAATCATGTACTTACAGTAGCCAACATTTGAAGTGGATCAAAAATTGAAGAATAGTTTTGATGCACTTCAGATGTTGACTACTGTAGATTATTTTAGCTTAGTGTGTTATGTTTTGTATTTCTTGTTTTCATTTTTAAATTTAAATAGTTTAGTTTTGCCTTGTGCTTTTTTTTTACATGTTTGTTTGTTTGTATTGAGCTTTTATTTTTTACATTTAAGTTGCATTTAATTTAATTTATTTATTTATATTCATTAATTCTTATTTTTTTTCCATTTTTATAGTTATTTTGTATTTAACTTTATTTTTAAAATTTGTTTATTTAGTATTCATTTTAATTAATTAATACATTTGAATTTATTTCTTTATTTTTATGTTTATTATTTATTTATGTTTATTTAGTTAGTTTTTTTAACAAAAAAACAACAACCAAAAAACAATGTTTGTTGTTTGTTCAAAGTACTTATTTAAAATGACCTGAAACTACACAATATCTTGAGTTTTTTAGGGGGACAACTTAATTGTTTTATGTTCAATCCACTTAAATTTGTAAAAACTAATGGTAACTTTAATTCCTTCATGTTGTCCCAATACAAATCGATTGTGTGGTTTTTAGCAATCAGGGCTCAGCAATAAAAACTGCCCGATGGCATGGGGACAGTGTGAGAGATGCTCGGGACAGTAGACAGAATCGTTACTGGCCCCATCAGGCCAGTGCTGCCTTGTCACTAAAGTTTAATTTGCCTGCGACTATTTGTAAATTGCATGCATATATATAGTCTTTTTTTTTTTAAATTCTTTATTTATTGTATGCCCATATTCACAAAATATTAACATCAAAATGCATAGATATGTTACAGAGTGCACAGTCTTAAAAATGGAAAGTAACAAAGAAATTAATATAAAAAACATAAATGAGTAAGTAAAAAACAAGTACAATCACACCATTAGAGTAGTCTTTAAGTAGAGGTCATAACAAAATTGTAAATAAATGACAAGGATCCTGTGTTAATTTAAAAGAGCTCTTTTATGTATTCCCTAATGGGAGACCAAATTGACCAAAATCTGTTAGATTTTTTATGTTTGTCACAGGTAAGTTTTTTTAATGGTAGCCATGCTGCAATTTGTGATATCCACATTTTAAAGGATGGTACCTGTGATGCAGACCAAAGTAGTACAATACATTTTTTCGCTAAATATACCAGGACAATAAATAACTGTAATGCATCTTTTCCAAACAGGTTATTTACATTAAGATTCAATTAACACAAAGCTGGGGTCATATAAAAATTTAGCTTAAGAACATTTTGCAGTACCTTTTCTTGCAAAATGATAACATATTGTCACAGTCCCAAAAACAATGGATGAATGTGCCTTTATCTTTTTTACATTTGAAACATAAGTCTGTGGCATTGGCAAACCTTTTTATTAATACATACTGGTGTAAGATATATCCTTTTAAAAAAATTCAAATTAAGCTCCTGGATCCCAAGAGAGGTACATTTTGGGGATAGATTATCACATACAACGTCCCAGTCGTTCTCTTCAATAGTTTGACCAATATCCTTCTCCTAAACATCCTTAAGTCCTAGCCAGGTAGAAGTGCAATTATTAGACAAAATGTCATATATCCTTATGCATATATAGTCTTAAAATCAAGAAATAGTTTGTGTTTTAAAGTATTTGAGCGCTACCTTCTCTGTGAAGTCGTAAATACCATATTGCTTTTTTGGTTCCTCTTATCTGATTGGATGTCGTGAGCATGTTATTTTTTTCCATAACATGGTAGAAACCAACACAGCGAAGAGACGACAACATGACGGCAACATCAAATTATGAGGCTAAAAGAAAACGTCAGTTTTGTGATGTTTTGCTGTCATTTTTAAGTCAGCCAGGGTTTGTTTTGCAATAAAATACCTGCACATTTTCCTTAACATTTTTAGAAATTATTTTTTGAGACATTATTTAAAATATATGGCTAAGAAATAGCAATTAACCTTCTTTTTGGTGGGGCCGGTGAAAAATCTTGGCAGGGCAAGTAAATATCTAAACCACTGGTCCAGTCGGGCCAGTAGAAAAAATCCTTAGTGTTGAACCCTGACAATGTATTTACTTGTTTATTTTTTATTTAGTTGTAGTTAGTAACATTGCAGGTCATTGTGGCTTTTGTAGCATCACATTCACCTGTCTCAAAAACACGAGACACTCATATTTATGTTAAGACTGCTGGAATATTTTACACTCTGTCATCACATACATGGTAGTCCTAGATAAACATGTCTCTGTGTTTCTTGATTCGATCATGTTGCTAACGTCAGTAAGAGTCAGTCAGACTGTCCTTCTTATAATTTAATTTAAACCATATATAATCTTGCATTTCCTAATAAAGATACAGGCCAAGCAGTCGTAAAGCTGTTTTATATACTTAGTACAACCAGACATTTAGCACTTGCAAGGTATTGGAGCTTGTGAACAGGATGTGGATGGCAACAATGATTTTTGATCGTGATTTGGTTGTTTTGGTGCAACTTACTGTGGTTTTTCACAGCACAACTCATAACAATCACACGTTTGGTTATGCCGAGTTCAGACTGCATGATTTTCATAGTAGTCGTGTCACAGATGTTTTCACACTGCATGACTATCTGGGCTGCGTTTTGTCGCTGCTTTGTTTACACTGCAAGATGGATCGGCAACAGGGAGTTTCAGACTGCATGACTTCAAAATAGGAAGAATCACAGACAACTTTGTCCAAACTACGTCTCACACCCAAAAACACGTAGTATATCTTTTGATATTAACTACATAATGAGAAAGAAGCCTTTAATGGGGTAGAAAATTTACATATTTGCTCACCTGGCTTTGAAGGGAATTAGCAATTTCTCCTCAACTTTTTTATTTTTTGACCGGGTTGGGTTGTGATATTGCTCACATGACACGTCAAACAGACACGGGGGCTCCTGCCAAATTTACACTCATTTTCCCTCCATTTTTTGTGTCCGAATAAACTGAAAATGAGGTTTTAACTTCTCCCACAACCACCCTCTGGCCTGCAGGTACCCACACTAGTGAATGCTGCTCTCTCATTGGCTGTAGGTGATTGCCGATGTTATTTTCAGTCAGAACACATTTCACACGGCATGATTTGAATTGCCGACAGCTCCAGATATTCAGCACGACAAATATCTCCCGGGCATCGGTGACTCATCAGCGATTCTCTCAGACCGCGTCTTTGATAGTTCAGATTGTGTGATTGTCATTCGCGTGCACGAGCACCGATTTGCCTGTGATTTCAGCCATTTGTCAGCGATTCCTCAACCTGTCGGTGAGTCAAAATCAGGGCTAAAATCATGCAGTCTGAACTCGGCATTATTAGTCGGCAGTAAGTTGGTGGTTCATTCAGTTCAATTCATCTTTGTTTCTACAGAGCTTTTTAACAATGTTGTTTATATTCGTATGCTTTCTATCACATGAATCACTGTGCTACAAAAATAATGCAATCTAATGTGCTTTCCCCATTGGTCAGAAATGGAGAACCTAAAGTTTAAAGAGATAACTCAGTTCATCTTTTATTTATTTATTTATTTTTCCCCTGTAGCGCTTTCTTAACATTTAGATAACGTGTCAAAGCAGCTTAACATAGATCAGGGGTCATCAACTATATTTGTCAGAGGGCCAGTTTTACCAGACAGTCTCCAAGAAAAAAATCAAATAAAAATAAAATTTTGGCTTAACATTTATGTTTAATGTTTATACTTTCACCATTTAATTACAAAACTGAAGGCGTTTGATTCAGGCTCCATCACCTATACCACAGTCGACCACTAGGAGTGAGAGATATTTTGCCTCAACTCAATTAGGCTAAGTCAACAAGGGGAAATGTAACTTCAGCCGTTGATTAAGCACTGTGAGTAGCCCGTTTCAGCATTGTGATTGAATTCAAGCCCACTTAACATCTCATTTGATGTGCGACATTATTTGTGACCTGTGTTGTTCTAGTACCAGGTTATTTATTTACCATGCTATTTTAAGTTGTGCCAGATTGTTTTTCCTCCTTTTTTCAATTATTTACTGAAGTCTTGGACAACCTGTGCACAAAATATATCTATTGTTGTTCAAAGTTGAAAGAACAAATCCTTAAAATTCCTGTTTTATTCAACGTTTGATGTACTCAGCTGAAACGTGAAGAGAGGGTGTTTAAAAAAATAATAATAATTTAAAGTTTAAAATGTAAACCAGGCCAATCTGTCATTTGTCATTGCTCTTGTTGCTCTCACTCATTGGTGCAGGTCTGTTTGAAGCCCGCCTCCAGTACGTTTCAGACAGCGCTCTGAGAGTGGTGTTCACCTGCCTCAAACCCTCCATTATCATGACCTACGACACGCAGCAGTGCACACACACCGTCTGGAACCTGCGCAAAGTCACATCAGAGGTACGTTTGCTGAAGTCTTCAGCCCAATCCACATTTCAAAGACAGACGCCAACCAACAAATCATCAGAACTTCCAAAGCTTCTCCCAGTTAACCTTTTTTTTCAGATATTGTGTTTTAGTGTGTAATATATGTGTTTGTGAAAGGTTTTCAATGTTTAGAGTTTGGTTGGTGATGTTAGGATGCTTCTTCATAGTGCATTGTGGGACTTTTCAGGACACTGGGAGAATTCCGAGATTGATACAGCAGTTAAAATGGCTCAATCCCTGAAAAGTGCACAGACTACTAAACAAGGGTGCTGATTGACACTCCTAGACTTATTTAGAGCCTAAATCCCTTGTGTGTGTGTGTGTGTGTGTGTGTGTGTGTGTGTGTGTGTGTTTTATTTCAGGAGCAGAACACAGTGTTGAAGTTTCCAGATCAGCCTGCACCGACTCACACTCCCAATGTGGCTCCCAGTTTTCTGAGCACACACCTGAGAAACGTGACCCGGCTGGACTCTCCTGCTTCACCTTTACACTGCCACGCTCTTCACAACCAGAGCCGAATCCCAGCCTCCCCGGCCCTGCACTCTCGGGTTCACTCGCCCAGCATATCCAACATGGCTGCTCTCAGGTATGACCATGCGTTGTTATTGGATATTCATGGAAATCATACTAGCTGTGTTTTTGATATATTGTGCACAGAAATCCAAATTCTAAAAGTTAATAAAGTAAATGTGATTAAAAAAAAAAACATTGAACAGCGTGAAAAACATGAAGCAGCACAAGTTAAAGTTTAGATCGGGGATCACCAGTCTCGGTCCTGGAGGTCAGAGTGGACAGTGGACAGAATGATGACACAATTGGTCATAGTGTACGAATGTGAGAGTGTATGGGTGTTTCCTAGTCCCGGGGTGCAGAGTTTGCATGTTCTCCCTGGGTTAGCGTGGGTTTCCTCAAGGGCTGTGCGATTTGGGGAAAAATATATTATTGCGTTTTTATTTTATTTTATTTTATTTTTATTTTTATTAATTTTATTAATTTTTATTTATTTGTTTAATTATTTTTTTATTTTATTTATTTGTTTAATTATTTTGTATTTTATTTTATTTATTTGTTTAATTTTTTTATTTTATTTATTAGTTTAATTATTTTTTATTTTATTTATTAGTTTAATTATTTTTTATTTTATTTATTAGTTTAATTATTTTTTATTTTATTTATTAGTTTAATTATTATTTTATTTTATTTATTTGTTTAATTTATTTTTTATTTTATTTTATTTATTTGTTTAATAATTTTATTTTATTTATTAGTTAAATTTATTTTATTTATTTGTTTAATTATTTATTTCATTTTATTCATTTGTTTAATTATTTATTTTATTTTATTCATTTGTTTAATTATTTATTTTATTTTATTTTATTTGTTTAATTATTTTATTTGTTTAATTATTTTATTTATTTATTTTCCTGTTATTGTGGGCTTTCTGCATAGTTCGGTTGTGCAATTCAGATTGAGCAGAACAAAAGTGTGCTCACTCAATTGGCTAGTAAGACTGTCACACACAGACGGCAGTCACGCATTTGCTCTGGGTGGGAAAATTATATAATACATATATATTTCATATTGTATCATCTTGCGATTTAGCTAATTGCAACATTTCAAAATGCAATTGCGGTTCGATTTCGATTTATTCCAGCCCAAACACATGTGGTGTAGGTGTATTGAATGAACTAAATGGGCCGTAGTGTATGTTTGTAAATGGCTGTTTCCCAATACTGGGTTGCGGCTGGAATGGCATTGTCTGCGTTAACCATATGCTGGAATAGTTGGCGGTTCATTCCACTGTGGCGACCTTTGAAATAGAGACTAAGGCCCAATCCCAATTCTATTTTTGTACCCCTACC
Organism: Danio albolineatus; assembly: GCA_903798035.1. Classification (NCBI taxonomy): domain Eukaryota; kingdom Metazoa; phylum Chordata; class Actinopteri; order Cypriniformes; family Danionidae; genus Danio; species Danio albolineatus. The sequence goes on along the minus strand of CAIGQQ010040406.1, from coordinate 5,299,378 downwards.
CCTTCCCCTTGGCCCTTACAACCGAGGGTTAAGGGGAAGGGCTTCAAAACTTACCCCTAAGAATTGGGACAGCACTTCAACACCAGCACACGTCATCATATGTCATCGTGATCTCTTGCTTCATATGAGATCAGACGATCACGACTGCTGGAGTTATTCTAGTTGTGTATTTTGGGTGTTTATCTTCAGGAAATCACTGAAGGCGTATATTATGTTATCATAACGATCTAATGTGGCAGTAAGATCGTAACTATACTGTGTATTTACACAGTGGCCATATTTATCTATGTAAACACACGAAAACAACATTAACATTATAGCAGACGCTGTAAAAAGCTCATTCCCAGACACTAGACATTACTGACAGGGTATTCCAGTGTCATCGTGTGTCAGAATGTTGTGGGACTGCTGTACATGAGTTATGATTATGGATTATAGATCGCAAAATTTAGCGGGTTTTTTTTTCTTTTTTTAAATATATTTTTTTTAAAAACATGACGGTAAAACACAAACACGGTTATGAATATATTAAAACATGTTTGTTTGTCGTAAAAATTCGTAATAATGACAAAAAATACAAATTTGTGGATCTCCTTACTTCCGGGTTCAGTTGTGGCAGGTGTATTCTGGGAAATTTTCTTACCCCTCTGTTTTAAGTGTGGTCCTGAAAAATCTTCGTTCGAAGGGGTGTATACCCCTTTCCCTTAGCCCTACGCCTTCAAGCTAAATAGAATTGGGAAACCACTACCCCTTGACGTGAACGCGCAAGGGGTAGTGGTTGGGGTAAGGGGAAGGGCTAAGGGGTAGAATTGGGATTGGGCCTTAGCTGATAGAAAATGAATGAAGTTAAATGGAAGTCTGTGCGAGTTCATGTAATAATGTTAATTAAAGTGAAACCTAATAAAAAGGTAAAGCATACACAAAACAGCTGAATTTAAATGTCTAATTTTATTTTATTTTATTTTTTGCCTGACATGAAGTCGTGCTCATTCCCCTGGCATCGCCGTGCCCTCGTTTTCCGGGAATCAGCGGTTCAACATGTCGTGCCACACGCCGTCTTCACGTGGCCACAGCATCCTGGCTTCACCCAACAGCACCCTGAACGACACCCTGCTGCCCGAGATGGAGCCCATCCTGCCAGACCTCTGCATCGAGCAGCTGTGGACGGAAACCAGCGCCATCTCCAGGTCTGATGAGCTTTTCATGTGCTGTCAGAGAGTATTAAACTACTGTCCTGAAATAAATAGCCATGTTTCCATCCACCTGTGTTCATGCGCATTTGAATTATCACATTAAAAAATGCTTAATGGTAACCACTAGATGTGCATTAGGGTTGGGGGATGTCGACCAATGTGGCATAATATGATGTCTAATGTGAAACCTAACGATAGACGATGGTATCGTCGTCATAGGCTGCTGTGAATTATTTCTGAACTACTAATTAATTCATAACGAATTAATTATTTGTTGCCTACCGTTTCAACTACCTGACCCCCACGGTCTTTGTTTTACCCATAACCAAATAATAAATAAGTAAGGCATAATCAACGGCTTGCCGTGCGTTAAAGGATTTTAATGCACGACGTGGAGGCAAAGGACCACACGACGCCTAGCGAAGTGCATTAAAATCCTTTAACGCACGGCAAGCCGTTGATTATCCCGCTTATTCCATGGTCATTTGCCAAGGTAGACCAAAGTTTAGGATAGTTTTTCTCTTTACTGGCCAATATTTGTCCGAATTTTTGTCCGTTTTTAGATGTTAGATTTTCTAGTCCCTCCACTGAATCAGCTGTGACAGATTGACAGAGAGAGCATGTGTGTGCTGTTTATACCTGATAATATGATTAAGATGCACTTTCATCAGTCCGACGACAGGTGGAAAAATAAGACATTCCCAGTCACACCTGAAGTGTGTTTCCAGTTACATTCTCAGTCACACGTTTCTTTTGTCTATTTGCTTCGTATCACTTCTCTGAAGAGGGGATGAGGGAGGATCTGTATGTATATCTCTTAACATTAATACTGCGAAAGCTGAGCTATGATTTACATTTCATAATGAACATACAGTATTAATATTATTATACTTATAAAAAGAACCATATCAATTCAATACGCTTTAGGAATACGTATTATGAAGAGAAAGCAGCCAGAGCCTATTTCAGAAATCTCTGCTGTTAAATAAGTAGGGAAATTTAGGAAAAGAAACACGCATCGGGACAAGTAGGAGAACATTCTGCTTTATTTATATACTTTAAAACAAAAGCAATCAGCCAAACACGCAGGATCAGTGTAATATTACATTTTTTACGCTCATAGATTAATTATGAAATTTATCTTTGTGATCTGCCAAAAAAATATACCTGAGAAAAAAATAATAGGTTCAAATGTCCAGAGACTGACCGTTAGATACACCAAAGGTTAATTATATATCCCGTTTTAACAACAGAGATGCACGAGATTAGATCCAGCGGCGTAGAACCGGATATTCTCTGGCCGAAATAAAGCTTCCCTCGGGTAAAGCCGTTCCCGGAGCTGCCGCTGACAGCCTGGAGCTTCCAACATTTTTAAAGACGCGCTATCCATACACATAAACTGCCGATTTGATTTTAAAATAACTACATTCTCGCTCGAAAAACTCGAAAAACTAGATTTTGTGGCATAGTTCGAGTATTTTCCTAATTTTGCGGATTTCCCGTCCGCCATTAATAGCCCTCATCGGTTTCATGCGCAGCACATGTGAGTTGCTATAGTAACTGTAAACATTTGGGAGAAGCGCATTTATTTCCAACTGTGATCAAAACTGACTGGACCTACCCGTGCGTTTCAACGAAAATATACCACACCCTCCAGCCAATCAGAATCAAGAATTTCAACAGACCATGGAATAAATAAAGATAACTTACACACAAATTGCCACCTGTCAATCACTTTATCCGCAGGACTCTGGCATGAATAGGCAGAGTGATCTGTGTAGTTATAAAGGAGTCGACAAACTTGGTTGGTAAAAAAACGGTGTACTGACGGTGTAACGCGTTAAATAGAGATAAGATTAATTAAATATCACGTTTAACAACAATAGTGAGACACAATCCAGCGGTACATCCTTGAGAAACTGTCCGATGTGCACTTCTTTATTCACAAACGTTTAATGCAATATTCTGTTTTTGCGCATCAGTTTAAGTCGCATCTTTGGATGGAAACAGAGCTATTGTTGTATGTGTGTGCTGCAGGGAGAAAGGCTGCCAGGCGTCTAAAGTCTTCATCACCTCTGATCTGTGTGAAAACCGCTACCTGTGCTTCCTGGTCGAGTCCCATCAGCAGCTCAGGTGAACATGATCTTTGTTTTTAGACATGTTTTTAGCTTGGTTTCCTTGTACATTAAAGGAAGCGTTTCTGCTGTGTTCACATTAGCATAAATAACCTTGCTGCTATGGTGACCTGTTGGCATCTGTGACCAAAATGGCACAATTATTATCAAAGCCCAAATGGGCCAGTTTTTTAAAGAGATATCAATCAATTTGCTTGCCTTTTGCAGGTGTGTAAAATTTCTCGAGAGCAATGAAACATCTCAACTGATATTCGCAACAGTTTCCATCATCACTGCAAAAGATGCAGCCCCTCTAGAGGTGAGTATTAGAAGCAGTTGACTTAATATAGTCCGACAGTTTATATAGCTGTCCACTTTATTCTTAATGGAAGAGCGTGCGTGTCTATTTGTAACTTGACTGCACCAGTGTCACTCACTTCCTGTTACTTTAGCTGTTCAAATACAGCTCGTACAAATAAATCGTCTATGTTTCTTGAAAACTGCAGGGTGTGTTGTCATAATGTATTTTTTATCCTTTATAAACTAACTGGTTTTAATGCAAATAATAGTAATACAAATAGTTTTAAAGTTGACTTTACTGTTGGTATTTACCTATAATGGCTTATTAATTAAATTGCAATTATTCATTGCAAAATATCATGGATCTGAGAGAAAATATTTAAAGCATTTTTTTGTCGTTGTGAGAATGTAACATACATCAGTGTAAAATTATGAGCAAAATTGGGGTGTTTTTTTAGATATGCAATCAAAAATATTTCGGTCAATTCATAGTCATAGGCCATATTAAAAAGTTATAAAAAGAAGCATACATTCGTCATAAATTGTACTCTGCATATTTATTTAGTGAATACACTACCTGTCAAAAGTCGCCTATCCAAGTTTAAGGAACAGCAAATATTAACTTGAATTCTAGTTGATCATTTGGTATCAGAAGTGGCTTATATGAAAGGCAAAGGCTTCTAGATTACACTTACCAAAATAAAATTTGATCATACCTTGATTTTTAATGATTTAATTAGGACAGTGCGGTCTGACTTTGCTTAGACAAAAGTGTTGTCACTTAACAGAAATAGTGTCCAGTATAGAATATAAAGTCATGCTGCAGTGAAACAGAATGAATATTGTGCATGACTCCCATGAGCTTGGAGGACTGCATCCGCACATCTCTGCTGTGACTCCAATAACTTATTAATAAAGTCATCTGGAATGACAAAGAAAACATTCTTGCAGGACCCCCAGAGTTCATCAAGATTCTTGGGATTCATCTTTAATCCCTCCTCCTTCATCTTACCCCAGACATGCTCAATAATGTTCATATTCGGTAACTGGGCTGGCAAATCCTGGAGCGCCTTGACCTTCTTTGCTTTCAGGAGCTTTGATGTGGAGGCTGAAGTATCAGAAGGAGCGCTATCCTGCTGAAGAATTTGCCCTCTCCTGTGGTTTATAATGTAATGGGCAGCACAAATGTCTTTATCGCAGGCTGTTGATGTTGCCCCAAACCACGATGTTTCCGTTACCAAACTTGACCGATTTCTGTGAGATTCTTGACTCCATGTGGGTTCCAGTAGGTCTTCTGCAGTATTTGTGATGATTGGGATGCAGCTCAACAGATGATTCATGAGAAAAAAATCGACCTTCTGCCTCTTTTCCAAATGATCAACTAGAAGTCAAGTTGTTATTTGTTTTTCCTAAAAATTGGATAGACGACAAGACTTTTGTCAGGTAGTGTGCGTGCGTGTGTGTGTATATATATATATATATATATATATATGTATATATATATATATACTTTGGAAAATGTTTATACTAATCAATTACATTTTTTATGTACAATTAGAATTATATTTAAGTATTTTTTATATTTAAATATGAATTTTAAATATAATTATGTTTATGTAAACTTATTTTAGATGCGATTTGTTCCAATTAATCATTAGCACTAGATTCTTTATATACTTTACCTCTATTATTGTGCATAATTCATGCGCTCTTTGCAAGTTTTTGAAAGTTAATCACGTTAAAAGTTACAATGCGATAAATCGAAAAATCAATGTAAATGGCTGATTCAATGATATGTTATATCGCACTTTGTAAAGAAACAGTTCTGGCGGATTTTGCGTTTTGTGAAAAAAGACATTTTGTTGTAGGCCTAAATGTTCATTCTTAAATTGTGTTAATGGCAGCAATTCACACATAGATTAAGGAACATCTGAACAGTGATTTCCAATCATAAAATCCAAATGTCAAAAAATGGCGTTTATCGCGTTTTGCAATCAAACTCTTCATATATACTTTCGAAAATGTTTATACTAATCAATTACATTTTTTATGTACAATAAAATATATTTTTATGTATTTTTTATATTTAAATATAAATTTTAAATATATTTTTATGTTTATATAAACTTAAATATGAATTTTATATGTATTTATGTTTAAGTAAACTTATTTTAGATGCGATTTGTTCCAATTAATCATTAGCACTAGATTCTTTATATACTTCTCCTCTATTATTGTGCATAATTCATGCGCTCTTTGCAAGTTTTTGAAAGTTAATCACGTTAAAAGTTACCATGCGATAAATTGAAAAATCAATGTGAATATCTGATTCGATTTCCACGCAGAGTCTAGTTTCACCAAATTCATTGAGATCAGATCTTTCTGCTTCCTACAATAATGAGTAATTCACGCCGTTTAATTAATCGTGACTGCTATCAGCTGTAAAGTGTTGTCTTTTCCTCAGCTGCCGTCATCAGGAGATCTGTTTTCTCTCTTATTTATTTTGTGTTTCTGTGAAAGGACATTCACACAATGCTGGTGCTGGAGGCCAACGGGAGTCTGGTGCTGTACACAGGAGTCACCAGGGTAAGTCTTGATTTGCGTGTGTTTTTCACCTCCCAAGTGACATTATTAGTGGCCTGAATCCTTTTTCCACTTCCATCTGCTTTATTTGTGCCTCACTATGCTGTGTCCGCCGTGCATAGTTCTCTTTTTATTAAAAAAGCCAAAGGCATCCGCGCACTACAATTTGCACTCAGAGCGCAGCATCGGGTCTAATACATCATCCAATTCCATCATGTTTTCCACCAATCACCAGAGATTTGAAAATTGGTTCCAGGTGAGTCACTCGTATCTGGATGAGAGATTGTCATTAGTGCAGTGCAGAGAGAGAGAGAGATGCTGGGATTCTTTACAGACATACAGGCATGTCTGTTTTATACAGTTATATTCTTATAGTTTATTAATGTAATAAGATGGTTGTTACAGACGTATGCATGATTGATGTATAGAAAGCTATTTCTCTCCAGCAGTGCTGATGCTGTGTGTTTCAGACGCCAGTGACTCACCTCCTACCAATTTTCTAGGTCTAGTTCTTCTTTACTAGATATTTTTAGATACTAGTATTCAGCTTAGTGACATTTAAAGGCTTAATTAGGTTAATTAGGCAAGTCAGGGTAATTAGGCAGGTCATTGTATAACAGTGGTTTGTTCTGTAGACAATCGGAAAAAAAAATTCTTAAGGGGGCTAATAATATTGACCTTAAAATGTAAAAAATAATATAAAACTGCTTTTATTCTAGCCGAAATAAAACAAATATGACTTTATCTAGAAGAAAAAATGGTCCCACTTTATATTAACACTGTAATTAATAATTAGTTACAACGTACTTATGTAAATACATGTTTTTACATTGTACTTGAGATTAAGGATATGCATGTAATAACATCTGTAATTAATTTCTGTAATTACATTTAAAATTATACTGTTGGCCATCCCTTACACCTTAACCCAGTCTTAAACCTACCAATACCACCAAACCTGTCCCTGACCCTACCCGTATCCCATCCAAAGTGCACCAGAAGTGTTCTGTAAAGCTGGATTTATACTTTCGTCTGGCGCCGCATCGCACGCCTCCGCTCACTGCGCGTGCACCTCGCGAAACGGACGAGGCTTTTATACTCGCCGCGTTCGCCGTTGTGATATTCTTTAAAACGACAGGGGGCGGTCAAATGAAACTGACCGTAAAGTCAGACAGATAAACAGAGAAGTAGAAGTTTCAGGAACTGCGTCATATCATTTTGTCGATCAAGATTTTTAAACTAATTATTTTTATTGTTTTAATAAATTGTTTTAATGATTATAAAGATTTTTATAACCATTCAAGATTTTTTTTAATCAAACTTTGATGCATCACTTGCTTTTGTTCTTATCTCGGACAGTTTAACCTATTAGAGTGTATTAAAATATTAATGACAAGAGAACATGGGTTGCTCTACAAATATGTTTTTATTATGGAAAGAATAAAAGCAAAAAAAGTACACTTGCTAAATAATACAGATGTTTTTTTTTTTTTAGCCCGCTTCACAATTCACACATTACTGTCTGGCGAGTTTCTGTCCTCTACTTATGCTATAAGGCAATAATAATCCAACATTCCTGACCATTACCACCAATAAAGCCTAGATAAACGGCATCATGTTGTAAACCGATTGGTTCAAATATTCCTGTCCAGTAATCAAAGAAATAATTTGTTACTTAATTTTAGTTTTGTGACTATTAAATTGTTTTAAATTCAATTGTAATATATACATCAGTGTTAAACCTAAGAATGATGAAAAAACATATTCTGTAATTGTGTCTCCATTGGCCTCTTTTGGCTTTAATAAACTTATCCCTCAGGTTTTTCCAAACCTTTTAACAAAAACTTTCCTCCTTTCCCACTGCTGCTGCATAAAGATATCTTTACATTCGTACCCGTTTCAGACAAAATCCCTTCTAAGTGATTCATATACAACTCAAATCAGACGCGGCGCCGCGCGCACTGTTCGCTCGAGTCTCAAAAAATATCATGCGCCTTGCCAGCCGAAATCATGTCGCATGCACCCAAAGCGAACATCCGGAAACTCCGCGATGACGTCATATTTGCCGCGCGCACTCAAGCGAACTAGCGGACGCATCGAGTATAAACCAGGCTTAATACATAATGAACACAGTAAGTACATTGTCATTATATTCAGATGTAAGTACATAATAGTTAAGGCCACTTTATATAAAGTGGGACCGAATTTTTTTTATAGGAAATACTGTGGAAAAACTCCTGAATCTGTTAAACATCTTTTGGGAAATATTGGAGAAAGAAAAGAAAATACACAGGAGGGTAATTAATTGTGACTTCAGCTGTATATTAGCTTGTGTTGATGTCAGCTTATGAACAAAATGTTTATAGTTTAAGCTTGTATATATAGTTTATATAAATTTCTAAGTAATTTGAAGATTCTTCTAAAGTATAAAAATATCATAATATGTTTGCAGATATTTATGAAACATGCTAAGTGAACAAACAGTACTGATTCATCTGAAAAACAATGCTGAAGTCAGATATTCAGCTTTGAAAATGTGTTTTCCATGCTGGAATGCTGTCTTTGTTTTGGTCATTTAATCCGCCCATTGCCAGTTTAGTCAATTATAATTCACCACCCCTGGTTGCCTTGCTGGAAAACATTTCATTCAGTCAGTCAGGAAGGCTCTTAAAGCATGCGTTCGCAACCGAAATGCAACCTCCGGTGGTAAGTTGTGGTCTGTCAAGAAATACTTAAAGTTTTACCGTAGTAATCTATAGTGATGATAATATGTATAAGAATATGTTGAATTTGATGGTTGTCTCACATTGTCCCAATGTTTTATGTTTGTTTTATAGTCATTTGACAAATGAGATTTTTTTTAAATTAACGCAATAGTTACTTTCCCTGGTTATTAGTTACTTTTCTACTGATGGGCAGTGGGCGTGGCCGGCAGTGCAGGGGAAAAAGAGTGGAGCGAACAGTCGGCTCACAAAATGAGACACAAAGCCTGAGGAGAGCCATGATTTTATAGTTTACACAGTTAAAATGCAAAGAAATAAACAGTTATTTAATGCCCTGCTAAAATTTTTTTACTTGTAATTTCATACACACATAATGACAATTAGCTCTATCATTATAAAGATTATGGTGTTTATATAAACACTATAAACGAGGAGGACTTCTCTCCTCCTCTATCTCCGTGTCTGAAGGCAGAAACAGGATAGCAGTGCAGCAGGTCTCTTTCCCTGTCTATTGCAAACATTAACCCTGCTGGTAATCTGGAGGATTTTAAACGTGTGCTGACACAGCAGCATGGAAATAGGCGATGTGTCTGAATAACGAACCATAGACTGTATCGAACTCAACTGATAAAAGACAAAGTTCGCTATTCTCCAATTTCTCGTACAGCTGTTCTTAAAAAAAAATGCTTTCTGCAAACCAACAGCTTTGCTGTATCGGCCCTGACGGAATCGTGGGGGAAAACATGCAACAAACCCGTGGATTATGGCTGCAAACACATACGACCCGTGTCTCACCCAGTCATTGGGTCTCCCAGCTTGGCAGGTCTGCCTTGCCTCCGGAAAGCACGTGCTCTCATGAATAATTAAGAAGTAGGGTCTTCTCATCCCGATTTTGATCCACCACAAAAATTATTTTAAACCCAGAAGATGAAATTAGCTGACAAAAGCTCAACATGATCCAGTTTTCCCCACAATTAAAGCTGACAGGAGCTAAAGCTGTCTGAACTGATGCTCAACACACACAAAACTGTTATCATCTCAAACAAAGTACTCCAGGGAACCTTTAAGGGAACATGCCCAACACTGCTGGTAACACAAAACCATACATTTTTAATATTATTATTATTATTTATTTATTTATTTTTTGCTTATTAAAAGAATTAAAGTTCCACTTACAGATAAATCAGTTCATAGATTTTTTTTCCCTGAAATTTACTGGAAATTTTACCATAGAGAAATGTACCAAATGTACCGAATGTACCAAAACACAATTATTTTTTTCCCACCATCTTCAAATTAATTCAATTTTACCCATCTGGTAACACAAAACCATCATGTTTTATTTATTTATTTGTTTGTGTGTGTGCAGGTTAGCAAGGTGTTCGTCCCTGGCCTTCTGTCTCCTACGTTCAGCGTGCCGAACCAGCCACCAACATTGAGCACACCTCTGGAAAACATCAGCACTCCTGCCCGAGCCACAGTTCAGCACATGAGCCGTCTGGAGGAGGTGTGTGTGTTGTGTGTCTGTGTGTGTTACATTCACCCAATTACCTAACCACTAATTGAGTCATATATGTAAGACAAGACGGCATTCTTCGAGACGACTCTTCATATTATGTCCTAATGCTAATGGCCATCCGCTCGGTTCCTACAAATGGATCGATATCAGTATTAAATCACAGTAATAACGGCCAGCTGCGTTATTTTTCTTCTTAAACAACAAAAACAACTCTGGGGCCCCCGGTTGGTTTGATAATCTAATTTAGCGAGACTGAGATCAAGTATAGTCTATTTGATGGATCGAATGCTTAATAAATTATTAATCAAACTCGGTGTGAGTGTGTTTGTGGATATTGTGTTAGTGCTTTTTAGAGGCACCATTTAAGGATTGCGCCATTGATAAAAGCGTATCCAGCCTTTGCAAACGTTCTCAATGTTTTCTTATTCTTCATTCAGTATGACATTAAGGGCAGATGATTTAGTTGTGCGGACAAACAAATTTTGGTCACGGTTTGTTCCTTTTATTTTGGTGGTCATTTATTACTAATAAAACTGGACAAGAGAGGGGCAACAATTATAATTTTAGGCACGTTTTTAGCTGTTTGTGAGGTTTTCTTTGGGGGGGATAGGAAAATCAATATTAAAAACAAGCAAATACCATGTTTTTGTATGGAAAATCAGTTTAAAATTTAATTCATAAAATATTATGCATGATATAATTCTTACAATGTGTGTTTTTGTCATACTTTTATATTCTGAAGTCATGTAAAGTAGGTGAAACAATAT
>CAIGQQ010040406.1:5218013-5246497 GCA_903798035.1 Danio albolineatus | reverse complement strand
AATAATAATAATAATAATAATAATAATAATAATAATAATAATAATAAAATAAATATATTTATTTATTTCAGATTTTATTTTTGCTTTGCATGCATCTTTGCTTATTCAACTTGACTTATATACGACACAGTAAATGAAAACAAAATAGTGCAAAATGAAATGAAGTTGTGTTAAATTGTCTTAGTAATGTGTGCATGCTTAATGAAAGCAGGTGGGCTACAATCACAGATTACACACAGGGGTCTTTAAAACATACTACAAGCATGAAATAGAAATCGTTTTTAACATCGATATTGTTTTTCTGTCACTTTTGACCAATTAATATGTCCTTGCTGAAATAATTCTTAAACTAAATCATAATTTTAACCCAAACACAGGCACACCAAAAAGTAGGCACACCATAACACTAAAAACAGCAACATATTTGTTTCAGTTCTCCTTCAAATGTTTTTGGAGCTGTAAAATGCAAGTATTTTTGGGGCCGTTTTCTTGTGTGGCAGTGCACACACTAAGCTTTTTGGCATTTGGATGTGCGCCCTTAAAATGTTTTTAGTTAATATAATAATAATAATAATAATAATAATAATAATAATAACAATAATAATAAAAAAAATCAAATTTATAAAAATCATATTTGTTTATTTCAGATTTTATTTTTGCTTTGCATGCGCTTTTGCATATTCAAATTTACTTATATATGATATACAATAAATTAAATGAATGAGATGAAATCGTCTTAAATTGTAGTAGTAATAATAATAATAATAATAATAATAATAATAATAATAATAATAATAAAGAAATTCAATTAAAAACACATATTTATGAGTGTCATTCTTTTAAAAACTAGTGCAAAATTAAATAAAATTGTCTTTAATATATTTTAAGTGTCCTTTCTGAATGAAAGCAGGTGGGCTATGTTTGGAGATTAAACACATTGGGGTCTTTACAGTATATAGCAGGCATCCACAGTACAGTTGAAGTTAGAATTATTAGCCCTCCTGTGAAATTGTAATTTAAAAAAATATTGTGCTTTTAATTACTTTTTTAAACATAATAGTCTTAGTAGTTTCTAATAACTGATTCATTTTGTCTCTGCCAGGATAATGTTATTTTGCAAGATGCTAAAATTCATATTAAAATGCATTTTAAAGGTAATATTGACCTTAAAAATGGTATTAAAAATGTAAAAACTGCTTTTATCCCATCCAAACTAAACGAAACAAGACTTGGCCCAGATGAAAAAATATTATAGGAAATACTGTGAAAATTTTCTTGCTGTTAAACATCAAATGGGAAATATTTAAAAAAGAATACAAGTTTCACATTTTGGCTTGAATTGTACATGCAAGGAAACAAGGATTTGATTGAATTATGCATGCTGTGTTTTGTATGAGCAAAAATAGATCCTGATTTAATACATTTCAAAAATAAGTGACTTCAAGAGAAGGTTTTACTGCTTGACTTAAATTACATTGAAGCTGTAAATGTAAATGCGTTAGTCAGAAATGGATTTTGCATGGCTTATTTTCAGAATAGAGAAATAGTTTTTCACACAATAGTCCTTTTTCATAAAGCCCATATTTGTGTAATGTGTTTCTAAATCTGTTCTTCTGTTTGAAGAATGCAACAACTTTTATAAATACAGACGTTTCTTAGTGATTTAATAATTAAGGCAAATGTTGGCACTTATGTAGGTAAAGAATGGGAAATCATCATGTCATTAATCATTTTCTGATAAAATAAAATCTAAAAAAACAAGTTGCTAACATACAATTTACATCAGTCAGGTCATAAGCATTTGTACATTGCAGATATTTGTGTATAAAATTAGTTTGAATCAATTAGGCCTGTTACGATAATCAATATATGGACTTATCGCACAATACATGGACATGACCTCAATCACTTTTGGTCATGCAGCATATATCGCCCATACATAAAAAAAACTATTCTAGCAACATTTTAGCTGCGTAACATCTCCATCTCTATTGGAGGCGTCAGTGTCAGTATGGTTAAAAAAAAAGCACACTACAGTATTTACTATAAATTACCATCCGCTTGTTGAGTGTGACTTCACGCGAAGCGGCTTCTGGGTCCAAGCACTATATAAAACTGAATGGGGAGCCTCATCAAATGGTAATAATAAATGTTTACAAAGTGTTGTAATGCTTTCGAAAATCACCATCACAATATAAATATCCATGGCCAATATCTGATGGCCAAAAAGTGATACATTTTTATAAATTGTTAAAATATTGGTGTTTCTGATGCAGCAAGCCCGTCGTGTGCACCATGATTTTATATAAAAGTCACTTTAGGCAAGGCAAGTTTATTTATATAGCACATTTTATACACATTTGCAATTCATAGTGCTTTACATAAACAAGAATAAAGAGACAAGTATAAGAAAATAAAAAATATTAAAAACAGATTAAAATGTGTTAAAAAGAATGAAAAAGAAAGACATAATAGTGCGATCTGTGGGACGTAGCACAGTGCTCATTCAGTAAAGGCACAGCTAAACAGATGTGTTTCAGTCTTGATTTGAATGTGCCTAATGTTGGAGCACATCTGATCATTTCTGGAAGCTGATTCCAGCAGCAGGGGGGGCTGTTAGTAGCTGAAAGCAGATTCACCCTGCTTTGACTGAACTCCTGGAGTTTCTAGTTTATATGATCCTAATGATCTGAGTGATCTGTTGGGTTTGTATTCAGTGGGTATATCTGTAATGTATTGAGCTCCTAGGCTGTTTAGTAACTTATGAACTACCGGAGACCTGTTGTTTACCATGGTACTTACATGTGAAAACGGCGTCTTTGTAGTAAAAAGCAAGGCGATGTCATAGCTTACAGTGTTACAGATAAAATAAGACCACAAACTAAATAAAAAGTCAAAGTTATAGTTATTAAAATCTAAACAAAGCTGTCGAGTGTTTAGACGCTCTGCACATGCTGTCTCTCATATGCTGTAGTTTTGTTTTGTTTTTTACTGAGAACTGTTGCATTGAACAACTTGTTCAGGAGGGCTAGCACAATAAATGAAGATAGAAATATAAATTCAGAGACCCTGAGAGCGCAACATAAAATAGTATATTCAATATTTTCAGTGTTGGGCTATGAATATAAATGACTGATATTTTATTTCTTGTTTATTTGCAGGGCAAAAGAAAAACGCAAGTGATCCGTTTCTGAGAAGGTGTGTGTGTGTGTGTTTGAATATTGTCATGTGCCTCGTGTTTGTTTTTGTCACTGTGTCTGGGATCATAAAGTCTAGTCAGCTGATTTGTTTTCTCCAGTGTTGATTTTGTGTGAGATTAAATTTGTGTGTGTTTGTTTTTCAGGCAGAGCAGTGTGAAGCCCATATCTTCATCCGGATGTCTGGCTGAGAAGCTGGTGCTGTGGTTAACCTCCGCAGGTCAGAAACTAAACTCCTTGGCCTGTCGATCCAACAGAGCACTAGACAAAATACAAGCACACGTAAATACATGGTTCACTCAAAAATGAAGATGTATTACACTGGAATACACAGTCACACAGTGATTTACTCTCCATAGTGATTTCATACCTCGGATTAAAAATACAAGTAAATCATTTTGTTCGTGGTGATTTTAAAGGGATAGTTCACCCCCATTTCCCAGAGATGGGTTGCAGCTGGAAGGGCATCCGCTGCGTAAAACAAATGCTGGATAAGTTGGCGGTTCATTCCGCTGTGGCGACCCCTGCTTAATATAGGGACTAAGCCGACAAGGAAATGAATGAATGAATGAGTTCACCCCCTAATTTGTATTGTCATCATTTAATCACATACCAGTCATCATGACAACTGAAACTATAGTTGAGTAATTGCAGAGTTTATTTTGTGGTGTGAACTTACTATTTTAAAAGATTATTAATCAGTCCCTCCAGAATTTAGCAGAGACTTTTTTTTATACATTTACAGCTTAATATGACAGATTTGTGAATTTTTCTCAACACTTATTTGCTTCAATTCTTATTCATTGTTAGTTCATGTTAGCAAGCATGAGTTTGTATGCTAATAATGTATTATTAAATGCTGAAATATGATTAATAAATGCTTTACAGGTATGATCATAATTAGTTCATTTTAGTAAATACGTTAACTAATGAAACCTTGATGTAAAGTGTGACCCATATAAAAGTGTAAAAAAAATTAAATCATGTTAGAGCAGCATGGTTGTGCAGTGGGTAGCGCTCTCGCCTCACAGCAAGAAGGTCGCTGGTTCGAGCCTCGGCTGGGTCAGTTGGCATTTCTGTGTGGAGTTTGCATGTTCTCCCCGTGTTTGTGTGGGTTTCCTCCTGGTGCTCTGGTTTCCCCCACAAGTCCAAAGACATGTGGTATATTTGAATTGGGTAGGCTAAATTGTCTATAGTCTATGTATGTGTCTGAATGGAAGTACTGTATGTGTGTTTCCCAGTGAAGGGTTGCAGCTGGGAGGGCATCTGCTGCGTAAAACTTATGCTGGATGAGTTGGCGGTTCATTCCGCTGTGGCGACCCCAAATTATTATAGGGACTAAGCCGAAAAGAAATTGAATGAACGAATAAATCATGTTAAATGTAATATTGGTCAAAAAAATGCAATTGGATTTTTTTCCAAAATCATTAATTTTCCCTCCCTATTTTTGAGAACGCTAATTAAACTAAAGGTGGATAAATGAATAACACTAAAACCACAAGTAGGTGAAAAAAGTCTGAAGACAACATTTGTCTTTCACTGTACAATCACTGGCCACTTTATTAGGTATACCTTACTAGTATAGTGTTGGACCCCCTTTTGCCTTCAGAACTGACTTAATCCTTCATGGAAAAGATTCAACAAGCTACTGGAAGTACTCCTCAGAGATTTTGGTCCATATCGACATGATAGCATTACAGTTGCTGCAGATTTATCGGCTGCACAACTATGATGCGAATCTCCCGTTCCATCACATCCCAAAGGTGCTCTACTGGATTGAGTTCGGGTGACTGTGGAGGCCATTTGAGTACAGTGAACTCATTCTCATGTTCAAGAAACCAGTCTGAGATGATTTGTGCTTTAAGACATGGCGTGTTATTCTGCTGGAAGTAGCCATCAGAAAATGGGTACACTTTGGTCATAAAGGGATGGGCATGGTCAGTATGGCCCTAATGGACCCAAAGTGTGGCAAGAAAATATCCAAGGGATCCAAATATCCAATGATACAAGGCAGGATGGATCCATGCTTTCATGTTGATCTAATTCTGACCCTACTATGCGAATGTTGCAGCAGAAATCGAGACTCATCAGACCAGGCAACGTTTCTCCATTCTTCTATTGTCCAATTTTGGTTAGCCTGTGTGAATTGTAGCCTCAGTTTCCTGTTCTTAGCTGACAGGAGTGGCACCCATTGTGTTCTTCTGCTGCTGTAGCCCATCCGCCTCAAGGTTGGACGTATTCAGAGATGCTCTTATGCATACCTTTGTTGTAACAAGTGGTTATTTGAGTTACTGTTGCCTTTCTATCAGTTGGAACCATATTGTATATATATTTTCTCTTCTTCGGACCATTCTCTGTAAACCCTAGAGATGGTTGTGCGTGCAAATCCCAGTAGATCAGCAGTTTCTGAAATACTCAGACCAGCTCGTCTGGCACAAGATCATCTTGACCATGTCTACATGCCTAAATGCATTGAGTTGTGTACACATGAACACAGTAGCGTATCCTCAAAATTTCTGTTGTTATTATCCCTGAATGCAGTTTTTTTTTCATGAACAAAATCAGCTTTTGTTGATTGATCTTAGTTTGCATTAGCAGGATCCTGTCATGAAGAGCACTTGAGTTTACACTGTTTTACATGTCTGTTTGTTTGGTTTTGCCCTCAGGATTTACACTGAAGGATCTGGAGTCGGTGCCATTTGGTGTGGCTCTGCCAATAAGAGATGCCATCTATCAGTGCAGAGAACACCCCTGCTCTGATTGGTCCGAGGAGGTTTGCGCTCTGATTGGCCGACAGGACCTGACAAGACAAGCTCACAAAGTCACTCTAGCCAATCGTAAATCGGTAAGAATGTTAATTAATGTAAACAAGGAGTTATTTTGCAGTTAGTATGTTAGTCAGCTTTCGAGTAGTGGAAAAGGAGCGAGGACTCAAGTGCAGCACAAATAAGTTTTTTTTATTTATAATAAAATAAAATAAAAAGGCAAAATAACCAACCCCAAGGGGGAAAACGTTAACAAAACAAACAAAACAATCAAAAATAAACTAGACTGGGCTGGTTGGCAAGCAACAGGATCAAGACTGGAGAACAGGACAGGACTGGGGGCATCATCGACAACGAACTGGCACAGGACAGCAGACATAAGGAGAATTTAGAGCAGAAATAATTAACAAACAAACAGGTGAACATGATAGACTACAATAACCATACTACATTAAATTAGCTCATTTGTTTGCTTAATATTTAGAAATAACTAGGAAAAAGTTGCTTGAAAACATATTAAATGATGATCCAGTATAAGTTTAATGTTTCAACTTCAACTTCAACTTATTATAGTAAAAACATAAACGATCCCATTTATAACACAGTGGAGCTCAATGCTGAACACACTAGTGGAGCTGCTCCTGCCATTACCCTGATTTGCTTACCGATGTCTAGGCCCACACGGAATCTGCGCGCGCAGATTTCTGCAGATTTCCGCAGATTTTTAGCCCATCATTGATTCTGTTTATTTACTGGTGTAATTGTGTGTAATTGTATATTTATTCAGTTTTTAAATTAATTTCAGTAATATTATTGACTAATATGAAAATATTGATATGATTTATGTACAATACAGTTTGTAAAGTACTATTTTCTGTCTTTTAGTGGAGATTTTATATGAGAGCCTTGCTTTGTTTACCAAATTAAGTGGATCTAATTTGATTTGCATTGTAAACATTAAATATAAGTTAAAAAGGTGTTTTTTATTTCGTATATTAAGGTATTAGTTATGATACTCCCAAAATCATCCCGCATAAATGCGCAGATTTATAACTAAATACTCCGCCGAAATAGCAGAAAATGTTCGCAGATTCCCTCTGGCCCTACCGATGTCTTGTGCAGTGTCCTGTATCTGTCGAGTGACAGTATTTACATGTTAAAAGTCTGATTCATATGGAACATTTGATTCTAGTTGGCTTTTTTTGTAGCTCCACAATTAAACAAAGAAACTAAAGGGTGTACATTCAGTTCAAAATGACAATCTCTGTCAAAGGTATTCGCCCCGACCAACACCCCACCATTCTCCCTCTCTTCAGATAATATGATGGGCCAAACCATAGGTTACCTTGGGCCAACTTTGGGCACCTCTGGTCTAAATCAAGCAACTATAACAGGGGTGTCCACACTCAGTCCTGGAGGGCCGGTGTCCTGCAAAGTTTAGTTCCAACCCCAATCAGACACATCTGGGCTAGCCAATCAAGCTCTTACTAGGCTTTCTGGAAACATCCTTGCAGGTGTGTTGAGGCAAGTTGGAGCTAAAATCTGCAGGACGCCGGCCCTCCAGGACCGAGTTTGGACACCCCTGAACTAGAATATTACACAATATATCATTTTTGAAGCATTTTTTCATTTTGTTTGTGCTTCTAATCAACAGTTTGACTTTTGTAATGCACAAGCTTGTACGTGCATATTCATTATCATTCAACAGTTTAAACAGACGCCTTAGGGCAGATTTTAATCCTATTGTTAGTCTTAATTATTGTATTTTTCTTGGTTAAAACAGCTTCTATCTGACAACTACAGTATTTAATCTAGTTTTGCTGCGTGTAATTACAGTAATTCTGATGCGAAGTGGCTGCTGCGTTAAATGAATTGCGCAGGATAGTCTGCAGATGACAACAATGCTGTGTTTGTTTGTGTTTCCTGCAGACGGTGGGCCTGAATGTGATGCTGGAGCCGCCAGTGAGCAGCGAGGCCGATGAGGAAGAGGACGGCATGACGGATCTTCACCCCGAGGTGACGGCGCTCATCTGGAGTCAGGATCTCAGGGTGCAGGAGGTGCGGCGGCTGCTCCAGAGCTCCAGACCCGTCCGTGTTAATGTGCCGCATCTGCCGGAAATAAGTGACCACGAGTACATCGAGGAGAAGGAGAACAAGTGAGCTCCGAAATACTCGTGTTGATAGATTTCAAGTCATATCACTCCCATGGTGTGAACTTTAGGGGGGTTTGGTGGTCTGACCTCCTTAATTAATGCTTGATCCCCCTGAAGGACATAAAAATAAGATGTACTGGGGGCGTCTAACTTTAAAGTGCCCATTTTCCTTGGGACATCACAGTGAAAACCCCCTTATGAAACATTTTTAATTTTAAGAGTGTGTGTGGCTCTGAACAAAACAGAAGTGTGTAAAGACAGACATCACAGAAGCGTTGGACGTGTGTATGGAAACACTGATGTATGTTTCTATTCATGAATGCCGCTGTTGTGTTTTTTATTGCAGGCTTCTCCAGCTGTGCCAGCGCACCATGTCTCTCCCAGTGGGACGAGGGCTTTTTACTCTCTTCTCATACCACCCCGTGCCAACCGAACCACTGCCTGTGCCCAAACTCAACCTGACTGGTACTCTCAAAAACACACACCGTGCTTTCAGCTCTCTTAATGAACAGTTTTACAGTGCCAGAATAAAAAATACTAATTTAAGAGCCCTCTTGCACTGCTGAAAGTGTTTTCTTTCTTAGTTTCTGGGCAAATATCTAAAATATTTTTCTTTTAAATCAAGAAACATTTTCTAGACTAGTAAAAAAATATTGTTTTGTTTTCAGAAATACTTCAGAAATACCCCATTGGCACATAATATTACTTGTTTTAACCCTTGTGTATTGTTCAGATCGACTACCCTTTCGTTATGTTGGGTCTGTTTTTGCCCGAATAAAAAATAGTAATTTAAGAGCCCTCTTGCACAGCTGAAAGTGATTTTCATTCTTAGAGTTTCTGGGCAAATTTCTAAAACTTCTTAAATCTAGAAACATTTTCTAGACTAGTAAACAATATTGTTTTGTTTTCAGAAATGAGTCGAGTTTTTACTTACACCATTGGCACATAACATCACTTGTTATGTCCCTAGTGTATTAGTGTTTATATCGACTACCCTTTCGTTATGTTGGTGGCTGTTTTTGCCCCATTGACTTCCATTATAATCACGTTTTTAACTGTTTTTAGTGAGGGGGTAGGTTATGAAGAGCTTTGTATGTGAAGAGGAGGATTTTGTATTGCATACGATAGTGAACAGGGAGCCAGTGCAGGTGAAAGATATGTGATCAGAAGCCCGCGAGCAGGTAACTTTCCTAGTTGTCTATTAAGTAACTAAACTGTAGTCTATTAAGTTGCTTATTAATGATGCCAGATAGATATAAAATTCAGTCTGTTTTAAGGACATCTACACTCACCGGCCAATTTATTAGCTAGGGTTCGACCTCCTTTTGCCTTTAGAACTGCCTTACTCCTTCGTGGCATAGATTCAACAAGCTACTGGAAATATTCCTCTGAGATTTTGCTCCATATTGACATGATAGCATTACAGTTGCTGCAGATTTGTCGGCTGCACATCAATGATGCGAATCTTCCATTCCACCACATCCCAAAGGTGCTCTATTGGATTGAGTTCTGGTGACTGTGGAGGCCATTTAAGTACAGTGAACTCATCGTCATGTTCAAGAAACCAGTCTGAGATGATTTGTCCTTTATGACAATGGCGTATTATCCTGCTGGCTGTAAGTAGCCATTAGAAGATGGGTACACTTTGGTCATAAAGAGATAGACATGGTCAGCAACAATACTCAGGTAGGCTGTGGTGTTGACACGATGCTCAATTGGTACAAAAGGGGTCAAAGTGTGAAAATATCCCCCACACCATTACACCACCACCACCAGCCTGAACTGTTGATACAAGGCAGGATGGATCCATGCTTTCATGCTGTTGATGCCAAATTCTGACCCTACCATCTGAATGTCGCAGCAGAAATCGAGACTCATCAGACTAGGCAACGTTTCTCCAATCTTCTCTTGTA
Source organism: Danio albolineatus (assembly GCA_903798035.1). Taxonomy (NCBI): domain Eukaryota; kingdom Metazoa; phylum Chordata; class Actinopteri; order Cypriniformes; family Danionidae; genus Danio; species Danio albolineatus. The sequence continues at coordinate 5,236,469 of CAIGQQ010040406.1, read as the reverse complement.
CAATTTTGCTGAGCCTGTGCCAATTGGAGCCTCATTTTCCCAGTAAAGCTTGCAGTTTGTTGCTTCCGTCTGAATCAATGTTTTTTTTCCCACATCACCTCATATTTCAAATCTTGACCAATCAAATGCCTCCCTTTAAGACTCTTCTCATTTGCTGAAACTAAGCAGGGCTGCACCCTGGATGGGAGACCACATGGGAAAGCTAGGTTGCTGCCGGAAGTGGTGTTAGTGAGGCCGACAGGAGGCGCTCAACCTGCGGCCTGTGTGGGTCCTAAAGCCCCAGTATAGTGAAGGGGACTCTATACTGCTCAGTGGGCGCCGTCTTTCGGATGAGGCGTTAAACCGAGGTCCTGACTCTCTGTGGTCGTTAAAAACCCCAGGATGTTCTTTGAAAAAGAGTAGGGGTTTAACCCCGGCATTCTGGCCAGATCTGCCCATTGGCCTCTGTCCATCATGGCCTCCTAACCATCCCCATATCATAATTGGCTTCATCACTCTGTCTCCTCTCCACCAATCAGCTGCTGTGTGGTGTGCGGTCTGGCGCAATATGGCTGCCATCGTGTCATCCAGGTGGATGCTGCACACTGGTGGTGGATGAGGAGACCCCCCCATTGTGTAAAGCGCTTTGAGTGCCCAGAAAAGTGCTATATAGAAGTAAGGAATTATTATTATTATTCTCCTTTGCTTTTCATTTAATGCACTTGATCTCAACCACTCCCACAGAGCAATGCTGTTGGCTACTTTTTAAAAAGAGGAGGGGCTACTCTGTCACACCCTCTTTTATTTTTCAGTTGAGATTACATCAAACATTGAATAAAAATGCACATTTCAAAGCAGTGCATGGGACCTTTAATGAAAATCCCTTATTTTCATGACTTGAGATTTTGAGATATTTGGACTAGAAACAAGATCAAATCTCTTTAAGTAAGTAAAGCATCTCTTGCAGTGTGAGTTTCGTGGTTGAACCATTTCCAGCACAGCGTTATATCTTTCACTCCATCTTCAACGATTTCACATCAGTTAACGAGACAATGTTTTTTCAGGAAACAGTGGTCTTCGTTTAGTGGTTCTGAAGTTGAGCATATGTAGGTTAAATGTAAAGATTTTAACAACAAAATTATCATAGACTTTTGGCATGGCCCTTTTTTAAATCTGGAAACCAGTCAGAACACCCTAGCATCTGCATAACACCCTGGAAACCACACCTTGTATTTAACACTTACTGTATCTTTAAAATTGTGTAAAATGTGTAAAATTTTGGGTGGCGTGGTGGTGCAGTGGGTAGCGCTGTTGCCTCACAGCAAGAAGGTCGCTGGTTGGAGCATTGCATTGGTTTATCAGGTTTCTCCACTAAAAAGGATAGCATAGTTAATTAATTACTACATTTTTATTTTATTAAACTATTTTTTTGTTGCTTTGCTTTATTTTTATGTTATAAATTAATTGTATTTTTTATTTATTAATTGTATTAATTAATTTTTTTTTTACAATATTTAAACTTATTTTATTGTTTTTTTTATTAATTGTATTTATTTTATTTATTAATTTTATTACGATTTTATATTTTTTTCTATTTCAATTATTACTGTTTAAACTTATTTTATTGTTTATTTTATTAGTTAATTATATTACTTATTTTATTTATTAATTTATTACAATTTTATAAAAAAAATTATTTCAATTATTTAAATATTATAAAAATATTTAACCTATTTTGTTTATTTTATTAATTAATTATAATATTTATTAATTTTGTTAATTTTATACTTTTTTTATTTGAATTTGTTTTAAATTAATTTTGTTAACTTATTTTATTAATTATTATAAATATTTATTAATATAATTATTCATTGTTTTACTTTTTATTGACATTTTTTTGTTGTATTTATAAATGTTTTCAGTGTTTTATAATCAGCATAAAAAGTAAAAAATGAAAACAAGAATTTATTTTAATTTTCTTTGCTTTATATTATTTTATTAATAAATTGTATTTTATTTTATTAACTAATTTTATTAAAATTGTATTTATTCATTTTGCTAAGATTATTTTGTTATGTTAATTTATTTAATGGGTTTTAATAGTTAATTGTATTCATTTAATTGTATTTATTTTAATATTTTGTCTTGTCTATTATTTTAATAAATATTTTCCAATTGCCCACTTAAAGAAATGGCTTCTGGGTTACAACGTCGATATTTGATGCAGTAAACCTAATTTCCAATGAACTAATGAAAACAATAATTTAGCCAATGGCAAAATGTGTGTAATTATTATATTCCTTTGCAACTCAAATGCATAAATCCTACATTTAGGCTGTGCACAGAACAGCAGTTTTACCAGATGCTTTATGATGTCATTTTATAGTAATCCTCTTCCTCTGTAATTTACTAACTAAAGGGCACGAAAGCAAGTCTTACGCCGCACTTTCCCACTGTAAAATATCCCTTTTTCTTATTTTAGATTAATTATTTCTGCTGGGTTTGTCATTGTACTAAACAGCACTTTTAGTAGATGCTTTTGATTTATCTCTGTAATTTACTAACTAAAGGGCACTAAAGCACTGCCTTTAGTCTCACTTTCCCACTGTAAGATGCACCATTTTCTGAATTAACTGCATTATTATTAATGTTTTAATAATTCTATCTGTCTGTCTGTCTGTCTGTCTGTCTGTCTATCGTTCTATTGTTCTATCTGTCTTTCGTTCTGTCTCTATTGTTCCATCCATCCATCCATCCTATTTTTTTTGCTTTGCATTACTTTTAATATTTATTTATTTTAATATAATTATTTTATTTAAAAAATTGTATTAATTGATTGTATTAAGTTTATTATTTTATCTTTGTAATTAACTAACTAATGGGCACTAAAACACTCTCATTTGTCTCACTTTCCCACTGTAAAATGCACCACTTTCTTATTTTTTTTCCACTTTTATTAATATTAAATGTATATTTTGTTCTTTACGTTGCATTGTTTAATATTTATTTATTTTAATACAATTATTTTATTTGATGTCGTTAAATTGTATTAATTAATTGTATTAAGTTTTTTAATGTATCTCTGTAATTTACTAACTAATGGGCACTAAAACACTCCCATTTGTCTCACTTTCCCATTGTAAAATCTACCGTTCTCTTATTTAACTGCATTATTATTAATGTTTTATTAATATTAAATATTTAAAAAATACTTTGCTTTGCATTACTTTTAATATAATTGCATTAATTTTTATTTTATTTGTTGCAATACATTTTTTACATATTTTTTTCTAATTAAGTTGATTATTTTCATTTCTTAATTAAGTGTGTTAAGTTTATTGATTTATTTGAATGTTCGTTTTATTAAATTTATTTATTTTTTGTTAATTGCTTACAATCAGCATAAAGTAATGATTTCCAACCTACAGTAGTCAGCATTTGAAGTGAATCAAAAATATTTTTTAATATTGTCCTAGGACAGGAATTGGTGTTTTTCTGTAGTTTAGGACAACATTGGCGAAAGGTGGTGATCCACATCAAATGTTGATTACTGTAGTTAAGAACCCTAATTTTCAATACTAATTTTACATTTTTCAATTTTCAAAACTAATGAAAGCAATTTTTTTATTGTTATATTTTGCTTGTTATATATATTTTTAGTTATATTTATTTTAATACATTTTTTTCATTATAATTTTAGAAATGTTTTTTAAAAGTTTACTGATTAGTTGTTTTTAATTTATTTTAACGTTTTGTTTATAAATGTTTTCTTAACTGTTTTCACGAACAATTTATTTAGCTCATGTCAAAATGTGTGTAATTCATGTAGTATTTCCTATGCAACTCAAATGCCTAAATCCATTTAGATGCATTATTTTCTGTTGAACCCAGTGATTGAGTTTGTCATTGTGTTTTTGTCATTGTGCACCAGGCCGTGCTCCTCCCAGGAACACCATGGTGGACCTGAACAGTGGAAACATCGACGTGCCGCCCAACATGACCAGCTGGCCCAGCTTTCACAACGGCGTTGCAGCTGGCCTGAAAATCGCTCCTGCTTCTCAAGTTGAATCCGCTTGGATCGCCTACAATAAGCCCAAAAGTGCCGAACTGGCCAATGAGTACGCTGGTTTCCTGATGGCGCTGGGCCTCAATGGTCACCTCACCAAACTAGCCACTCTCAACATCCATGACTACCTCACCAAGGTTAGTTTAAGCTTCACCAACAGACCATAGCTGCGTTCCACTAATTCCAAGACAACATTTGATCATTATTAATTTAGTTTTACCTCCAATGTTCATTTTTACTTTAATTTCCTCTTTATTTCAACTTAATTTCAGTTAACAGTTAGTTTGGCCACAGTGCAAATAATAATAATAATAATAATAATAATAATAAAAACCTAGTTGACCACTACTTTATCTGTTGTTTGGTAAAAGGGTGGTCCAGAGTAGAGTGTATTTTTAAGGCTTGTTTGTGTTTACAAGATACAAAGCAATGTGTGCTCACGCTTCACTTGTAGAAAATCACGTGATTTATTCATATATCTTACTTTGATTATATACAGCTACTCTGCTAACATGAAAACGACTGTCATATTTCCTAGTTCTTCTGAAAGCCTGCCCTCAGGAGGCTCTGATTGGTCAGCTAACATAGTGCTGAGATTCGCTGATCGGCTCCATGTCACCAGGAAGCGTCACGTCCCTACAAGCACGTGCTTTTGCGCTGTGTTAACTGTGTCAGTCAGAGTAGCTGTTAGCCGTGTCAGTTTGAGTCTGAGTTAGACTGAAAATGACACAGAGCACACAGCTAAACCTCACGCCTGCTTTATAAAATAAAATCTGACAAGTGTCTTTCATGTATATTCAGGTTATAAGCATGTGTAAGTAATATGAAGCGTTCACATATCTTTAGTGAGTTTGTTAGTTGAGATGTTTAACGCAGGGAAAGCGTCCGCATAGAGAGACACTGCTGCGCTGCTGAAGATTATGGCTGTTTACAGCGGTTTGACTGATAAATATGAATTTGTAGCTAAAATGTTAACGGTACCAAACAGCGTTTACCATTGTTTTCAACATACTAGGGTTGAGTTGATGGATGACGCCACATCGCCTATCGCCGATGGCCTATAGACATCAAAAATACACACTTAATCCCCGTTTACACTAATACGTCTTAGTTTTAAAATGGCATTTTAGAACGAAAATGATCCACATCCACGCTGACGTTTCATCCAGCATTTCTGAACAGCCCTCTGTCAACAACTCACATCACATGACTACACACATACAGTGAGGGAAAAAATTATTTGAACCCCAGCTGATTTTGTAAGTTTGCCCACTAACAAAGAAATGCTCAGTCTATAATTTCAATGGTAGGTTTATTTGAACAGTGAGAGACACAACAATAACAAAAAATCCAGAAAAATGTTTCAAAAAAGTTAGAAATTAATTTGCATTTCTATGAATGAAATAAGTATTTGATCCCCTATCCGTCAGCAAGATCTCTGGCTCCCAGGTGGATCTTATACAGGTAACGAGCTGACATTGGCAGCCCTCTCAGCTCGTTACCTGTATAAAAGAGGCCTGTCCACTGAAGCAATCAATCAATCCAGATTCCAAACGCTTCAACATGGCCAAGACCAAAGAGCTTTCCAAGGATCTCAGGGACAAGATTGTGGACCTACACAAGGCTGGAATGGGCTACAAGACCATCGCCAAGCAGCTGGGTGGGAAGGTGACAACAGTTGGTGCAATTATTCGCAAATGGAAGAAACATAAATGAACTGCCAATCTCCCTCGGTCTGGAGCTCCATGCAAGATCTCACCTTGTGGAGTTTCAATGATAATGAGAACGGTGAGGAATCAGCCCAGAACTACTCGGGAGGAACTTGTCAATGATCTCAAGGCAGCTGGGTCCATAGTCACCAAAAAAACTGTTGGTAACACGCTATGCTGTGAAGGACTGAAATCCTGCTGTGCCCGCAAGGTCCCCCTGCTCAAGAAAGCCCATCTAAAAGCCCGTCTGAAGTTTGCCACTGAACATCTGACTGATTCAGAGGAGGACTGGGTGAAAGTGTTGTGGTCAGATGAGACCAAAATCGAGCTTTTTGGCATCAACTCAACTCGCCGTGTTTGGAGGAGGAGGAACGCTGCCAATGACTCCAAAAACACCATCCCCACGTCAAATATGGAGGTGGAAACATTATGCTTTGGGGTGTTTTTCTGCCAAGGGGACAGGACAATTGCACCGCATCAAAGGGAGGATGGATCGGGCCATGTAACGTCAAATGTTGGGTGAGAACCTCCTTCCCTCAGTCATGGCATTGAAAATGGGTCGTGTTTGGGTACTCCAGCATGACAATGATCCAAAACACACGGCCAAGGAAACAAAGGATTGGCTCAAGAAGAAGCATATTAAGGTCATGGAGTGGCCTAGTCAGTCTCCAGACCTTAATCCCATAGAAAATCTGTGGAGGGAGCTGAAGGTTCGAGTTGCCAAACATCAGCCACGAAACATTAATGACTTGGAGAGGATCTGCAAAGTGGAGTGGGCAGAAATCCCCCCTGAGATGTGTGCAAACCTTGTGGCCAAGTACAACAAACGGCTGACCTCTGTGATTGCCAACAAAGGTTTTGCCACTAAGTACTAAAGCACGTTTTTCAAAGGGATCAAATACTTATTTCATTCATAGAAATGCAAATTAATATCTAACTTTTTTGAAACACATTTTTCTGGATTTTTTTGTTATTGTTGTGTCTCTCACTGTTCAAATAAACCTACCATTGAAATTATAGACTGATCATTTCTTTGTTAGTGGGCAAACTTACAAAATCAGCTAAGGTTCAAATAGTTTTTCCCTCATTGTATATCGTAGTGGACCACCCCTTTAACAAACACTAGGCAGGCAGTTCAAAATGAATTTGTACTGTAATTAATTTGCATACTGATTAATGCTTCTCCGATTAGGTCCTACATTTCTTTTTCTCACATTAACACAATTAAAACACATTTACATGCATATTTAAGCATATTAAAACAAGTGAAACACAAATCTCATCAGCAGACGTTCACCAAAGATGGCTCTGATATCAAACCCCATACAGCACATGACGAATCCACACATTCACGAGTAGCGAACAGAATGAATCATCCGAGACTACTTGCTTATCTGTAATAGACATCTAGGAGGAAATCAGGAGGTTGCAGGCAGACGTTAATTACAGAGGAACAAAACGAGACCAATTCATCATAATGGCTTCCAATGCAATCCAACACAATATTACAAATTGTTGCGTTAATTAAAATCGGACACTCTGTGATGAAATAGCCTCGGATGTAGACTCCAATTAGGCGGCATTTCTTCATTTATTGAAGTGTTCCCCATGAAACGTTCATTGAGGACTCAGAGGCGCTTCCTGAAGACCAAAGACCCCATCCTCATTCTCTTATCTCGCCATTTTTAGCATTGGAGCGTTCAGGTTTGCATGTTTTCTGGGGTTTTTGCTCTCATCCTGTTGTTTTTCTCACATGAAAGGCAAACGTAGAGCTGAGTTTCATTCTGACAGTTCACAGGGCCAGTAACGTGTGCTGATCTCTCATTTCCAGTCAGGCCAGGCTTTGTTGATAGTTTCTGTGGTCGCCGAGCGTATCTGTAATCTATAAGCTATATCGAGCTACGTTCAGCTAGTTTTGGTGTTTACACTGCCCGCTCTCACAGCAGCCGTCTCGTAGTACTCCTGCCCGTTTTATAAGAATTGGCTCCAAAAACATCCTGTTTCGTTCACATGTAGAAATAAATGAATGAGGGAGTTTAGTGAATGAATCAATGAAGTGTGTTTGTGCTCAATGTAGGCCCTATATAATATATCATTTCAGTCATTTATCAACCTAGAAACCAACCAGAACCACCTAGCTGCTGCATAACAACACCTCTTAAGAGTTGTGTTTTAAATGTGAATATTTCAGTCCATTTAAGTTGCACATATTTAGAAAGTTTCCGCTCTAAAAAGGATGGGATGGTGTTACGACTTTAAAGTTTAGCTCTTGGGGTTTAAAAGAAGTAACGTTTGATGTGATTAAAGTTTGTGGTGAGTAGGTGGCAAAATAGCAAAACGACAACCAAAAAACTGCAAAAATAAGTGGATTTATTTACAAAAGTGAAAGGAAGAGAAACAACAATAATAATATATACAAGATGGAATCTCACAAAAGAAAATCAATCAATTAAGATATGTTCTGAATTGGAAAACGAGAATTAAGTGGCGCTAAATAAAATAAATTAATAAAGCAAAACCCCCAAATCTAGCTTAAATTACCCTCTAATCTATTCAATTCAATTCAATTCACCTTTATTTGTATAGCGCTTTTACAGTGTAGATTGTGTCAAAGCAGCTGCACGTAGAAGGTTATAGTAAATTGAAAGTGTCAGTCCAGTTATTAGTGTTGAAGTTCAGTTCAGAGTTGCTTAATATTCACTACTTAGTGTCCAAACACAGAAGAGTATTCCATCGGTGCGCAGCTCTAGCTGCAGTCTAGGCGCCGGAGGCTGGAGAACTCGAGGCTCGTCTGTCCTTGGAGGGTTGTAGGAATCAGTCTCATGCTTGCTACTCCACCAAGCAGCTGCTCAGGATACAGCCTGGTCCAGGATTATGGAACCTTGGTATCGTCTCGTCGCGGGTCTTGGATCACATCCGTGGCGCTGCATAGTCTCTGGGGGCCTCGGGATGAGTATCCCCAGGTGGATAGATTACCAGTGAGAGATGTTTGAATGAAGGGTGCATTACTTGATTGTATCAATCTATGGTTATTTATTGAATATCAATGTTGAACCACTGAAAGTAAAACACACTGCCTGAAGCCAACAGTCATTTTTTTCTTATAAAAAAGTGAAAATAAATAACCTGCACTTTTGGAAATGAAATTAATTATTTTCTGTGCTTTTCACATCAAAAGTAGAAAAAAGCAGTATTTGTAAATAAAATAACTCTTCTATATCCTGTAAGTAATATTTTAAACGGTGCATTTCTTGCATCTTTTGTAAACAAATATTTTAAAGGGCCACAAAACCCCCCTGTCTCAGCACGGTGTTTTCACACCGCTAGTTAGGAAAAGCTCAGGAAAGTGGGTGTGTCCAGCTCTGTTGAGGTGGAAGTGTCGGGGGAGGGAAAGAGGGAAGGTTTTGCATAAGAATAGGAGTTTCCATTTGGGCATTTGATTTTCAAACAGGCACTACACTTGGTAGGTAGCGTCAGAAAGCCGTGTGTGTATTCACTATCCTGTCACAAAATGCGGCGAAAATTCTACACGACGGTAATGGTTTGATTGCGGTGTTTACACGTTTACACTCGGAGAGCAGCATTTACAGCGGATCTTTCAGTCTATAATACTGTAGTGATATTAACGTACTGTAAACTCGGTAACAGTTCTAATAATTTTGACTATGGTCTGTCTATAAACACTGAAAGAGTACTGCTGACGATACTAACTAACTTTCCCATCTGAATAAACAAACAAAGACCTCTGATCACTTACTTACCAAATCTGTAGAGACGGGACAATCAACACCAACTGGAGCCATGTATTTTTTAAAAATGAGACGAGCTGCAAATCCGGATTTCACCATTTCCAGATGCGGAAAGCTCTCGGTAAAAATGTTTCTTACAAGCGCATTTCTGCTGCTTGTCACGTGCACTGTAGTCCACACATGAGTCCAGCTGCGCTCTCATAGCGGGGAAATGAAAACAAAACCGTTGCAGCACATAAACGCAACACTGGCGACCTGTGTCTCCAAACAATTCTTGTCCTTCCACTTGATTTGGCAACACAACGTGGCGTCTTTCTGCTGTCTGAACACTGTAACAGTCTTCGAAGCTATCATGAATATTAATGAAGTTGCACCTCATTCACAATAGAGCGCGCTGATTGGTTTGAACCAAGTCTTTCTCATGAATTAATGCCGCACACTCAGAGACGTCACAATGCACTCGCAGGTACAGACGTCCACTCTCCACGCTGGAATACACGCATACACGCACTAATATCTCCTCTTCTTTCTCAGGGTCATGAAATGACGAGTATCGGGCTGCTTTTGGGTGTTTCTGCTGCTAAACTGGGCACCATGGACATGTCCATCACGCGTCTGCTGAGCATCCACATTCCAGCGCTGCTGCCGCCAACCTCAACCGAGCTGGATGTCCCGCATAGTGTGCAGGTGGCTGCTGTGGTTGGCATCGGCCTGGTCTATCAGGGCACCGGGCACCGGCACAACGCAGAGGTGCTGCTGGCAGAGATTGGTCAGTGTGTGTGTGTCTTTGTGCACAGTCCACAGTTACTCCTGTTGGATGTGGTTCTTCTTGGTGGTTTGCTGACATTACTCTGGATGCTGTGGTTCTTGATGCATCACAAAGACCTGCTGTGTTGGTCACAGATGCGCCAGCGAGACACGCATCGACTTGTCCTCTTTTGTACTCTGAGATGTCACCTGTAATGTTGTGCACAATGCAATATTTGAAGCAATAGCTATAGCTCTGCTAATTAGGTTATCCCGATACTGTGCTATAGCTCTGCTATTTAGGTCCCGATGCTGTAATTTGATACCAATCGGTACCGGAATTTTAAAAATGTTCGCAGATTTCCTGCGAACATTTAAGCGCTGTGGAGCATGCTTTTAAACCCTGCTGATTTACTATTTTGTTCGCGTGCTCATCAGAAATGACTGTGATTGGCCATTAATGTCATCAGTTCACCAGACTCACTGCTGATTACTGAGTGTAAACACAGAGTGACACTGGAGCATTTCATGAAGCGAACTGATGAGCCAATCACAGTCATTTCTGTTGAGCTGTGTTTAAGAACGTGCTCAACAGCGCTTAAATGTTGGCGGGAAATGGACGTTTTTAAAATTTCAGTACCGATTGGTATCAAATTCCAGTATCGTTACAACCCTACTTCACACTCTGCTCTTACTGGTGGAATGTGCAATCAATGAGGATTGACCACCAAACTGCTCAAATTTAGCCATGAAACCTCCAACACTAACTGTGCTTTCACACCACCCCTGGCGAGAGCATCAAAGTAGCTCATTAAGTAGCTTGAAGAAAAAAACCTCGAAAGAAACCAGGCTCAGTTGGGCATGATCGTTTCTCCTCTGGCCAAACTTCTTGTGTAGAGCTGTAGGCCCTGTTTACACTAGTGCGTTTTAGTTTTAAAACGGCGTTTTAGCATGAAAACGATCCGCGTCCACACTAGCGTTTCACCCAGCGTTTCTGAACAGATCTCAGTCCACACTATTCCACCAGAAACGTATATCACGTGACCATTCGCGCACTCTGGGCATGCGCATTCAAGTATAAATGGGAAGCATGCCTCTTGCTCGGCATTTGGTTATTGTTAGTCAACAAACGCTGGTTGAACGATGAACGCGATGGCAAAGAAAGCAAAAGAGGTCTTTTTGTGGACAGACGACGAGGTCGAGTTGTTACTTAAAGTAACAAATGAATATAAAACATCCATGACTATCGAAAATACAGTGTTTACAGTGAAGGCTGGTCTGCTGTCTTCCGGTGGCGTTATAGTCATGTGCGCTTGACGAATAAGGGAAGGATACGCAATGACCCAAAAGCCCCAATCACGCAGCGAATCTCAGCAGCCACGACTCCGTTTTCAGACATATCCGTCTTCCCCCATCCACACTGAGACGGAGCAGCAGCGCTTTAGAATGAAAACGGCCTCTCCAGCATTTCCAAAACGCTCTGTTTTCGCGGCTCGAAAACTCCGGCGTAGTGTGGACGGATGGCGTAGCCATAGCAAAACTTATGCGTTTTAAAATGAAAACGCACTAGTGTAAACGAGGCCGTAGTCTAGTAGCCGGAAGTCATCACCAGCATGTCTTCACCAGTGTGGCCATCGAGAAGAGTTGAACTGTGAGCTGTGATATGGTTCGCAATCAACCAATCGGAATGCAGAAGTCCACCAATTGGGAGGATTCCAGAGAACGCAGTTTTATGAACTTTTTCTGACCACAGTTGTTCCCAGTTGTATGGTTTAATTATTGCGGTTGCCGGATTTCCAATTATTTAAGATGTGTCCCTTTTTGCTTACAGGGACATAAATTTTAAAAAAGTTCCTGGGGAGTTACTGATGTGCATTATTGTTATATATTTTTTAAAAAAGAAGGTGGAATCGCATGCTAACTATAATGACAATACAGAACAGTATTGCTGCATCAGAATACTTCAGACATATGGACACATATTGGATAGGTGGAGCAAAGCCACACGCAACAACTTGATCTTGCATAATTAAGAGAATTCGATAAAAGGAAGGCAACATTTTCACACTAGAAACATGTTTTTATGCAGGAATGTAAGTGATTTGCTGATATGCTGCAATAAGCCTATAAATACATGATCAATGTAGCAAACTAGCGGCCAGAGCAAACTTTGACACTCTCGCCAGCAGCGATGTGAATGCTGTTACAGCCGGCTCTTATGCTGCAACAAAAAGGAGGACCAGACGCAACCATCAAGGGCAAAAGAAACATTTATTTTAAGAACAATAACATAAATATAAAAGAAACAAAAAAGAAGAGTCAGGGCCAAAAAGGGACAGCCAGTGCTGCTTAACCCAGTCAGTACCTGGATGGAAGACCACATGGGAAAGCTAGTTTGCTGCCGGAAGTGGTGTTAGTGAGGCCAGCAGGGGGCGCTCAACCTGCGGTCTGTGTAGGTCCTAATGCCCCAGTATAGTGAAGGGGACTCTATACTGCTCAGTGAGTGCCGTCTTTCGGACGTTAAACCGAGGTCCTGACTCTCTGTGGTTGTTAAAAATCCCAGGATGTTCTTCGAGAAAGAGTAGGGGTCTAACCCCGGCATCCTGGCCAGATCTGCCCATTGGCCTCTGTCCATCATGGCCTCCTAACCATCCCCATGTCATAATTGGCTTCATCACTCTGTCTCCTCTCCACCAATCAGCTGGTGTGTGGTGTGCGGTCTGGCGCAAAATGGCTGCCGTCGCGTCATCCAGGTGGATGCTGCACACTGGTGATGGATGAGGAAATCCCCCCCATTGTGTAAAGCGCTTTGAGTGCCCAGAAAAGCGCTATATAAATGTAAGGAATTATTATTAATTATTATTAACCGAGCTTCATGCCGAGACGATCGCAGAATCCCAGCGCACCTCTGAGCGCACCAAACGTGATTTTTATATCCATGTCCCAACAAGCGGCACCCGTGTCCCAATCACGTCACCTCCAACCTGTAACTGAAACACCACACAGACCGCTGATAGGCTGGGACATCACACACACACACAGCAAATAGACTGAAACGCCACACGCACTCATAGACCATAGGCTGAGACCTCACACACACACACACACACGCACGCACATAAACACACATAGACAACACCACACGCACTTACAGTCCATAGGCTGGGACGGCACAGTAAATTAGCCTTTGTTTCAGTTTCGTTGTCCAGTCCCTTGTATGTAGTTGCATTAAAATGCTAAGATTTGTGTTCATTTTGTATTGCAATAGCACGGTTCTTTTGAGGTGGGAATGGCTAAATGGTTTAAATGGCTAGTTCACTCAAAATAACTGGTTTTATGAGATTATGGGATTCTTATTTATTTATTTATTTACTGATAAACACAAAATATTTTAAAGAATTTAGAAACCAGTTGCAAATGAGATCCATAGTAGGACATACTGTGGAAGTCTAATGCTACCATTGTCAGTACAGGCATAAAGCAAGTAAGGGAAGAATAAATCACAGAATCTTTAATTTTGGGTGAACTGTCCCTTTAATATAAAGTAGGACCAAATAAGCTTGTGTTCATATTTGTGTTTCTGTAACAGTGGTGTGTTTCCTCAGGTCGCCCGCCGGGTCCAGAGATGGAGTACTGTACGGACAGAGAGTCGTATTCTCTAGCTGCAGGACTGGCGCTCGGCATGGTTTGCCTGGGGGTGAGGGACTTTCCAAAGCACTTTTTCTTGATGTTTGCTGATGATGCCAAATTCCACAACTTCCCATGATCAGTAGTCATTTAAATTAATAGTCAATTCACGAAAATGCTGACATTTTTCAAGTATTTGTCAAGTGCTGTTTTACAGACCCAGGACGTTTTTCACAGTTTGTCCTATTGGGTTCTATTTTAAGTATCTAAGCGCAAAATCTAAAGTGCATGTCACAAAAGCATTAAGGGTGTGTCTGAATCCTCTTTTGCTATTTTAAGGAAGGAAAAATACTGTCTGCACAACAAGACATGGTCTAACAGGGTTGTGCTTATTCTCTTATTGAGTTATGGGTGTGTTTTGAGCATAACGTGCATTAGACCAGTGGTTCCCAACCTGGGGTCCGCGCCCCCCTCAGGGGGGCGCCAGAGTTCACAAGGGGAGCACATGATATAGAGTTGAGGTAAAAAATGCATAAAATGCTCCACTAATACATATATATTTAATTACCAAAAAACAAAAAATAAAAACGTGCTTAAAATTCCAATGTAATAGTAAAAAAATTCTTATGTCTAAATAATTATTAAATTTTTGCTCACTCACGCAATGTGCTTGTCAACGTAAAGGCAAAATCAAAACAAAACATGGCAGAGAAACGTCTTCACAGCCAAGGTATTCCACATCTGCGTAATCTTCCACTGTATGACCCATCGCCAAGCACTCGCTAGTAAAAAAAACTGTCCAGTGACCTTAGGGACACACTGGACAAGTCGTACATTTCATTAAAGCTTGTCCTACCAACCAGAGAGTATTTGCGCAACTGTGTGAGGATGAAGCGCACAAAACTCTCCTGCTACACACTGAGGTGTGCTGGCTATCGCGCGGCAAAGTGCTCGTGCGCTTTCTAGAACTGCGAGATGAAATTTTGTAATTTCTGCAAAGTCAAAACTACACACAGTCGGAGCAGCTGACAGATGTGTTCTGGATTAAAATGGCATACCTTGCTGACATATTCACTCTTTATAATGAGACCAACAAGAGACTGCAGGGCTCAGAGTCAATCGATGCTTTTATGCGCAAACTGGAGTACAGGGCTGGAAAAATGTCACAGGGGCATTTACAGCACTTCCCACTTCTGCTTCAACACTCTGGCCATACCTTGAGTGCATGTTTGCGCACGGAGTTTTGTCATCACATGACGTCACTACTGGCGGAATTAAAGTCCCGCTTCTTGGATGTTGACAAATTATCCAAGGAGCTGTGGGTTATGGATCCCTTCACATCCAAACTTGAAGATGTGGAATACCTTGGCTGTGAAGATGAGCTCGCTGAACTTCAAGCTGATTCACTATCAAAAAAGTACTTTCAGGAGAATGGATTCAAAAGCCTTTGGATAGTAAGAGGACCTGTTGTCGCACCTAAACTTGCAAACTTTGCAATTACAAAAATCATTCTTCCTTTCAGTACCACCTACCTCTCTGAGACAGCCTTAAGTACCCTGTGTCGCTATAAAAACAAAGTCTCGCAACAGACTGGAAGTCCACAGCGATTTTAGACTGGCTATCACTGGCATTACACCTGGCATTCCATCACTAGTCAAATTATTATATTTATAAATTTATAAATTATATACAAATAAATATGTAAAAAAAAAAAACACTGTTGTTCAATAATTTGCCTACTTAACCTAATTAACCTAGTTAAGCCTTTAAATTTAAGCTGAATACTAGTGTCTTGCAAAATATCTCGTAACATATTATGTACTGAAATCATGGCAAGGACAAAATGTATTAGTTATTAGAAATAAATGATTAAAACCATTATGGTGTTTTAAATTTTATTTTTTCCGTTAAACAGCAGATTTCAGTCGGCGCCAATAGCCTAGTGGTTAGTGCGTCGACATATAGCACAGACGTGCTCACGGCGACCCGAGTTCGATTCCCGGCTCGAGGTCCTTTGCTGATCCTTCCCCTATCTCTGCTCCCCACACTTTCCTGTCTGTCAATCTCCACTGTCCTGTCAATAAAGGTGAAAACCCCTAAAAATAATTATAAAACAAAAGCAAAAAAACAAAAAAGGATGGCTAATTATATATATAAATATATATAATTAATAATAATATTTAACAATACTATTAGATGTACAAGACGCTTTTCTTGCTATGAGTTTTTACCTTGTTTCTAGTTCGTTCATTTATTTTCCTTCAGTTTAGTCTCTTTATCTGGGGTCGCCACAGCGGAATGAACTGACAACTTTTCCAGCATGTGTTTTTTTTGCAGCAGCTGCCCTTCCAGCTGCGAACCAGTGCTGGGAAACACCCATACACACTCATACTCTACAGCCAATTTAGTTTATTCAATTCCCCTATAGCTCATGTGTTTGGACTGTGGGGGAAACCAGAGGAAACACACGCCAACATAGGGAGAACATGCAAACTCCTTACACAAATGCCATCTGACCCAGCCAGGACTCGAACCAGCGACCTTCTTGCTGTGAGACTGAGCCACCGTGTCGCCCCGTTTTAGTCTAAAAATGATTAAATCAAGAAACATTACCTAGACGAGCAAAGAAATAGTTTTGTTTTTCAGAAATAAGAAGTCAAAGTTAAACGAGTTTTTCCTTAAAGCAAACAAACTAATCTACCAATGGGCTAAGATAAATAATCTTATTTTAAAGCGAAAACAGATTAATAAGTAAATAATGTTCAATAATGTCAGATTATTTAGCTTGCTTTAAGGAAAAACTCACTTTTATTTAGTTGAGTGAAATTGTACATACATGCTTGAAATGGCTTAAGACTTTTATAATAATAAAAGTGTGTGACACGGTGGCGCAGTAGGTAGTGCTGTCGCCTCACAGCAAAAAGTTCGCTGGTTCGAGCTGTACAGGTGCTGTACAGGTGAATTGGGTAAGCTAAATTGTCTGTAGTGTATGTGTGTGAATGAAAATGCATGGATGTTTCCCAGAGATGGGTTGCAGCTGGAAGGGCATCCGCTGCATAAAACAAATGCTGGATAAGTTGGCGGTTCATTCCACTGTGGCGACCCCGGATTAATAAAGAGACTAAGTCGAAAAGAAAATGAATGAATAATAAAAGTGGGCGACACGGTGGCGCAGTAGGTAGTGCTGTCGCCTCACAGCAAGAAGGTCGCTGGTTCGAGCCTCGGCTGGGTCAGTTGGGATTTCTGTGTGGAGTTTGCATGTTCTCCCCGTGTTAGCGTGGGTTTCCTCCGGGTGCACCGGTTTCCCCCACAAGTCCACAGGTACAGGTGAATTGGGTAGGCTAAATTGTCTGTAGTGTATGTGTGTGAATGAAAATGCATGGATGTTTCCCAGAGATGGGTTGCAGCTGGAAGGGCATCCGCTGTGTAAAACAAATGCTGGATAAGTTGGCGGTTCATTCCGCTGTGGCGACCCCGGATTAATAAAGAGACTAAGCCGAAAAGAAAATGAATGAATAATAAAAGTAGAAGAAACTCACTTAATTTTGCCTCATTATTTCTGAAAACTAGACAATATAAGTCCAGAAAATAATGTTTTTTTCATTTAAGAATTTTTAGATATTTGGAATGGAAGCAAGACTACATTTTTTTGCGGTCTGGTTATGTTTGAAGTAGTATTTATCCGGAAAAAATGTCCATCTCTGAGAATCTGTAAGTCGTGTTTTCCCCTTGCTGAGTCTGCGTTCTCTCCTGTTTTTCTCTGCAGCACGGCAGTAACCTGATCGGGATGAGTGACCTGAACGTGCCCGAGCAGCTCTATCAGTACATGGTGGGAGGTCATCGCCGCACTCATGCTGGCATCAACAGAGAGAAACACAAATCTCCCAGCTATCAGATCAAGGTGGAGTCCGCTAATATTGACATTCATCTGGAGCTCTCTCAATTCAGTTCAGTTTACTTTATTGGCCTGACTGATATGGGTACATATTGCCCAAATGTACAGAGCAGGGTAAAAAAAAGGCAGTATCAAAAATAGTAGTAATAGCAATATTAATGAAAACCATAATAAAACAGAAAGGAATATATACAGTATACGTAAAACAATTTAAATACATACATATATTTTTATAAGAAACTTAATACAGATGTGTTCACTCTTTACCTCTGAGTTTGTGGCATTTATAAGTATCTCTCTCTCTCTTTCTCTCTCTCAGAGTCATGCCACGCCTCACATGTGGTCTGTTTGACAGTTTAATTTCTTGTAAGAGTAAACCAGATTATGCTTCTGAAGAAATGTGTGGCATTGGTAAATGACCGTTTTGTTTCAGGATTAGCTATACGAGAGACGTGTCATTTTGGGGTCTACCTCAAACTAAATTTACAAAATTAAATATGCATTGAATACATATGTAATAATAATAATATAATTATAATTATATAAAAATATAATTATTATGTAATACATGTAATTTTATATACTTTCAATTTATGTAATTAATTTAATATTAAAAGTACAATTATTATTGTATTATATATATATAATTTATATATATATATATATATATTTCCCGCACAATTC
>CAIGQQ010040406.1:5205446-5217613 GCA_903798035.1 Danio albolineatus | reverse complement strand
GTGTGTGTGTGAATGAGAATGTATGGATGTGTTTCCCAGAGATGGGTTGTGGCTGGAAGGGCATCCGCTGCGTAAAACAAATGCCGGATAAGTTGGCGGTTCATTCCGCTGTGGCGACCCCGGATTAATAAAGGGACTAAGCCGAAAAGAAAATGAATGAATGAATGAATGAATATATATATATATATTAATATATATTATATATTAATATATATTATATATATTAATAATACTTTTTATTTTATTTATTTTTTAATATTATTATTAAATATTTTAATAACATTATTATTATTATTATTATTATTATGAAATACATTATTATTCATATTATTATAATTTTATTTTATGTAATTTTAATTAATATAGTTGTTTTATTATTGTTATTTTATTTTATTATTATTATTATTATTATTATTTATCAATACATTTTATTAATATTTTTTTATTAATTAATTAAAAAGGATAAATTTATTATTAATATTTGTTATTTTATTATTTCTGTGTAATTATTATCATTTTATTTTAAAAATTCTGGTTATTATTATTATTATTATCAAATGTATATTTATTGCAAGTAGGGTGTCAATAATGCATTTAATAATATTGTTGCTGTTATTTTATTTAACAAAATTTTCAATTATATTACTATTATTTTTTTCCCATATTGTTTTTTTATCATTTTAATATTGTTATTATTTTTGAACAAATATTGCAAGTAGGTTATCTTTAATATCTTTAGTATTATCTTTAATAATCTTTAATATTACAAATGCTTTTAGATGAATAAAATGGTAAAATATGGGTGAAATCATAGGCCATTATCATTCAGCATAACATATATTTATGTCAAAAATATAACAACATGTGTTTTCTGCTCTGTACATAATGTAAGTAGATACAAAAACAGAATAAAAAAATCATTATTAAAGTTATAAAGATTTAAAATGATGAACAATGAGCATTGTCAGGCTGATGAAATTATATTTGCTGTAACAACATCAAAAAAAGAGGTTGATTTGGTATGTAAACACAAATGATTGACAGTTTCCAATAATACAATATTACAAACACCATCTACAGGAGTTTTCATTTAAATTTTACATATATTTATTCAAATAACTTAATATCAGTAGCAACGAGGAGTATAATAGTTTGCTGAACATACCGTTCATTATCTAGTGTTGGTTGAAAAGGCTAAACAGATGAACTGTTTGTGTTTTAATAGGAAGGTGACACCATCAATGTGGACGTGACCTGTCCTGGGGCAACACTTGCTCTAGCGATGATTTACCTCAAAACAAATAATAGGCGAGTATGATTTATTTTAAGTCATTCTCTCATTTCAGATTTCAGAAAAAAAAAAACTAAGCTATTTAGCTTTATTGTTTGTGTACCTTGGCTCTAAGGGTCAAACAACAAAAAATAAGTCAAGAGTCTTGGTGTGACTCTGGAGTCAGATCTGAGTTTCAGTAGTTATGTCAAAGCAGTTAGTAAATCAGCAAACTATCATCTCAAAAACATTGAACAAAGAATTAGATGCTTTGTTTCCAGTGGGGACTTGTTCATGCTTTTATCAGCAGCAGGGTGGATTACTGTAACGGGCTCCTCACTGGCCTTCCCAAATAGACAGTCACCGTACGTTCACAATGAAGGCTATGAGAGCGTCAAAGTTCACTCTGGCTGCCCTGTCGCCTACTCTGTCTGTCTTCAGAGCTCCAGTGGCGAAAGCGTCAACATTCGCTACACTGATCTCGTATTTAAAGGAGCTGCTGCGGCATTATCAGCAAATCACTTACATTTCCACATAAAACAGGCTTTCTAGTGTGAAAATGTTGCTCACTTTTTATCAGATTCATTTAACAATGGAAGATCAAGTTGATTAAGTTGTCTATTATGTGTCCATATGACTGAAATATCCTGAAGCAGCAATACTGATTTGTACTGTCGCATGAAATTCCCGCTTTTTTAAAGAAAACAAATATATAACAACATTAATGCAAATCAGTAACTTGTTACTGACTTTTTTTAATGTATATCCTTGTAAGAAAACATTGCTAATAACTGGAAAACTGGAAATATTAAAACCCTTGGGAACAACTGTGGTTGTTTATTACCTGTTTTAACACATTTTAATCTGTTTTTACTTATTTTTATGATTTGTTTTTCTTTTCTTATACTTTTATTATTATGTAAAGCACTTTTAATTGCCACTGAGTATGAAATGTGCTATATAAATAAACTTGCCTTGCCTATTTTTAAAATAACCACAGGGTTAAACTCTTCAAAAAATCCAAATCTAAATTAATTAAGCTTCATATAAGAATTTCATATTATCATTATTCTTTAATAAAAAAAGCTTACAAAAAATAATAATAAAAAGCTGAGCATTATTATTTTTAATCACACACTTCACCTTTAAAGTCAAAAATACAGTACACTGTTAATGCAGAAAGCCTCTTTTTTATGTATAAAAAGGCCAACTTATTCCGTATATTCAGCGGTGTTGGATGAAAGTCGGCTTCTTTCGGCCTATTCTGCTCTTTTGCATTCACACCTGTTTCTCTGGCCCCCTGCAGGTCCGTTGCTGATTGGCTGAAAGCCCCGGACACCATGTTCCTGCTGGACTTCATCAAGCCTGAGTTCCTGCTGCTGAGGGTGAGAAAACACTACAGCTTCTCATTCTGGCCTCGGGGCTCATGGGCTCCTGCACATTTACACCTCATCTCATGACTTTTACCAACTCTTCTCATGTTTTACGATGACTTTTAAGGTCAGATATGGGGTCATTTTTTTCCCCATGCTGTGTGTGTTAATGGACATCACTTCCTTTTCAGGTTCTTTTTTTGAGCAGCAAACTTGGAGTGCGTCTCAATCAGTTGTAGGGCTGTATAATTAATCAAAATTCAGTTTTATTTACATTTTGGCCTCAGAAACATTCCAAGTAAACACTTCTTGTTTATCTGAAAAACAGTGCAGAGATATTCGGCTTTGAAACTGTGCATTATTAGCTGGAACGTCTGTCTTTGTTTTGGTCCCTTTGGCCCGCCCACTGCCAGTTTAGCCAATTATATTTCAGCATCCCGTGTTGCCTTCATGAAAAACAGTGTATTTGATTCATTCAGTCAGGACGGCCCTCAAAGCATGCGTCCGCGACCGAAATGCGATGTGGACTGAAATCCGAAATCTCCGATGGACAGTAGTAGACTACGAAATGAGACGAAGATTCAGAGTTCCACATGACGTAGTTATTAATTAGCAAATAATATAAATATTACAACCGTAAACATTATGTGACCAGGTTACATCGTAACACAGTGTCCTAAAAACCAGCTACATGACGAGAGTTGCAGTGATGAGCAGTTTGGGTGCACCAGACAAAACACGATAGAAATTTAAATACAGCCATTTAGAAACATAGAATAGTGCACTCACTGCACTCCAGCGAAATGGTAAGATTTATGATTTAATTAATACATCTTAAACCTCTTCAACATTATTAAATGTACATGCTAAATCACTGATATGTATTGGCTTGCACTGAGTCACAGTTCTGAAGTTCAATTTTTAACGGTTTATTTTATTTTATTTTTATACCATCTGCTGCTGCTTTCAGTAGTATGGCGATAAATGTCACATGAAATGGCATTCAAACTCACAATATAAGTATTTAACACTGAATAAAGCGCATGAGGTTTACCTGAGGTGATCATAGTTCATCCTGTTGTTCAGCTGTGAGGAGTAGTAGCCAATTCTAAAATAGAAACGTCAGGTATTAGTTAAAACAAAAACTCCTTTTAGTATTTTAGTATCTTCTATCACGTGTCATTGCTTTTAGTTAGAAAGCAGTTCAAATCAGCCTTTAGGTTCGATAGTTAGCCACACTCGTGTCAATCTGACAACCTGCGCTTGTGGACTCGTCAGAGGAGGAGCCAAGTGAAAATGTGTTTTGATCCACGACTTGCAATACTTAGTTCAACCACTGGGTTTCAAACTTGCATACGGCACCTTTAAGCATATACTAACACACAAAGATAAGTGTTGAACAATTTAACAAATATTTGTATAATTTAATGGCAGAAATTTTGTGTATATATGAAACAAAGTATTAATATATTTCAAGCAAAATTATTTATAAAAAAGGCATTTAAGTGATTAAAAAAAATTTTATAGCCCAAATATTGGCCAATAATATTGACCTTGCCAAGGCCACTAGTAAACAGACCTATTAATAAACAAAAACTGAAAAACTTGTTGGCTAGTGATTAAAAAGAGCCAAATATAAACTGAAAATATTAAATTGGTTGTCAGCTTGTCATAATAGTTGTCATGAGCATCTCTGTAGTGACATATTTTCAACAGTTTTCTTGTATGTTTAATAGTGGTGTAACGGATCACAGTAGTTGTGGTGGCACATAAATGCTTTCTTAGGTTATTAAAGGTGTTTTCTGTCACTGCTTCTTTAGCCTGCATCAATGCATTTGCCCAACTTATCATTAAAAGATCGGGATCTCAATTCAAACACCCACGCAACACAAATTATAAATCCTTTGCATGATTATTATCCTTCGACGTCGCATTTGATCGAGAGAGATTTAGTTTTTATGCTTTTCAGTTGGTTACAAGCAATCAAATAACACAAAAGTACTGGAAGAATAGTTCAAAGTTCAGATGTAAACACTGATGTTTATAGTAAAGCATATACTAACACGCAAAGATAAGTGGTGAACAATGTAGCAAATATTCATGTAATTTAATGGCAGAAAATTTGTGTGTATATGAAACAAAGTATTAATATATTTCAAGCAAAATTATATATAAAAAGCATTTAAGTGACCAAAAAATATTTTATAGCCCAAATATTGGCCATTAATATTGACCTTACCAAGGCCACAAGTAAACAGACCTAAAAATAAACAGAAACTGAAAAACTTGTTGGCTAGTGATTAAAAAGAGCCAAATATAAATTGAAAATATCAAATTGGTTGTCAACTTGTCATAATAGTTGTCATGAGCATCTCTGTAGTGACGTATTTTTAACAGTTTTCTTGTATGTTTAATAATGGTGTAACGATCACAGTAGTTGTGGTGGCACATAAATGCTTTCTTAGGTTATTAGGTTATTATGTTGGCTTGAGAAAGCCAACATACTGTAATTAAAGGTGTTTTCTGTCACTGCTTGTTTAGCCTGTATTAATGCATTTGCCCAACTAATCATTAAAAGATCGTCTTATAGGTACTGCAGTCAACATTGCAATTGTACATTGTTTTGTTTCCCTTTGGGAGTATGTTGTTGCATGTTGTATTTTTTCATGTATGTATTTTGCACTGCCTGGAGCCAGCACCTAAGCTTTTCACTCATCATAGCACACGTGCTGCTGATGATGTGACAATAAAAGTGATTTGATTTGACTAGATTTTTTCTCAATTCAAACACCCACGCAACACAAATTATTAATCCTTCGACGCGGCATTTGATCGAGAGATATTGCGTTTTTATGCTATTCAGTTGGTTACAAGCAATCAAATAACACAGAAGTACTAGAAGAATAGTTTAAAGTTCAGATGTAAACATTGATGTTTATAGTAAAGGCACTGTTTAATGTAACTTAATGCGTTTGAAAGTTGTAGCAGTTGCATAGTTTAACCAATAGGTGGCGACAAACAACCATCAAAAATATGTCGTTGAACAGTTCCTCAAAAATGATACGTCTAGTAATAAAACAGGAAGATTTATGAGTGAATTGCTGGATCATTCATTAAAAATGAAACTTAAAAGTAAGTATGATGTGTTGTACAAGATTATAATGTTAGATTTATCTAACTAGCAACTAGCTGATAATGTAAACTTAAACTCTTAGTTAAATAAGTGTGGTGTTTCTATGTTTATTTGCCAGGGCTTGTATCTGTAATTTTTTAAAACACTGTCTGAAATAAAAAAGTGTGAATTAGTTTTTTTTCTATCGCCCTACATTTAGCATTTCTACATTCAAAAATGTGTTGTTAAAAGGCAACCGTCATGTAAACTATCCAGTTCACTATGATTTGAAACATAGCCTAGCCAATAAACAACAACGCTTCTAAAGAAAGTGATGCACAAATGTTTCCTTTTTCACAATTCAGTGTGAAGTGCTGATCTCTCGCTTTGTTCTCTGTACAGACGCTGGCCAGATGCCTTATTATGTGGGACGAGATCTTTCCTAATGCCAACTGGGTGACCAGTAACGTCCCTCAGGTAAGCTACAGCTCGAGCACACTGCAGGGAATCAGCCGTCGTTGTGTGTGTTTTTTTTTCAGAAAGAGGAAACACATTTTTGCTTCAGGTCATGTTTTCGCTTCCCCCTTTCATTTAGTTTTAAAGGTTGGTCAAATATTTGGCAATGCTTGTATTGCAAAACTCTGAGTTGTTTGGTCACTTTAACCGTAGTGTGTGGTTGTGGAGGTCATTGAGTAATGGAGAAAAGTAAGGTCAATGAAATCTTTGTGTCTTTTGCGTCTTTGCAAGTTACAGTGCTCAGCATGTGAAGTTAAAGACAAAATTATACGCTCTCATATTCATTTTTTTATTTTATCTTTTTTTAAATATTTCCCATATTATGTTGAATAGAGCGAGGAATTTTTCACAGTAATTCCTATAGGAAATACAATGGACAAAGTCTTATTTGTTTATTTTGGCTCAAATAAAAGCAGTTTCAAATTTTTTTTTTAAAAACATTTTAAAGGGTGAACCCCCCTTCTCTTGGTTCACGTCTACCTCAGATGTTTTCAAATAATGCTATGAGATAGGCGTGGAGCTCTGTGAGCTGAGGGTGGAGTGGGCGTGGCCGGCAGAGCAGGGGGAAAAGAATGGAGCGAACAGCTGTTGTCAGTTGGCTCACAAAATGAGACACAAACCGTGAGGAGACCCATGATTTTATGGTTTACACAGTTAAAATACAAAGAAATAAACAGTTTAATGTCCTGCTGCATTTTTTATTTGTAATTTCGTACACACATAATCACAATTAGTTCTATCATTATAAAGATTATGGTGTTTATATAAACATTATAAATGAGGAGGACTTCTCTCCTCCTCAATCCCCGGGTCTGAATGCAGACACAGTGGATAGCAGTGCAGCAGGTCTCTTGCTCTGTCTATTGCAACCATTAGCCATGCTGGTAATCTGGAGGATTTTAAACATGTGCGAACACAGCAGCACTGGTATAGGCGATGTGTATGAATGGTAACGAACTCAACTGATAAAAGACAAAGTCTGCCATTCTCCGATTCTCGTACAGCTCTCCTGACAAAAATGCTTGCTGCAAACCAACAGCTTTGCTGCATCAGCCCTGACAGCATTGAAAGGCAAAACATGGAACAAACCCCGTGGATCATGGAGACAAACACAAACAACCCGTGATGTGCACTGACATGATCTCACCAAGTCATTGGGTCTCCCAGCTTGGCAGGTCTGCCTTGCCTCCGGAAAGCACATGCTCTCATGAATAATTAAGAAGCAGGGTTTTATTTAAATTATTATATACGTTCAGAACACACGATGTCTGCAGAAGCTGTTTTGGGGGGAGACAAGCAGACATTATCACTGTGCTTGCCCTGGCTAAGTCCCGCTTGTCAGCAAGATACAGTACGTGGCACACACACACACACACACACACACACAAATGAACATTATAAAAACTATAGTTTGTTGTACTGTTGAACGTTCACTTCCGCTATTTGGTAGATTGCATTCATACAAGAAGTGTACCGGACCAGAGTTCACATGAACCGTAGCCCAGACCACCTCTTTTAGGCGGACTCAGGTACGGTTCGTGGGTGCGCACCCGAGTTCAGAAGACGTGTTCACACTACAGTAGCTAAATGTACCGTACTTTGACGTCAAACAAACCCGGGTGCGGACCAAAAGTGCTAGTGTGAAAGCACCCCTAATTTCTCTTAAGCATTTATGAAAACCACAAAGAGACAAAATATGAAGAGATGCAAGATATAAATTCTTCTATTTTACTTAATTCTAGCATTGAGTTTATACTTTTTGTTTGTTGTTAGTTTCAACATTTAGACTCTTTTAATAGGATTCAAAAAATGTACGGTACGTTTTCAGATCATCCAAGAAAACATCGGAAGCCAGGACCAGACGTCCGTCTCGGAGGATCTCAACATGGAGACTTTGGTGTGAGTTGCGTTTTTAAATTTTGACTGGTCTGTTTTGATCGACGTGTGATTTTATAGGAGATCCTTAAACCCACAGACGGTTTCTCGTGTGGAGGTGTTTCGAATAATGTTCCTCCTGTCTGATATGAATTTCCATTGAGTTTGATGCCTTTGATGTGTGGATGAAACAAATAAAGTTGACATTTCTCTCACTGTTTCCACAGTCAGGCTCATGACTATATAATCGCCGGAGGCTGTCTGGCTGTGGGATTTCGGTTTGCTGGCTCTGCTAATTCTGACGCCTTTGACTGCTTAGTAAGAGAATATTTACTCGCTTACTACAAAAGCATGAACTTTTTTGTTAATGTTCTCAGAATATTCATAATATTTTATTTATCTTTTAGTACAAATTTGCCAGAAACTTCATGCAGTGTTTGACCACCTCTACTGCTACAGTGGTATGTACGGCTGTGCGTTGGCAGAGAAACATGGGTTAATAAAAGGAGAAAATATATATTTTGTGCTTTTGGTGTCAAAACTGGAGTGCAGATCTTTTGTTTTTGTGCTGTCAAGAGATTAATCTAGATTATTTTCATCCAAAATAAGAGCTTTTGTTTATTAGGGCCATTTGATTAATCGAAATCGAATCGAAATTGCGATTTAAAACGTTGCTAAATATGATTCGTGTCCGCATAATATTCACACACATGCTGTTCAGAAGAGATGTATTAACTTAGTCCTGCAGTCAAAGCATGAAATATCATTGAAACGCATTATTATTAACATTTTGCTTTTGTTAATTTTCTCACGATTTGTTTTTGCAAATGAAAGTTTATATTTGCAAATTTTGACGGTATAAAACCGTTTGTCAATTCTGGAGAGTAAAAAACCGAAGTGTGGCATATATGAGCAAAATCTCACGAGTAGCAGTGTGATATGGCTATATATCAACGCTGGTGGGGAGGCGAGGCCACTCTTGTTTTAAAACGCATAAGTTTTGCTACGGTTACACCATCCGTCCACACTACGCCGGAGTTTTTAAGCCGCGAAAACAGAGCGTTTTTGGAAACGCTGCAGAGGCCGTTTTCATTCTAAAACGCTGCTGCTTCGTCTCAGTGTGGATGGGGGAAAACGTAGACATCTGAAAACGGAGGCGTTGCTGCTGAGATTCGCTACTTGATTGGGGCTTTTGGGTCATTGCGTATCCTTCCCTTATTCGTCAAGCCCCTATCACATGACTATAACGCCACCGGAAGACGGCAGACCAGCCTTCACTGTAAACAACAACATGGACACAGAAATGAGAGCGTTGTTTGCACTATTGTCCGTTTTAGGCGCCATTGTGCAGTTAAACTCTGCCTTTTTTACTACAACAGCTCGACCTCG
The DNA here is from genome assembly GCA_903798035.1 of Danio albolineatus. Lineage (NCBI taxonomy): Eukaryota > Metazoa > Chordata > Actinopteri > Cypriniformes > Danionidae > Danio > Danio albolineatus. The sequence continues at coordinate 5,208,078 of CAIGQQ010040406.1, read as the reverse complement.
TCGTCTGTCCACAAAAAGACCTCTCTTGCTTTCTTTGCCATCGCGTTCATCGTTCAACCAGCTTTTGTTGACTAACAATAACCAAATGCCGAGCAAGACACATGCTTCCTGTTTATACTTGAACGCGCATGCCCAGAGTGCACGAATGGTCACGTGATATACGTTTCTGGTGGAGTAGTGTGGACGGAGATCTGTTCAGAAACGCTAGTGTGGACGCGGATCGTTTTCAAGCTAAAACGCCGTTTTAAAACTAAAACGCACTAGTGTAAACGGGCCTTAGTCAGCACCAGTAACGTTATACAGCCATATCGCACTGCTACGAGTGTGATATTGCATTTATACAACAAATCGACCGCATAATTGTGTAAATAAAAAAATAAAATCAAAAACGAAGTCTCAAAAACCCTTTTGTATGAGGAACAACTTTCTTCCGCCGTTCATTCACATCTGCAGCTGATGTCAGAAGAGCAGACGATTTGTTTTTGCAAACGCAAGTTTATATCTGCAAATTTTGATGGTACCGTTTGTCAGTGCTGGAGAATAAAAAACCGAAGTGTGGCATATATGAGCACAATCTCTTGAGTAGCAGTGTGATATTACTGTTTGTCCGCACTGGTGGGGAGGCATGCGTTGGCTCGAGGCCACAGGCTGAGTGACTTAGTGTCCCACCAGTGACGTTATACAGCCATATTGCACTGCTATGAGTGTGATATTGCGTTTATACAACAGATCGACCGCATAATTGTGTATATAAAAAAGAAAATCAAAAACGGAGGTTTAAAAAAACCCTTTTGTATGAGGAACTACTTTCTTCCGCCGTTCATTCACATCTGCAGCTGACGTCAGAACAACAGACAATTTGTTTTTGCAAATGCAAGTTTATATCTGCAAATTTTGACGGTATAATACCGTTTGTCAATTCTGGAGAATAAAAGACCGAAGTGTGGCATATATGAGCAATATCTCACGAGTAGCAGTGTGATATTGCTGTATATCCACGCTGGTGGAAAGGCATGCATTGGCTTGAGGCCACAGGTCGAGTGCCTAAGTGTCCTACCAGTGACGTTATACAGTCATATTGCACTGCTACGAGTGTGATATTGTGTTTATACAACAGATCGACCGCTTAATTATCTAAATAAAAAAGAAAATCAAACACTGAGAGTCTCAAAAACCCTTTTGTATGAGGAACTACTTTCTTCCGCCATTCATTCACATCTGCAGCTGATGTCAGAACAGCAGAAATTGTTGCTACTTCACCAACATCACTTTAGGCTAGTATTTGAATGATTCTCTAGCATAATGTCTAAAGTGATGACAAAACAGCTCACATTTGAAGATTATAAATCTCTACGGCATGAAATGCCATCAGTCTACAGAGATTTCCCAGTGTTTCTCTGTTACAATCGGGATATCTCAATAACCCTGAAAAAGCCAAAGCAAAGCAAACACTGCCAAATTACTATAATTTTAATACAGCACTACAGCATACAAAAGGGAGAGATCGACTTGTAATGTCACTCACTGGTTTAATAATGATTTGATCAGCTGTAGTTTGATACATGCGCTGTGAAAATGCTGTTGTTCCTCCCCTAAGGAATTATTATTTGGTCTGTTGCCATCTAAAAGCCTCATAAGTACATTATGTTGTCCAACAGCTGCAATATTTGTCAAACTGTAGTCCTCTGCTTGCCACTCGTGTGAGCGGAGTAATACACAAGGGTGAAGAGGCTGTACGAGTGCGGATATTACACTAATATAATATCTAATATAATATCTCATGGCTATCAGCCAATCAGATTCAAGAAACAGACAGAACTGTAGGATATATATATGCATATATATATATATATATTTTTTTTTTTGAGAGTATCATGAGTATCTGATTCCTTATCAGTGCTGTAAAACTTTGAAATATATTGCATGTCTCTTATTAACCCTAAACACTGTCTCTTCCAGGTTTTCTGCTACTATAATGCACATGCACACCAAATGTTTACCAACCTATAATTAGCCTTTTTGTTTGCATTTAAGTCACCTGTCCTCATGTGATCATCACTAACACGATCTTGTGTTGTCCTCCAGACGGGGCAGTATAACCTGCAGACGTGTTTGAGCATGGTTCTGCTGGCGGTTTCTATGGTCATGTCAGGCTCAGGGAATCTGAAAGTGCTGCAGTTGTGCCGCTTCCTCCACAAACGCACCTTTGGAGAGATGAACTATGGTTTTCACATGGCTCATCACATGGCCCTGGGTCTGCTCTTCCTGGGCGGAGGGAGGTCGGTTGAGTTTCAGTTTCATACAGATCATAACGTCATTTACAAATGTGGAAAATTGATTTTAGATGAGCTCAAAGTCCATTTTATTGATGTTATTCAGTGCCACAGTTCACTATAAAGGTTCATGGTTATGACTTTAATCAGTAACTTTCCCTCTTTAGCCATATTTACCAGCATTTTATACTTATCCATTAATTTAGTAACAACCGTTAAACTCATGTTTTCACCATGCAAGCCATATTTACAAGCATTTTATATAATTATTATGCATTTATTTAGTAACAACCACCCAACTCTCATTTTTTCACAATGAATTTAATTAGTAACTGTCCATCTTTACCCATATTTACAAG
>CAIGQQ010040406.1:5181284-5200446 GCA_903798035.1 Danio albolineatus | reverse complement strand
AAAAAAAAAAAAAAAAAAAAAAAAAAAAAAAAAAAAAAATATACACACACACACACATAGTAACCATGTTCTGGGAAGCCTGGACTTTATTTTATCTCTACTAATACCAAATGCTTAAAGGGATAGTTCACCCAAAAATGAAAATTTACTGCCCACTCACTCGCTAGTGGTTATAAACCTTTTTTTAAAAAAAAAGGTTTACAAAAAGAACCGGGTTTTATGGCTGTTGAACACAAAAGAAAACATTTTAAAGAAAGCTGAAAACCTGTAACCATTGACATCGGTAGTAGGAAAAACAAATACGGTGGGAATCAATTCTTCAAAATATCTTTATAACAGAAGGCAGAAACTTTTTTGGAATCATCTGAGGGCGAGTAAATAGTGAGTTAATTAATTTTTGGGTGAACTATCCCTTTAAATATGACAATAACATTATTTAAACGTACACCTCACATTCAGTTTATTTGTCAGAATTGAGTTCGATGAGGTTATACAGTAGGTTGTGTTCATCCTTGTTTTTGTGTTGTTTTCTCTGAGCATGTTTCATGTGTTTCTCTTTCCAGATATCACCTCCAGGCGTTGCGTCATCTGGCTGTTCTTGCGGCAGAGCCTCGTCTGCTGGTGCCTGTAGATGTAGACTCTCTCAAACCCTGCTACGCTCTGCTGGATGTCACCTACAAGGTATTTGCTGCACGTGCTCCAAGGCCTTGTGTGGTGTATCAAAACCATACACTTATATACAGTTACAGGCAGTACTGCTTACAGTTACGGCCAGTGCTACACTTGTGCTGATTTATTTAACAAAATGATTTCAGCTTTTGTTTAGATTTTAGGATGTATTTTCTTATTTTCTGTTGTCCTATTAAAGCTTTAACTTAGTTTTATTTCATTTTTATTGAGCTTTTTGGTTTAACTGAATTTATTTTTAGTGATTTGCTCAGTCAACATTTTCATCCTTCATTTAGTATTTCATTTCAGCTTTATTTGAAAGTGCATGTCTTAAAAAAATGGTAAGATCCAAAATTTGTTCTTAAGGGTGTACTCACACTGGGTACAGTTGCCTTGAACCGTGCCAAAGTGCCCTTGTCCCCCCTCCCCTCTCCCCCTCAGCCTGCACTCACGCTGCATTTTGCCTTCGGAGCTAAAGCACGCTTATGTCATTGATGATAATGCAACTGTTCAGTTAACAGGAAGAGAAGCGCTCTCGCTCAGCACAGTGGACACTGCTTTAGTTATATCGTGTTGTATTATTTGTAGTCGTTTGGGATGCAGTGACACACAGTCAGATATTTTGTGGAACAGATCCACCACCCTCATTCTGTAAATGATCATAAAAGTCCTCGTGCTGCAGGTATGAGGAGGTTTGCAGAAAGTGCAGTGAGGGGTTTGCATTTTTTAAACTACGACAGTTTGTGTTCATCGAGAAGAATGATTAAAAATCCATATGAAACAGTCCCTGGGTCAGTTGGCATTTCTGTGTGGAGTTTGCATGTTCTCCCTGTGATCACGTGGGTTTCCTCCGAGTGCTTTGGTTTCCCCCACAGTCCAAAGACATGCGGTAAAGGTGAATTGGGTGAGCTAAATTGTCTGTAGTGAATGTGTGTGAATGAGTGTGTATGGATGTTTCCCAGAGATGGGTTGCGGCTGGACGGGCATCTGCTGCATAAAACATATGCTGGATAAGTTGGCGGTTCATCGACCCTGGATTAATAAAGGGACTAAGCCGAAAAGAAAATGAATGAATGAATGAATAAAATAAAAGTATAGTAACAACAACAATAATTAAGGCTACATTTAAATTGAATTTTTGTGTTTTTCTGTTGTAAAGTAGCAGCCTCATCCGGTCATTAATAAGGAAATCTTTTTTTTTGATATTTGATAAGAACATTAAGTGAAATTTCCTAAACTATTTTCGAGAGGAGCACATGATATGATTAAGCATGACTGGCTGCTTATCTGTAATCACTAATAATCCAATCAGAGTTTACATCCTAGTTTACAATAAATGGATCGTGTTTTCCGTACTGCTCTATCTTCGTTTTGGAAGAATCCCCCCTTCCACCCCATTTCCTCCTTTTCCTCCCTTTTCTAAGCCGAGCTTTTGAGACCTACCTGATCTCGGCTTAAATGCTTATTGACCGGGCAGGAGCCTTGGGCTCAAATGTCTCAGCTCAGGGTTCTCTCCCGGCACAGCATGCCAAACCTGCTATAAACGCTAACTCTTGAAAATGTTTTGACGAGAATTTTTTCAAAATGTAATATTTAAAAATATTTTTTTGTTATCAAACATTTTTAAAATGACTCTTTGGCAAATACACAGGTAATTTTCAACAAACATTCCTTAAAAGATTTATTTTATTATAATTCTTTTTTTTTAACAAACATTTGTAAGAATTTCTATAAAATAGGAATTGAAAAGAATGTTTTTATATGAACATTCTTAAAAATATTTAATTTTGGCATTTTTGACTAGAACATTTTTAAGATGATTGTTTTTAAGTTGGAAAGTAAGAGGAAATTGTGAGTTAAGGCGACTTCGAATGTTTTGTAAATCCAACTGATGGTTCAAAATAATAATTTCCCCCTCATTTGACTTATTAACAATATGTTAAAATACTTATAGCTGTAATCTGCATTATTAGCATGTTGCACGTCATCCAGATAAACACAGTTGTGGCCTGCTGAAGGTTGACCGTGTGTCTGACCACGGCTCTCCTGCCGCTTCCACGGGACTCCACTTTTCAATTAAATGATGCCAGCAAAATGAAGACAACCAACTGTTCACTGCAATCACAAAGAGACGTCTTCGCTTTGAGTCACGCATATACGTCATGATGTGCAGCGTTCGCTTTCTAATCTATTTGAGCGTGCATGTGGTATGTGTTTAATAGGAGACGCAGTGGTACGAAGAGACCACCGTGGAGCTGATGGCTCCCACAATGCTGCCCGAACTCCACCTGCTGAAAAGGGTAATCACTTTAACCACGTTCAACTGCAGCTCATGCGAACTATCTTGAAGTCTGACCTTGCATTTTTGTCATTTTGCACTTAGATTAAGGTGAAAGGTCCGCGATACTGGGAGCTGAACATCGACATCAGTAAAGGAACCCAGCATCTGCAGTAAGTCTATGGAGGCAAACTAGCCAGTGAGACTGTATCTAGACAGTGTTAGCTTCTTTTTGTAACTGCAAAAGTCATATGTGCTTACAGTTGATGTCAAAAGTATTAGCCCCCCTGTGATTTTATTTTATTTCTTTTTCAAATATTTCCCAAATGATGTTTAACAGACTCAGAAAATTTTCACAGTATTTCCTATATTATTTCTTCTGGAGATTTTTTAAATTTATTTTGGCTAGAATAAAAGCAGTTTTAATTCTTTAAAAGACATTTTAAGGTCAATATTATTAGCCCCCTTATGCAGTATATTTTTTTGATTATCTACAGAACAAACCACTGTTATACAACGCCTTGCCTACTTAACCTAGTTAATCCTTTAAGGCCCTTTTGTGCGTTCACGTGAAAGGGTTGGGGTGTCCCAATTCTCTTTAGCTTGAAGGCGTAGGGCTAAGGGGAAGGGTTAGATACCCCTTGAAACTGAGATTTTCCAGGACCACACTCGAAACCAAGGGGTAAGAAAATTTCCCAGAATACACCAGCTACAACAGCAGCATGGCTGCACATGGAACTAAGGAGATGCACAAATTACCATTTTTTTGTCATTATTATGAATTTTTACAACAAACAAGCACATGTTTAATACATTCATAAACACGCTCGTGTTTTACCGTCTTTTTAAAAAAAAAACATTCAAATAAAAAACGCTTAATTTCGCTATCTATAATCTCTAATAATAACTCCTGTACAGCAGTCCCACAACATTCTGTCACTCGAAGACACTGGAATACCCTGTCAGAAAAGTCTTGTGACTGGGAATGAGCTTTTACAGTGTCTGCTATAATGTTAATAGTGTTTTCGTGTGTTTACACAGATGAATATGGCCATGGTGTAAATGCACAGTACAGTTACGATCTTATTGCCACATTAGATCGTTATGATATGATCGTTACGAAACACCAAAAAATAACTGGAATAGCTACAGCAGTCGTGATCGTCTGATCTCATATGAAGCAAGAGATCGCGATAACATCTGATGATGTGTGCGGGTGTTGAAGTGCTGTCCAATTTCTTTGGGTAAATTTTGAAGCCCTTCCCCTTCACACTCTGTTTCAAGGGCCAAGGGGAAGGAGTAGGGGTACAAAAATAGAATTAGGCTTGTGCCTAAATGTCACTTCTAAGCTGAATGCTAGTATCTTGAAAAATATCTAGTCAAATATTATTTATTGTCATCATGTCAAAGATAAAATAAATTAGTTATTAGAGAGGAGTTATTAAAACTAATAGGTTTAGAAATGTGTTGGAAAAACTCTTCTTTGCATTAAACAAATTGGGGAAAAAATATACAGGGAGGCTAATAATTCTGACTTCAACTGTACATCAAGGTAGAAAAATAAGTTTGAAAAGCTTGAGCAGTGCTATGTTGTATAGGTTTTTTGTCAGCTGTGCAAATCCATCTTTCTATTCCAACTTGATATTATACCTAGAATTGTACACTGTACAAAAAAGTGGTCACACTTTATTTTGATTGTCCGTTTGTTGAATTTAAGTTACAGCAACTAATTCTCAGTAGATTATAAGTAGAGGTTGGGGGTAGGGTTAGTGTAAGTTGACATGTACTTGCAAAGTTTCTTATAGTCAGTTAAATGTCTGTTGAATTAGGGCTGTGCAATAATACGATATTTGATCGTGGACGATAAAAATGACTCCATGATCCACTTTTTCAGAAAAATCGTTGTATCGCCATACAGTATATAGTGCAGTGCTTCCGCTTCATTCATGCTTCCATGACGGGGCGCCACACCTAAATTCATCCCGCCACGGCTATTACTGCTTCATTCAAACATTCAGTCGTCTTCTGTTGTTGTTTCTTAAATAGCGGGTTACAATCGCACCAAAACGTATTAAAAGGTAAGTGAATTATTACAGCGGGAACTTATCTGTAACCGTCATGCGTCATTTGTTTAACCCTTTGAGGTGACATGCTGACTGACAGACTGGCTGACAGGACTGCGCGATGCGTGAGGCCAGCATACAGGCGCAGCTTTCAGTTATGTTGAACAGTTTCCATAAATATTCTTTATAAATAAAGTTCTGTGGTTCTGCATACAATGACTTTCTCTTGCTGGAGTTTATAGCCGCTTCACTTTACTTCAGGACGCATTAATGCCGCTCTGTAGGTCTATTGGAGACATTCGTAAATATTCCTAGCAAATCTAATAAACGTTGCAGACATACGCGTTACATAAACGCACTAAATCACACTTCAGTAGCGTTTATTTGAGGACGCGCAAGAAGTGTGCACGAACACAGAGACGATCGACGCGCAAGCAAAGAGACCCGCATGCTCTATATGGGGCGTCTGCAGACTTGCGATCTCACCCGGTAATACTGCGCTCACGACAAATGTCACTGAAATAAAGCCGTAAGTTGTTGGTAGATCTGTGTACAACTGGGCTATTTAATTAGTTTGTCAAGGGGTCCAGTTCATGAAGAGCATCGCAAATGAGGGGCCAGAGATGACTTGCAATATACTGAAGTGATGATGACACAACAGCAATACAAGAGCTCATATGCAGTTTTTTGCTCCTTAAGACACCCACGTTGGCTTTTTCTACATTAAAATGTGAATATGTTGTATTTTGAAACTACATAACATCACTGCATTGTACAATGGGGCTTTTTTTTATAAACACATTTAAATGTTGTATTACAAAGCACAACAAAATTAGTGCATTGCTCAAGTAGGCTTCTTCTACAAACACATTCATATGTTGTTTTGAACTGCATAGCAGTCAAGGATGAAGCGATTATAGATTTTGGTTGTATGATTATATAGTCTGAAGAATAATCATGGTGGTTATCATGATTATTATGCATTTATTAAATTCAAAACACTAATAGTTTTGTTAACTTTGTTAAAAAAAGTCATTTGCATTTGTGAGGGTGTTGCTGAGGATCTGTGTCTAATAAGCTCTCTGATTTGAACTAATATTTGTTAGATTTGTTAAATGTTCAGTAATTTTAATGCAAGTCTTGTTGAATGTTCTTTCTTTGCAGAATAGCACTTGCATTAAATGTTCACTTGATTAAAATATTCTTGAACATACATGGTAAGAGTATATCTTTATATGAGGACATTAGTTTAGTTGTATTGTACCTTTGTAATTTGCAAATTGGTCTTTAAAAATCAACTTAAAAAAAGAATCGTGATTTCCTCAGAAAAAATTGTGATATGATATTTTTTCCATATCGCCCACCCCTATGTTAAATGTCAGTATCAACAGATATTAAGTAGACAGTCTACCAATACTCAAATGGACCATCGAAATAAAGTGTTAACAAAAAAGTAGACTCAGCATAAAATCTGAAGGCAACAAACTTCAGGACATATTTGATTTGACTCAACTTTCAACCAAATTACTGCACTTGACTATTTTAAGTTGAGCAAACTCAAATGTCCTAAAGTTTGTTGTCAACTTAGTGTAGTTTCTGTGCCTTTTGACAGTACTGCCATCTTAAAACTGCAGACAAACATTTAAATAAGTGCAAAATAAAATAAGCAGTAAAATTAAATATACAGTTGAAATTATAATCATTAGCCCTTCTGAATATCCCCACTCATTCTGTTTAAATGGAAATCAGATTTTTTTTCAACACATTTGTAAACATAATAGTTTTAATAACTAATTTATAATAACCTTTTGTCTTTGACAACACATAATATTTAATTAGATATTTTTCAAGTTACTAGTATTCAGCTTAAAGTGACATTTAAAGGCTTAACTGGGTTAATTAGCTCAATTAGGCAATTTAGGGTAATAAGGCAAATCATTGTATAATGCCGAGATCAGACTGCATGATTTTCAAAGTAGTCGTGTCACAGATGTTTTCACACTGCATGATTATCTGGGCTGCGTTTTGTCGCTGCTTTGTTTACACTGCAAGATGGATCGCCGACAGGGAGTTTCACACTGCATGACTTCAAAATAGGAAGAATCGCCGACAACTTTGTCCAAACTACATCTCACACCCAAAAACACGTAGTATATCTTTTGATATTAACGACATAATGAGAAAGAAGCCTTTAATGGGGTAGAAATGTACATATTTGCTCACCTGGCTTTGAAGGGAATTAGCAATTTCTTCTCAACTTTTTTATTTTTTGACCGGGTTGGGTTGTGATATTGCTCACACGACACGTCAGACAGACACGAGGGCTCCTGCCAAATTTACACTCATTTTCCCTCCATTTCTTGAGTCCCAATAAACTGAAAATGAGCTCTTTTAATTTCTCCCTCAACCTCCCGGTGGCCTGCAGGTACCCACACTAGTGAATGCTGCTCTCTCATTAGCTGTAGGCGATCGCAGATGTTATTTTCAGTCAGAACACATTTCACACGGCATGATTTGAATCGCCGACAGCTCCAGATATTCAGCACGACAAATATCTCCCGGGCATCGGTGACTCATCAGCGATTCTCTCAGACCGCGTCTTTGATAGTTCATATTGTGTGATTGTCACTCATGTGCACGAGCACCGATTTGCCTGTGATTTCAGGCATTTGTCTGCGATTTCTCCAAACCTGTCGGCGAGTCAAAATCGGGCTAAAATCATGCAGTCTGAACTCAGCATAACAGTGGTTTGTTCTCTAGACAATAATACTAATAATAATTGACCTTAAAATGGCTTAAAAAGAATTAAAAAGTGCTTTTATTCTAGCTGAAATAAAACAAATCAGACTTTCTCCAGAAGAAAAAAATGTTATAGGAAATACTGTGAAAAATTTCTCGCTCTGTTAAACATTATTTGGGAAATATTTGAAAAAAGAAATAAAATTCACAGGAGGGCGAATAATTTTGACATCAACTGTATCACGAGTTCGCTTGTTTTTACATTTTATTAAATGTATATGGCTAAGAAATAGCTTAACTAGAATTTTAATGAGGCATATAAAAATGTTTTCCATCGGCTATTAGAAAAAAACGTTCATTTTGCCCTGTACACGACTGAGATTTCATTAATAATGGTCTTATAAAGTCTTAAATTTGACCCGGAAATAAAGTTGTATTGATTTGTCTAGATCCATCCTGTCCAGAGACGGTGTCCTGTATGTGAAGTTGCGGGCCGGTCAGCTTCCCTACAAGGACGATCCTCAAGGCTGGAAGAGCTTACTGGCCCCGAACCTCAACAACAGGAGCGCAGAAGTTCGCACGTTTAAGGTCAGCCTGTGTGCATGATAAATATAACCTTCTGTCCACAAACCGGCTCCATTGACGTCTGTCAATATTTACTGTGTCACACGTGTGTTTGTATATAATTCATGCATCAAACCACTCATGCTAACATAGAGGATAAAGGTATAAAGGTCTTTACTGATGTTTGTTGAGCCTGTGTGTCCTCGATTTAATTCATACAGTATAGTGAGCTCTTTGATGCAACTGTTTTTGTCAATGAGCTGGGTTTTTGTTCAACTTTAAAAATAATAATAATAATAATAATAAATATAATTATTTAATTATTATGTTTAATTATTTTATAATAATAATTATTATTATTATCGTTGTTGTTATTGTTGTTATTATTGTTATAATTATTAATATTGTTATTAATATTGTTTTTAATATTGTTATTATTATTATTATTATTATTAATTAGTTATATTATAATTTTGTATAAATTACATTAGTTCTTTACATTATTTACATTTGTGTAAATTGAATTAGGAATAATTATTTTATGAATATAAAATGGTATTCTTAACAAGGATAATAATAATAATAATAATAAATATTTAAGAATTAATTGTATAAGCATTTAGACATATTTATATCAATTACCTTAGTTTTCATCTTTCTTTGCTACATTTTTTATTTTCAAGTCAATAAGTTTTTTTTCAACTTAAATTAACTGTAATCGTTATTAATAATTTTATTAAATATACAATAATTAAAATGTTCTTTGGAGTAATTACATGTATGTTTCTTTATTTAACCAGATAAAATCCCATTGAGATCTCAGTCTGCAATACACGACTTATGAAATAATAATATTAATAATACAGTAGTTTTTATCTTTATTGCGCTTTAAATTGCAATAATATTACAATAATCTTTAAAGAAATATCCCAATATTAATCTTGAACTGTAAATCATTTCATGAAAACAGAATCTTTATTTGTTTATTTTTAAGGCCATTTGATTTAATAAATTTAATAATAATAAATAAAAATAATTATATTCTTACTTGATATGATGATATTATTTTTATTTTCCTTTATTTTCATTTACCTACAGTATAATGCTGCGTTCACACCAGACACGGTCAAGCGTGAGTGATTTACATGCTAAGTCAATGCAAAGGCGCGAATAGACATCCTTCGGCGTGAATGGAGCGGCTCGAATGACACAAATTGTGCGATACGTGCTTAACGCGCAAAACGCACAAATCGCTCCAGTTCGAAAATCTTAACTTCGTGTTAACCAGTCAAAAGCTTGCTCTTGTTGGGGTGTGATTATGACGTAGTGCCTGTTGTTGGTGTCCTGGGTGAAAATCCTCATGCCGACACCGAGAACAGTTCATCAAACTGGGCTTGGCTCAGTCAGAAGCACCACTGAAAGCTTCCATCATCCAGTTTAAGTTTCTGAGGAGTTTATGAACTCATAGAGCTCGGTGCACCTCTGAAAGGATCTAGTGGACTCAGACACAGCTCCAAACGAATCAGTGTTGGTTTTTCATCCTTCACAAAGTACATGAACACAGTCATTCTCTCTTTAAAATCCATGTTAGCCATATAGAGTCACCAGGCCATAGACAGAAGCCCTGTCCATCACGCCAATCCGCATTTGTTCTCAAGTGAATTTGATGCGCGAATGAACTGGATTTGACGTTTCAATAAAGTGGATTTATATGCGCGAATGAAGTGAGTAAACTAAATTGTTCACGCTTGTATTTACGCATGAATATCGCGATTTCTCTGCGCTTGCCGCGTCTGGTTTAAACACAGCATAATAGTATTATTGCTGTAGAAATATACTTCATCATTGGTGCAATCCTTATTACAGTTCAATATAGAAATTAACATTTTGTTTTATTATTATATTGCAGATATTTGTTAATGTTCTTAATGCTGAGTTCAGACTGCATGATTTTTAAAGTAGTCGTTTTCACAGATGTTTTCACACTGCATGACTATCTGGGCTGCGTTCTGTCGCTGCTTTGTTTACACTGCAAGATGGATCGACGACAGGGAGTTTCACACTGCATGACTTCAAAATAGGAAGAATCGCCGACAACTTTGTCCAAACTACATATTACACCCAAAAACACGTAGTATATCTTTTGGTATTAACTACATAACGAGAAAGAAGCCTTTAATGGGGTAGAAAATGCATATTTGCTCACCTGGCTTTGAAGGCAATTAGCAATTTCTCCTCAACTTTTTTATTGTTTGACCGGGTTGGGTTGTGATATTGCTCAGATGACACGTCAAACAGACATGGGGGCTCCTGACAAATTTACACTCATTTTCCCTCCATTTTTGTGTCCGAATAAACTGAAAACGAGCGCTTTTAACTTCTCCCTCAACCTCCCGCTGGCCTGCAGGCCCCCACACTAGTGAATGCTGCTCTCTCATTGGCTGTAGGCGATCGCCGATGTTATTTTCAGTCAAAACACATTTCACACGGCATGATTTGAATCACCGACAGCTCCAGATATTCAGCACGACAAATATCTCCCGGGCATCAGCGACTCATCGGCGATTCTCTCAGATCGCGTCTTTGATAGTTCATATTGTGTGATTGTCACTCGCGTGCACGAGCACCGATTTGTCTGTAATTTCAGGCATTTGTCGGCGAGTCAAAATCGGGGCTAAAATCATCAGCAGTCTGAACTCAGCATAAGCTGTTAATTTTTGCAATGAACAAATGAGTATTAATAATTATCAAAGACTAAACATCACGATTATTAAAACTATTATTAATATATGAACTTTTGTTTTGAAAATGTTTTATTTTTGATGCAGTTCATGAGTATTACAGTGGTACTTGAATTTAAAAAAGTATCACCGCACTGCTATCAAACTCTGAAGTATTTAATGGAAAAGTTCTCTCCATTTGTTTCATCTTGTGTAGCTGTTGTGTGCTTGAGTCTTGTGTTCCTTACTGGATTAATGCAGCATAATGTGTTCTTTCAAAGTGTTGCAAAGGAGTGTTTTTCTTCAAGTGAATGAGCTGTTTTTCCTTTCCTCCCACTCCTCTGTTCTTCTTCTGCAGCCCGAGGCCATCTCAACCTTCACCTCAGACGCCGCTTTGGTCTCCTTCGCCGAGCATTTCTGCAGAGCCTCGGAAAACATGAAGCATGTGAGCCATAAACCTGTTGTTTTTAGTGCAAAGCGCTTGGTTTGTACAGTCGGAAAAAATGCATTCATGTCTCTGCAGAGCTCAAGCCTTGTCCTTTCATTAGCATGGAGATTTAGATGCTAAATAGCTGTTAGAGACAGTTTTAAAGTGCTGAGTCCAGTTCGTAGTAGGCTTGTCAAAAGTACTGACTTTGCATAGATATATACCGTAGGTGTTGCGTAGGCTGTCTATTGGAAGGAATGTGTCAATATACTGTAGCTGCTATCTTGGTACAGGCTGGTGCTCCTTTAAAATTAATGTTGGACCAAGGTGCAGTGGCAGACTCGCCATTGGGACCCATAGATATATGCACGTACACATACTATGTGACTATGTGCACATACTTTGTGGTGTGACGAGATACCTACTCCACGAAATGAGACAAGACTAGATTTTCCTCATCATCCTCAATGATGAAATATATCAATGGTCTTTTATTCAACTGGGAAAAAACTAGTTCTTTCTTTAAATCGACCTGTAATGAATGTTATTTTACTTTTATTTTAATGAATTATACGCAGTAATTGGCATGCCAATACTGCTAAATATTTTGCTAATAGCCTATGTAATTGCAAAATAATCTTTTAATATATAATTTTTAATATTAGCTAAATATTTGCTAATATATGAATGGAAAATAGATTTTTATTCAATTTATAAAAAATTATATATATCACAAAATATAAAACAATTTAGGTGCATTTTAAAAACATTGTATTGAATGGTATTTTATTTCTATTAAAATGATTTCTATGTCATAAAAGACATGCGAACACTGCTAAATATTTAGCTATAAACTCTACTGACTGGCTTCTCCCCTGTACAATTTCACATGATAAATCGAACTTATTTCCACACACTGAACTTAAAAAAAAAAAATATGCAACTTTTGGTATTTATTTTTTAATTTAATAAATGAGTTTCACTTTCATTTAGCAAGATTTCATTCAGGGCCCGTGACTCACTCTGGCGACTGGATGCGATCATGCGAATATGAAGAAGTACTGATAGGAGAGAGTTGTTTTAACGGAGTAAAATACCGCACGCAGAATGAAAAAAAAATAAAATCAGCTTTTCCCAGACAGCATAAACGTGTTCCATGATGATGATGTGACGATGAGTCTCCAGGAGTTCATATAGTGTGTGTGTGTTTGTTTGCGCATGCTTGGAGATGTGTCTATGGTGCTTTACTGATTCGCTAGGTGTGTAGATCCTGTCGCAAAAAGCGGCTAAAAGTCCTTCAAGGTGTTAAAGTGCCATGAAACACCAAAACACATTTTTTGAGCTGTTGACAGTCATATATGTGTCCCACGCTGCTATAAACACTATTATGACACATATCATTGACTAAAAAAGTGAAAATTGGTTGTTTTTGCGTTATTTCGAGCAAATTCGTTCTTCCGGTTTGAAACGAATTTTTGAGGCTGCGTCACGCCGATGAGATCCTTGCGTATATTCCAGCATGGAGAGTGGACGCCTGTCCCGGCCAGAACGTTCTGACGTCTCTGAGTGTTCGGCATTAAATCATGAGAAAGACTTGGTTCAAACCAACCAGAGCGCTCTATTGTGTAAGCGGCGCAGCTTCATTAATATTCATGATCGCTTCGAAGATTGTACCTTACAGCAGTTGCGGAAGACGCATCAAGCGCGAGTGATTTACATGCAAAGGCGCAAATGGGCATCCTGCAACGCGATACGCGCGAATGGCGGCGCGCGTTTGACGCGCTTGACGCCGCAATTCGCGCGAATCGCTTCAGTTTGAAAATGAAATGAAAATGAGCTTCAGCGGACGTTCTCGCCACGTTAACCAATCAGGAGCTTGCTCTTGTGGGGGTGTGATTATGACGTAGCGCCTGTTGTTATTGTCCTGAGGGAAACCCGGCTCAGTCAGAAGCACCGCTGAAAGCTTCCATCATCCAGGTACAGTTTCTGGAGGAGTTTATGAGCTCACAGAGCTCCGTGCACCTCTGAAATAATCTAGTGGACTATCAGCCTTCATCAGTAGACTATCAGTGGAATATCAGCCTTCATAAAGCACATAAAACAGTTATTCTCTCTATAAAACACCTGTTAGCCATTTAGCAATAAAGCTACAGTCACCAAGCCATAGACAGAAGCCCTGCCCATCACGCGAATCCGAAAATAAAGAGAAAGTGCCGTTAAAGTCAACAAATTAATAATTTGACAAATAATTCGATTACTGATGTCCATGTATACACAGTCTGTGTGAAAATGAGCGCGTGCACAAATGGAAACTCCCATTTTTATGCAATACCTTCCCTCTTTCCCCTTCCTCGACACTCCTACCTAAACAGAGCTGGACACGCCCACTTTACTGAACTCTTCCAAACTAGAGGTGTGAAAACACCACGCTGAGACTGGGGGGGTTTCGTGGCCCTTTAATAGTTTGATTACGTATCTGCACAATAAAGCGACTAAAGTAATGCGACTTTGATTAAGTATGCGACTAAATTAATGCGACTAAAGTAATGCGACTTGGATTACATATCTGCACAATAATGTGACTAAAACAGATATACTCCACGTCTTGCATGGATACGAACCTTATTGTGTGAGGCTGTAGTTGTAGCCTATGTTGGATGCACCTACTTAACTTCGGGGGAAAAATCCGTTACGTCACACCCACCCATCCAACCGAGTGACAAGCGCAACTCCGAGGCCAGCCTGGGTTTCCAGATGTGTGCAAAACACTTGATTTGCAGATTAAATCCAATCCTGCCTCCAATCATCAATGCTAATTTCACTCTCGCTCCATCATAACATCACAATTGATTCATTCATTCATTTTCTTTTCGGCTTAGTCCCTTTAATAATCTAGGGTCGCCACAGCGGAATGAACAGCCAACTTATCCAGCATTTGTTTTACGCAGCGGATGTCCCTCCAGCTGCAACCCATCTCTGGGAAACATCCATACATTCTCATTCACACACATACACTACAGACAATTTAGCTTACCCAATTCACCTGTACCGCATGTCTTTGGACTGTGGGGGAAACCGGAGCACCCGGAGGAAACCCACGCAACCACGGGGAGAACATGCAAACTCCACAGAGAAATGCCAACTGGCCCAGCCGGGGATCGAACCAGCGACCTTCTTGCTGTGAGGCGAACGTGCTACCCACTAGGCCACCGTGGCGCCATAACATCACAATATAATGCAATATTATTTACCGCGATTTAATCTCGTGAGATCTCGTCGTACGAGATCTTGTCACACCCCTAATACATGCATCTATGATCCGGAGCTCCGGGAGTTTTCACAGTGGTCAATATGCAGTTATTAATTTTTTTCAATTACCAAAATCATAATTGTACATCTCTTTTCTACATTGATGGATAACTGAGTCAATCGCAAGGGCATTGCTGGCAAAAAACATGTGTTTGTGTGCATGCAAATGCATTATGGTCCCTCCCCGTTAAATCTGACAGCAAATTTTGTCTTTTGTTACCAGTTTAAGATGTTTAAGTGGGATGCTTTAACATTTAGGTTTGACAGATGTAATGTGTGCAACAGATCAAGGATGAGGCAGGAATCAGTTCTGAATATAAGCTTTTTTTTACTCAATGGTTTTATCCAGTGGTTCTTAAGCTTTTTTCACCAAGTACCACCTCAGAATTTTTTTTCTCTCCAAGTACCGCCATAATAACCGGTATTGAAGTACAGTAGCGTAGTAGGCCTAATGAAGCAGCCACAGCACTGCACAGTTCAAAAACAAGGCTGATTAATTCTTCTAATTAAGAATATTTGTGATTGTCAGCCACTTAAATAAAAGGTTTAGCCTATTAAAATCAATTGACTGATCACATCGGTGTTATCGTACGTGTCAAAGGGTTAAATTTGTGTTCATTTTTTTACTTTAATTATTCAGAGATTCCTCCGCGTACCACTAGAAGGAAGCTTGTGTACCAGTAGTGGTTCATGTACCACAGTTTGAGAACCACTGGCTGAAACAATATGTAACAATAATAAATGGGAAAAAGAAATAAACATTTATAATATTCTCTTGAAACAAAATGAAAGAAATAAACAAAACACTCCTCAAGTCTGACGTCTAAACTAGACGATAAAAATAAATAACGAAAATAAGTTTGATCCTATCCATTTCGTAAGGAATGCTCTTAAATAATGTAGTTATTAGTTGTCTGCAGGCATCAGTGTTCATTCATTCATTTTCTTTTCGGCTTAGTCCCTTTATTAATCTGGGGTCGCCACAGCGGAATGAACCGCCAACTTATCCAGCATATCTTTTATGCAGTGGATGCGCTTTCAGTTACAACCCATCACTGGGATACATCCACACTCACTCATTCACATACATACACTACAGACAATTTAGCTTACCCAATTCACCTATAGTACACGTCTTTGGACTTGTGGGAGAAACCAGAGCACCCGGAGGAAACCCACGCCAACACAGGGAGAACATGCAAACTCCACACAGAAATGCCAACTGACCCAGCCGAGGCTCGAAGCAGCGACCTTCTTGCTGTGAGGCGATTGTGCTACCCACTGCGCCACCGTGGCCCCCAACATGAATCATATGAAAATAAATATTGCGTCATATCTCGATCCCTTGCAGCAGTCCACATTCTTTATTCCGCGAAGCTCAGATTCACGTGGAAATCAGTGAAATCATGGGATGCGCTTGATTATTTGAAATGTTTTAGATTCATTCATCTTTTTAAAGCATGAAAGAGAGCTTGTGCTGTTGTGTGCATGTGCTCAGCCCAAGGCCAAACTCGGGTATTATCAAAACCACAGTTTTTTTTTCTACATGGTTTAGCTGTTTATCTACACGAAAATGCATTATCAGGTGATTGGAAACTGAAGCTTTATGAAAAATCCGTCCAGTTCCAAAAACTCAGGGGAGGAACTAGGAAATATGACAGTCATTTTCATGTTAGCTGAGTAGCTGTGTATAATCAAAGTAAGACATATGAATAAATAACGTGCTTTTTCACAAATGAAGCATGAGCACACATTGCTTTGCACCCCATAAACATAATCAAGCTTTAAAAAACACTCTGGATCACCCCTTCAAGCTATTTATGTGAAGTGAAAAACATCCATCTGCTCATCCCAGAGAGCAGTGCTTTTATTGATTAAAGAGCCCCTATTATGTTTTTTTGAAAATGATCTTCATGCAGTGTGTAACACAGCTCTAAGTGAAGTGAAATGTCCAGCTAAGGCTTAAATCTGAAAGTGCACAGTGTTTAAAACTATTGATTCATCTATAAAAGAGTCGACTCATAGTTCCTCAAACGAATCACCGTGCTTACGAGTCTTTAGCTGTTTCGGCATGACGTGAATTCGAAACATAAGCCCCGCCCATTTGTGCGCGCGCAGACCCGGGAGATTCGAAACCCCCAACCCTGCCCAAAAACAACAGCGGCGAGCAAAAGTTGCCTGATTGGGCGGTTTTGAATTTGATTGTGCAGGTAAAAACCTTTTGGATAGGGTTTGGACTGGAATCAGTCAGCTACATCTGGCAACACAGAGAAGAGCGCTGTAGCAAACATGTGCTCAGCTGGATATTAATGGAAGTGTGCAGATGAACCAGAGATGAGACTGTGAAGAGTCAGTGGTTGAGGTTTATTTCAGCAGAAATGCCTCAGCATTATAGCCCAGCCTTGTGCTGTGTTCCCTCTGAGGAGTGCTTCTGAAATCTACATGCTTACAACGGAGGATTCATCGACTGTGTTAAAGGAATTGATATATGCAGGGGCGGACTGGCCATAGGGAGCACCGGGACATTTCCCGGTGGCCTGATGGTAAATCTGGCCTGCTGTCCAACAAGTGTTGAGTAAGTGCGATTAAAACGGTTGCCTCATTGTTTTCTCTAGCTTGTAAATGATGTATTTAATTGTGTTTTGTAACTTGTAACCGCTCGAGTGTATCTGGTTAACTTGTATTCTCATATTGCGTCTAAAAGCACGTTGTAAATGCGACACGTGCCGTTTTTTTTACGGATTAAAATGCGTTTGTGAGCTCGTGTTCCTCTGCTGTTTGTCGTTGCTATGGCTGCATCAGCTCTCCTACACACGTGCGGCGGTCCTGTTTCATAATGGTTCAACTTTTGCGGCTGTGTGCATTAATACTGCATGTGTGTCGCTGTTTTTACTAATGGTTAAGAATAGAGTAATACGCTGGGAGACCGGGGGGTTAGTTTTGGGGGTGAGGTGTCTGAAATACAGGCGACTCCTGGGAAAAACGAGTGTTGGCAGATATGCTCACGCACACACTATGACTACTTCAATATTGATAAGCCGTGGTGGGCATTCTCTTGCGCTGAATGATGTCGACCAATCGCAACAGACTGGGTCATCGGTCCAATCAGCGCAGTTTAGCATCGCGCTAAGGAGGGGTTTTGGAACAAATGAATCACTGAACGATTCATATAGGAGTTGCTGGGATAATGAGGTAAAATAAATGCAGATTATAAGACAATGAAAGTGTTTTTTGACCATGCATGCACATTAGCGTGCTGTTGGAGACCCCCAAAACCAAAATATGACCCTTTTTAATGTATAATAGGGGCTCTTTAATGTTTCTATGTTATTATTATTTATTTGTGTAAAAGCCTTTGATTTTTATGTTTTTGATATTCAGAGGATTATTATGGGTCATTTTGGTCTTAAAAGAATGTTTGTTTGGGTTTTTTCGATAAAGCAGGGCCTTGAAATGATACACACCAGGTTAAGAATGTGAGATGGTTGCCATCAAAAATGCTGCAAACATCAAACAACCTCTAGTTTGGAAAGATGTTTTTATGTCTGTTGTCCTAAAAGATGCTTAAATAAGTGTAACATTTGAAAGCATAAAAAAAAGTTTTTATTTAATAATTACAGCAAACTAACTATTTACATTAAATAAACATACATTTAAAAATAAAATATGTTTCATTGATGTATGTATAATTGATATTGATGTTTTTAATGCTTTTATTCAATCCTTATAATTGAATAATAATACCGTTTATTATTTAACAATTTTTTATATAATATTTGTTATTGTTCTCATTATTAAACAAGTTTTTTTTCTGTAATTTTACAGTGTTATTAAAGTAGTAATATATTTTGCTCTTGCTTTAGCTGTTAGAATTTAAACTATTTGATATAGTATTAAAGAAATATTTAAAATAATTCACAAATATACTAATATAATATAATATGATGTAAAGTTTTCAATATATATAGTTTGTCCCCTCCATATTCATTCTGTATTCATCTGTAAAGTCACATTTCTGTGAAATCGAAATTGAAAGCGCATCACAATTTTCTCCCCGTATCTGAACTCCTGATCATTTCTGTAATATCTCTTCACTACATTTAGTGCGTTGTGAAATGCATCATACAGTAATGCAGCTCAGCTCTTCATTGTGTATCAGCAAACGACAGATGTGTTTGCAGTAAATATTGTGAGTAGGTGAGCAATGCTGAACAAATACACACTTTTACTTTCAGAGGCCTTGGTGCAGAATGTTTAACAAAATTCACCTAGACTAATTCAGTAAATAATAAAGAATTATATTATATAATATAATATAATATAATATAATATAATATAATATAATATAATATAATATAATATAATATAATATAATATAATATAGTATAATATA
>CAIGQQ010040406.1:5150325-5167987 GCA_903798035.1 Danio albolineatus | reverse complement strand
ACTAGCCTAAAACGCTATTTACTGTTTAAAAACTAGCCTAGAGCGATATCTGCTATTAAAACTAGCCTAGAGTGCCATGTGTTGTAAAAACTAGCCTAGAAGGGATATCTGCTGGTAATAACTAGCCTAGAGAGACGTCTCCTGGTAAAAACTAGCCTAGAGTGCCATATGTTGTTAAAACTGGCCCAGAGCAGCATCTGCTGTTAAAAACTAGCCAAGAGCGTTTATAAACGATTCTAGAGCGATGTCTGCTGGCTAGCCTAGAGCGATGTCTCCTGTTAAAAACTAGCCTAGAGCGATGTCTGCTGGTAAAAACTAGCCTAGAGTGCCATATGTTGTTAAAACTGGCCTAGAGCAGCATCTGCTGTTAAAAACTAGCCAAGAGCGTTTAAAAACCAGCCTAGAGCACCGTCTGTTGTTAAAAACTAGCCTAGAGCGATGTCTGCTGGTAATAACTAGCCTAGAGAGGCGTCTCCTGTTAAAAACTAGCCTAAAATGCTATCTACTGTTTAAAAACTAGCCTAGAGCGATGTCTGCTATTAAAACTAGCCTAGAGTGCCATATGTTGTTAAAACTAGCCTAGAGCACCATCTGCTGTTAAAAACTAGCCTAGAGCGCCATTTACTGTTAAAAACTAGCTTTGAGTACTTACGAACTAGTCTAGAGCTCCATCTGCTGTTTACAAAACTAGCCTAGAGCACCATCTACTGGTGAAATATAGCCCATATTCATCAATTCAAGAGAGAACAGCAATATATTTGGAATATTTTGAAGTTGAATTGATCAATTTCTCAAACTCTTCTTTCGCCACAGCTCTACTGGTCATCGTCTGGATTGTTAACATGCATTAACATTATATTTCTGCTCATTGTGTTCAGGATGTTCCAGTTTTCCAGAGCTGCTTCTCAAGAGCAGTCAGTTGGGTGTCCCCATTCGGGCTCTTCTACGTTTGAGTCCTTTACTCCTGCAAAATCACGATCCCGGTGTTTAACCGCACTCTTCCGGACACTTTTTCATCTCCTCGAGCAGGTACTGCAGGGTCATCACTGTCCTCACAAACCAACAACCTACAGGAACTTGCTGCAACGTCTTACATCAGCTTTTTATTGCATGAAGATTTCATGACCTCGACGAGATCGGATGCTCAGAAGCTCTGGAGAAACAGGTTTGCTCACCCCTATGTAAATAGCTTGTATCTATATTTGTACCTACGATAATTCGGTCAATAAATATGACTTGAGGAAATGGTTTTGACGAAGTGTGCCTGGCTTGTGTGTGGTTTGGGTTTGTCAGTTTTGAGGGGGAATTTTAGTGCCAGCCAAATTCAGGGGCTTTTTTTTTTACACATGCAATATCTGTTAAATTGGATCAGGTTCAAATGCTGAAAGGTTTCATATTGTGTCACTTTGTGTAGCAATTCACTCTGTCCAGCAACAGGCAATCAGCCATTCTCATCTTAAAAAGCGTATGGCTTCCAGGCACTTCATTGCTGTATTTGTGTGTGTGTGTGTGTGTGTGTGTGTGTGTGTGTGTGTGTGTGTGTGAGATCTGCACTTTATCATTCGTCATAGTTTGATCAAATCTTGAAGGGTTTGATTAAATCAGGCTAGTCAGTCACGATGAATAATTTTTGTTGCGCAATATATTGTTACAGAAATTATTGCCACTGGTTATGCGATGATTATACAAAATAATCAGAATGCTAATAGGCAGAAACACTTTAAATTGATAAAAACATTTAATTTATAAAGGAACGCTCATTTTACAGCTCCTCGGTAGAGTTTTATCCTTTTTAAATCCATTCAGCCGATCTTTGTGTCTGATGGGAGCACTATTAGCTTAGCTTAGCATAGATCATTGAATCGGATTAGACCATTAGCATCTCGCTCAAAATTTATCAAAGCCTTTTGATTTTCCTATTTAATGCTTGACTCTTCTGTAGTTTCATCGTGTATTAAACTGATGGAAAATGTAAAGTTGCTATTTTCTAGGCTGAGATGTCTTGGAACTATTCTCTGATTATGGCGTGATAATTATCGAATTTTGTTCCAGTACTATGACTGCAGCAGGCACAATGGTATTTTCGGAACTATTAGTTATAGTGCTAAATGAAAATTAGAAAAACATTATTTCATTAGATGTAGGTTTTTTTATTATTAATTATTTTAAAAAAGAAAAATACCTTGGGTTTTGTTGTTACTTAAAAAGGGATTAGGTAAAATTTGTTTAAAATTTGTAACAAAAAAAAAAGTTTTCTGAGCTATAAAGAATAAAATGTTAGCACTTGTTACGCACCGTCTAGGGATGGTGCATAACATGACAGACAAGACAAAGAAAATGAAAGATCTATTGGGGTTTGAATTCGGGAGCTGACAAGGCCAAAATAACAAGCAAAAATTCCTTTATTTTAAATCTCTAACCTTTTTTTTTTTTTTGAGAAATAATTATTTCTGGTTTTTCATCTTTAATGGACAGGACAGTATAGAGAATTGACAGGAAAGCAAGGGGAGCAGAGAGAAAGGAAGGATCGGCATAGGGCCGCAAGAAGGGAATCAAACTTGGGTCGGTCGGCACCACTACACCATTGGTGCTGACTAAATCTCTAACTTACCTGATCAAAAACGAAAGAAAAGAATTAACTACCTAACACAAAAACAGAGATCAAAAGGTTTTACAAATAAAAAGGCGTCAAACTCCTTACTATCCCAATTTTATATACACTATTTACAAAACCGGTAACAACATTTAAGGGACAATCCAAAAATCAGTCAGCAGGCAAAAAGGCCAAACAAGCCAGAAGAACAAAGTGTCATAAACAAAACAAACAGTACTCACTAATCTCAGTACTCACAATTTTAACACATTCAAAAACTCTGCACTATTGACCTTATTCTCTGCGTATGAGCGGACGCAGCCATTTAAGTCTTTTTGTCTCGAGACTTCTGGTCTCATTCACTTCCATTTATTTTTAGACATTAAAAACAGCTCGTTTTGCTGCTTAATGTTGCAAACTAATGTTTTCTTATTATATTATTGTATTTTGTCTGTATAATAATGCAAACACTTGTTTGTAGAGCGAGTAGTTTGACCATTTTCTGCCGTTTATTATTCCTAGTCATTTCTCCCACAGACGACTGAATTGGAAGTTCTAAAACAATCACAAACACGAGCGACTTCAGCATTAAATAATAAGCTCAACACCTCACAAATGAAGAGATCTGACCAGATACTTAGTCTGCTGATGGTAACCAAGTCAGTAGCTGTGTGTTATTACACAAATACATTAGCATACTGTTTACATTTATGGCTTACTCATGTTAACACAGACCTTACAAGATATTATTTATATATTTACTTGCCTTCCATAATATAAAGGCTGCGCGGCTACAGGACCTTCCTAAACCAGCGATGCACGAACATCCTGTAGTCTCCACTGATCCCTGCTTACTAAGTAGCCCCACGCTGAGTGGCATGGACTGCTCGACTGGCTGCGGTGCACATTTGCCCTTAATAAGACAAAATCCCCCTCACTGTGTATTAGAACACGTCCAACTTTCCCACTGTAAATATTGGTAGGCCTCAGTACTATTATAAGTCTTCATAAACGCTCCATTTACTCCTTCTGACAGGACAAAGTGATTAAAAATATCCCCGTAAGTTACTTCTGGCTCATATCGTCTACACACATTAACGGTAACGATGGATGGGGCAATATGAGACAATCTGATCGAGGTTTCACCATACTCCCAGCTCAAAACATTTACGGAATTAGCATTATATGCCATTTTTCTAAAATTACAGCTAACTATACAATATGTAATGACTTCACGAATCAGTCATCTGATGTACTGTGTCAGTGTACCGGAAGTTGGATGACAAAATGCGGAAGTGCGAAGTATTAAAAGTGGGCAAGGCGGAATAAGGTCAATACAACAAACACACGTTTCAACAAACAAAGCAAGTGACCAAAACAAGAAAGTTGTGCCATGGCTTTTAAAACACTGTAGGCCAATCAGGAGCAAGCAATCAGCTGGAAGTGGCCAATCAGATGTCTTCTAGGCAGAGAGACAGATGAGACAAGACAACCATAGGATTGTTACAGCATTTTATTAAAATCTATACCCAATAAATGCACTTAATCCACATATTTATATAGGCATCCTGTAGTTTTCAGGCTGACCTCTTTTGAATAGGCCCGTAAACACACCAGCAGAACACCTGGGCATCATGCTGGCAGGTTTTGCATGGGCATCCACCTTTGTATTTCCATCAGGAAACGTAAAAAAAAACTAGTTTGCATATGTCTGCTAGTCTTCCACCCTGCTCTCCAGTATTTACAGTGGCTCAGCAAAACAAGCATTGCATGAGCATTCCTGTATAAATGAAAACCACCCCACACTTACCCAGCACACACCCGCTCACATTCCACTGTATTTGAATAGCCACGTCGCTGGCTAAAATAGATCGCGCTTTGAATACTGCTTTCAGTTACTGTGCAGCTATTTTACTCAACTAAACCACACTGAAGTGAAAGTTTAAAAATGTGAAGTGATACAAGCGTCACGTTTTGCGCCACGTGTTCAAAGCATTATATGAATGACTCCATGTTCTCCTGAAAGGTTTCTTCACCCAGAAATGAAAACATGTTTAAGTTTTAATCATTTTTTTAGCTTTTTTTTTTTTTAAATAAAGGAGAAAGACATTAAGTAAAACTCCTTTGTACTACAGTATACAGTTAAGATCTAGAAAGACCACAAAAAAGTGCCATTAAAGAAGCCTTTCATGCAGTTTCTCTGGTCTTCTACAGTCACATTATTCTTTGAGTTGAATTATTTTACTTAATCTTCCACTTAAAGCCTTTTACATATTTGGGTTTATACTTAAAGGAACTCTCCATTTATTTTACAGCTCCTCTAGAGTTAAAATGTAGAGTTTTATCCTTTTTGAATCCATTCAGCCGATATTCGGGTCTAGTGGGAGCACTTTTAGCTTAGCTTAGCATAGATCATTGAATCAGATTAGACCATTAGCATCTCGCGCAAAAAATGAATAAAGAGATTTGGTAGTTTGCCTATTTAAAACTGGAGTCTTTTGTAGTTTCATCGTGTACTATGACTGACAGAAAAAATTAAAAGTTGCTATGGCCGAAATGGCTAGGAACTGGCAGAAGCACTTTTAGCGGAGCTTAACATAAATCATTGAATTGGATTAGACCGTTAGCAGATGTAATAATTAAGAATTTTATATCCTATAATGAAATTGTGCCTGTTGCTTCATCTTTACTATTAGTTGTAGCACTAAATAAATAAAAAAAGAGGGGGGTTCATTAGATGTTGATTAGATGTTGTTTATTATTTATTATATTTAAAAATAAAAATAGCTTGATCTGTGGTGTTACTTGTAGACTTGAAATTTGTACTACAGTATACAGTCACGATCTAAAAAGACCACAAAAACGTGCCATCAAAGAAGTCTTTCATGCCGTTTCTCAAGTCTTCTTCAGTCACATTACTCTTTCTGTTTTGGACTTTGATTATTTCACTAAAAATGTTCCACGTAAAACCTCTACATGTGTACTTTTATTCTTAAAGGAACATTTTTTTGTGTAAATGTGCTCGTTTTACACCTCCTCTAAAGTTAAACTGTAGAGTTTTATCCTTTTTGAATCCATTCAGTTGATATTTGGGTCTGGCGGGAGCTTAGCTTAGCATAGATCATTGAATTGGATTAGACCATTAGCATCTTACTCAAAAAATAACCAAAGCCTTTTGATAATTTTCCCAATTAAAGCTTGACTCTTCTGTAGTTTCATTACATGTGAAGACTTTCAGAAAAGAAATTAAGTTTTCTAGGCTGATATGCCTTGATACGCTCTAAATGATATGCCTAAACTCTGATTCGGGCGTAATAATCAAGGGATTTTGCTGTCGTACCATGACTTATGTTTTAAAATAAAAATACCTTAGGCTGTGTTGTTAGTCGTAGACCTAAAATTTGTACTACAGTATACAGTCAAGATCTAAAAAGACCACAAAAGAGTGTCATCAAAGAAGCCTTTCATGCAGTTTCTCAAGTCTTCTACAGTCACATTATATATTATAATAGTTAAGTCGATGTTTTTACTGACTTTTCTTAAGTAAAATCAACTTGTTGCTTTAAAAGAAACCAATCTCTCAGTTTAAGTGTGGTTGAGCCAATGTTGCTTTGTTGGAGCACTCAAAAACCCAAATCCATGTGGCACAGAGAAAACTCAGCAGCTCTCAGATTGCAGCACTTGTACGTCTAGTATATTCAGAGTTTCGTAAATGCTCTTTTCTTCTCTATAGTGCTTCCTGTGTGGTTGGGAGTATCGTAAATTGTGACTGGGCATCGTTATGCCAGTGCCTCGTTCAGGAAACCCATGCTGTGTGATTCTACCATTGCACTTTGATCAGATAAACTCTTATGTGTGTGTGTGGCGAGTGTTTGAACACTTCATTCCTGCAGCATTCCCTCTGGATTGAGTTAAATGATCACAGTTACACTTAAACGCAGCTTTTGGGAAGCCACGTGTGAAGTCTGGACGAGACTGGATGAAGGAAATCTGCCCTGGAATAACCGGCGCTCGCGGGTCTGGACATTCCTGAAGGATGACGCCTGTGATTTACTGAACCTTCAATCATTGCAATCTGGGAACAGCAGACTTAAAGCTTTATTTGTGAAGCTTGTGTTTATCTGAAAAGGTTTTTTTCGATGGCGTCTCTTCGTTTCAGGAAGGAAGGCAAACTTTAATTCCAGACGTGGGACGTTTGGAATTTGAACAATGATGTTGTGCAAGCTCGTGGCAGAAGGGCTGGGATGTTTGTGACATTTTTTCATGCTTCGAAAACAGCCTCACGGTCCAAATATGTGACAGTGCACGCTGCTTTCAGGCATATTGAGCGCTCGGTGATCGGATATCCCCCTCAACTATATTTGGCATGATTAGTCATGTCAGAAATACAAAAAGGAGCTTCACAGACTTCCCTTCGCTCTGACGTCACAATGCATTCAATGTTACCTTGTGGGAAAGTCATCTTTTTTGTTTTTAGTGCACATGCATGGCTTTACATTACAGATGATGGATGCTTTTTTAGTTGCGATCTTGGATTCGCCGAGCATTTTTAAACATGCAGGAACAGGTTTTCATCACACAATAATTCCCACACACACCCACATTCTTTTTCCCACGCTTTTCACTGCTGCCAGAACTCTGGTTTAGGTTGACTAACAAGGAGTTTTGAACTTTTCATTTGTTCATTTAAAGGTGCTGTATGTAAGCTTTTGACTCCTCTAAAGCGTACAAATACCATAATATGTTTGCAGATATTCAAGAAACGTGCCAAGTGAACATGCTTGTTTGAAAAACAATGCTGAAGTCAGATATTCTGCTTTGAAAATGTATTTTCCGTGCAGGAACGCTGTCTTTGTTTTGGTAATTTTAACCTGCCCAGTGCCAATTTAGCCAATTATATCACAGCACTCTGGGTTGCCTTGGTGGAAAACAGCGTATTTCATTCATTAATTCCTTCAGAAAGGCTCTGAAATCATGCGTCCGTGACCGAAATGTGACCTCCGGTAGACAGTAGCAGACTCCGAAATGAGACGCAGATTCAGAGTTCCACATGAGGTTATTAATTAGCAAATGATATAAATATATCTAATGTAAGCATTAGGTGAGCAGGTTACATTGTAACCGCGTGTCCTACACGACACGCTACATGACGAGATGCGCTGCAATTTAGCTTTTTGCACCAGATGAAACACGACAGAAATTTAAATACAGCCATTCAGAAGCTCAGAATATGCGCTCACTCGCGAAATGGTAAGGTTTATAATCTATTTAATACATATTAACCCTCTTTAACATTATTAAATGTAGATGCTCAATCACTGTTTAGTTATAAATGTTTAGTATGTTTAGTTATAAAGTTTAATTTCAATTAGTTTATTTTATCTTCATGATCTGAGGTGAACTATCTGCTGCTGCTTTCAGTATATGGCAATAAATGTCATGTAAAATGGCATTCAAACTCACATTGTTAGCATTTAACACTGAATAAAGCACATGAGGTGTAGCTGAGGTGATCATTGTCAGTTTTCTGTTGTTCAGCTGTAAGAAATAGAAGCCGTTTCTAATATATCAATTCGAGGTGTTGGTTAGGACAAAAACTCCTTTTAATATGGAGAATATTCCCTCTATCGGGTGTTTTTATTTAGAGCAAGGTTTAAATCACTCGCTCCTGTCCTCAATCTGGCAACCTGCGCTTACATTTGTTTTGATCCAGGAGTGCAATACCTCGTCCAACCACTGGGTGTCAAACTTACATACTGCACCTTTAAAGCACAGGTGTCAAACGCAAGTCTGCACAGTGTAGTTCCAACCAAGAAGCGAACTACAGGGGGTTTGGTGGGGATTTACCCCCCACCAAGTAATACTGGATCCCCCTGATGGACGTCAAAACAAGATGTATGTTGGGGTCAAACCTTTAATACAAAGATACATTTCACTCTCATCTATATTTTAAATAATAATGTTAAGAATTCAAATAATAGATCATATAAATATACATTTGACCACCCTTAAAACTATTGTGCAAGCATAATTGCGCCATTCAGTCTATTCCTGGAAAAAGTCTGAAGTTGGTTCACTAGTGTTTACTAGACTGTTTTCTCGTAAAATAGTTGTCTGTATCTACACATAGCCTGAAAATAAAGTCAAATTAGATGAATAACAACGTTTGTAATTTGGCCAACAGGTAACACTTTATTCCGATGGTCCATTTGAGTATTAGTAGACGGTCTACTTAATATATGTTGATTCTGACATTCAACAGACATTTAACTGTCTATAAGAAACCGTGTAAGTACATGTCAACTTACACTAACCCTACCCCCAACCCCAACCTAACAGTCTACTTATAATCTAATGAGAATTAGTTGCAATGTAACTTAAATTCAACAAAAGGACCATCAAAATAAAGTGTGACCGACCAACATCTGAAATAGAGAATACTGTAGGTCAGAATACACTGAATATCCCTCAAAATGCTGAAAACTACAATGTGTTTAACAGGGCTCAACAATAAGGACTGCCCGATGGCCCGGGGACAGTGTGAGAGATGCTCGCGACAGTAGCCAAAACCGTTACTGGCCCGATCAGGCCAGTGCTGCCTTGTCACTAAAGTTTAATTTGCCTGCGACTATTTGTCAATTGCATGCATATATAGTCTTAAAATCAAGAAATAGTTTGTGTTTTAAAGTATTTGAACGCTACCTTCTCTGTGAAGTCGTAAATACCATATTGCTTTTTTGGTTCCTCTTATCTGATTGGATGTTGTGAGCACGTTATTTTTTTCCATAACCTGGTAAAAACCACAACAGCGAAGAGACGACAACATGACGGCAACATCAAATTATGAGGCTAAAAGAAAATGGCAGTTTTGTGATGTTTTTTTTTTTTTTTGGTGGGGCCAGTGAAAAATTTGGCAGGGCAAGTAAAAATCAGAACAACTGGTCCAATCGGGCCTGAAGAAAAAATCCTTAGTGTTGAACCCTGTGTTTAATTTAGTGATGTGACGTTGTGCGCCGAGGCTTCGAAGCATGCATCAAAAAAACATCTCGCAGTGAAGCAGTATACCAGAGCTTGATTTGTTTTGCCAAAATCACGTGATCAGTGACGTCCAAAGCATCATTTTCGCCTATTCCCAAGTTACTGTTTCAAATTTTGATTCAAAGTTTTGAACACCTTTGTGGCCTAATATAATGTATAGCAAGAGATTAGGCGTCGACACATTTCTACTGTTTCAAAGCACAGCACCGGTCCCACGCACCAGTTATTCAACTAAAATACAAGAGTTATTTATAGTGAACGACTTTTGAACCATACTAAAGTGTATTATGTACAACAGGGATCACCAAACTTGTTCCTGGATGTCCGGTGTCCTGCAGATTTTAGCTCCAACCCTAATCAAACACACCTGAACAAGCTAATCAAGCTCTCACTGGGTATACTTGAAACATCCAGGCAGGTGTTTTGAGACACGTTGGAGCTAAACCCTGCAGAGACACCAGACCTCCAGGACCGAGATTGGTGATCCCTGATGTACAACTATTTTTAAAGAAGGTCACTGCATATTGTAGTATAGTGTGTAACGCAGGCCTGAGAGGTGATTGCAGCCTCTACTCCTCACACCGATAGCCGCCTCCCGTGCAGAAATCGCCAGTTTGATGCCCGCTCGGGATGGATTGGCAGGTGTAGAACCAGTTGGGATACGATAAACACACATTCTTTTAAATACCATGGATTTTACTAGAGTCATCTGTGGTGTAATGTAACATCTTAAGCCGCCTTTCCACTGCACACGACATTTGGACACGACTCTCGGAATACGCCCCCTTGTGGCAGTCGCACAGTATTTTCAGTGCACCATGGGGGAGACGCTGATTCTAGCAGTGTTTAAAATAAAGGATTCTCGCAGTGTCCGAAATAGGAGTGCACGAGCAAAAGCCCTTATTATCCGTGTGTTCACCATGGTTGATTAAATGAATGAATAAATGAATACTGAAACTCATAGGCCGCAAAAAATGTCTTTAATAATATTTTTATTACTCATTTATGAATAGAAATGTTTTTTTTTAAATACAGATTTTTTCTGATTTAAAAAAATAATGAAAAAACCTTATATCTTATCTCGCGTACACGGACCTGCTTGGACAACACTGAAATACATCACTTCCGGTCGGCTGGTCGCATACGGTCTAGGCGCAGGAGTTCAAATATTTCAACGGATCCGCGGCTCAAATCTGATCCGAATTTCCCGCATACGGAGATGATCGGATCTCCACGCACCTCCCGGACTACTCTCCATTGGAAATGAATGACTTCCGGTCTGTCGCTTGTCGTTTGTCGAGTGCAGTGGAAAGGCGGCTTTAGATGTAAAAAAAACCCCTACAGTTTATACTATTGTTGTATTACTACAGGAATGAGTTGGTCAGTTGTGAATGTTTGAATATTTTCCCACACTTTAACCAGCAGAGGAATTTGGAAGGCTTCGATTAACGAACCTCTTTCCAATACAACTGAGTAGAACGGTTCACTGGTTCAGAAAGCTTCATTTTACCATCATTTTACCATCACTAGTTTAATTAATCAACAAATTAGGCCAATTTTAAAGAATGCATAAATGACTGAAGCATGTATTACGCAAACCACAAAGGTTGACTGACCCCCGACCCCCCCGATCGTCAGTGTATAATTCACACACTGGTTCCAACCCTAATTAAACACACCTGATCAAACTAATTGAGTCTTTCAGGCTTGTTTGACCTACAGCAGGGGTGTCCAAACTCGGTCCTGGAGGGCCGGTGTCCTGCTGAGTTTAGCTCCAACCTGCTTCAACACTCCTGCCAGGAAGTTTCTAGTATATCTATTAAGAGCAGTGTTGGGTGTAACGCGTTACTAAGTAACGCATTACTGTAATTAAAATACTTTTCCACTGAAAAAGTAAAGTAACTAATTACTGTTCATTTTTAGGTATTTTAATTACAGTTACTTATAATGTACCTGCGTTACATTGTAAAATAATTAAACTCGCTGAATAATCTTACACAATTTTATTAATTTATGTTCTAAAGGTAAAAGTAAACTCTGGCGCTTTAAAATCATCGTAGTGCAGATGCATGTGATAGCGCCGCGCGCCAGTTTGCTGCTAGTCATAAAGCGGAAGATGTCGGACTCAGCTGAAGCGAGTGGCTGTTTTACGAAATGAAAATATTCCCAGACAAGAACATTACAGTATTCATCAATTTATTTGCCCTCATTGTGCACCTGCGTGCTGTAGCGCGCGGCTTTTTCAAGGCTATCGCGCACCTTACATGGGCTGGTTCATGAAGATTACTATGAGAAAGGCTAGGATGACTACGCAGATGTGACAGAGGGAGTCGGCGAATTTAACATGACTGATGCTGCTCTGTTTACAGAGTAATAAGACACCTTTTGCTCGATCGGATCACAGGTAAACTAGAGAGACACAATCCAGTTCACAAACATGCCGTATAAATCTTAAGCCTTTTGTCCACTTCCGATCATACTGCACGGGCTTTCATTCTAATACCGCGAACAATAATGCTTTTTTTGTAAAGATTGCCTGATCCTGCCTGATCGATAGATATGCAGAATAATATTTAAGAAGGTTACGTTGCATACTAAAAATTATTATGCATGTAATTATAGATTTTTTTTAATAGAATATAATAAAGATGATTCAGAAAACTAAAAGGCTAAACTATATTGATTTCATGTTTGACTCATATGTTTTATCTAAGTATTTATTATTTACAGAGTTAAATTTTCATTATTTGTCCACTCAAGGTTCATAGGGATTTCAAAAAGTATTTAGTTAAGTTACTTATTGAGTAATTAAGTAACTTTTCAGACACAGTAATTAGAAAAGTATTTTAAATACAATATTGATTAAGTCATTAGTAATTAATTACTTTTTTTAAAGTAACTTACCCAACACTGATTAAGAGCTTGATTAGCTGGCTGAGGTGTGTTTGAATTAGCCTGATTTCACGAGAAAACACGTTTTGCCAGGTTAGTGGCTAATTCGTACATTTTCGTACGACTAAACTCGTACAAATTCGTACGATTTAAAAAAGGAAGCGTGGCACCAAACCCCACCCCTAAACCCAACCGTCACTGGGTGATGAGCAAATCGTACTAAATTGTATGAATTAGATCGTATGAATTCATATGAATTAGCCACTAAATGAAAAGTTACGAATTGCTATGAGATAGCGTTGGTTTGATTAGGGTTAGAGCTAAACTCTCCAGGACACCGGGCCTCCAGGACCGAGTGTGGACACCCCTGACCTACAGGTAAGTATGTTGGAGATGTGTTGGAGCCAGAGTTTGACACCCCTGATTTAAAGGAATATTACCCTAAACTGAAAATCCTGTCATCGTTTACTTACAAGTTTGGAAAAATGTTGAAAACCAGTAACCATTAACATCCACAGTATATGTTTTTCCTCCTATGGAAGGCAATGGTTACCGGTTACAAAATGAATTGTGTGTTAAACAACCAATAGAGCAGTGGTTCTCAAACTGGTGCACAAGCTTCCTTCTAGTGGTACGCGGAGGAATCTCTGAATAATTAAAGTAAAAAAATGAACACACTTTTAACCCTTTGACGGTTACACGATAACACCGATGTGATCAGTCTATTGATTTTAATAGGCTAAACCTTTTATTTAAGTGGCTTACAATAATAAATATTCTTAATTAGAATAATTAATCAGCCTTGTATTTGAACTGTGCAGTGCTGTAGCTGCTTCATTAGGCCTATACGCTACTGTACTTCAATACCGCTTATTATGGTGGTACTTGAAAAGACATTTTTTTCTGAGGTGGTACTTGGCTAAAAAAGCTTGAGAACCACTGCAATAGAGAACTAACTGAGGGAAATTAATTGGTAAATTTTCATATTTGGGGTGAACTATCACTTTAAAAAGCCCTGCTGTGTGATTTGAGCGTTTGAAGCACAGGTGTTTCAAAGCATAATGATTTCAGATGGAACTTTCTCATCACTTCACATCAGCCGCCCACCTTTAATAAGTTAACCAATGCATTTCCTCTTTACTTTCACATCTGAAAGCCTAAAAGTTTTGAACGCCAGGTGACCAAACCACCCCCATATACATATATTTGTTGGCACCACCACAATGTGCTCATTGTCCCCAGTGCATCGTGGAGTTAATAAACAGATTGTTTTCCCCAGGAAACTGCAGCCAGTGTTGTCAAGGCGTTCACTGAGCCTCTATTCATTCACAACCTACAGACAGATTTTGAATCGTTGCGGCAAACCGTGTCGGGTGAAGTGGGCGTCGCCAAGCGCGCTCAAGAGAAAGTCTGTGTGTGTGGACCTGTGACTCTACATGAATGACTCAAGTGAATAACACCCGTGAAACCACTATTTCAAAAGGAAAAAGAGGAGGAACAGGGCACATCTTCAACATTCGCAGTGGAACTGGCGTGCGCAACTGCGCAAAGTCTCTCCAAAGTCACTTGGTAACTTTGGCGCACAAGTGCAGCTTCACTCTCCTACAGTTTTCATTGCGGGTAAGTGCACATTAAACTCCCTAATCTACTGACTGGTCATTGTTTAAAAGAAAAAGTAGAATGTTTAAACTATGTTTACTTTCTGCTGCATTTTAACCAGCATGTAAACTTTTACAGTTAGATGTGTCCTCTGCTCTAGTAGTCTAGTATAAAAATGAGTCAGAATGTGCGCGTGCACTGGTGTGTGTTCCTCCAATCACCAAGACTGCATGTTTTCTAAAGTGCTGCCAGAGCAATGCTGCTTTTTATCAGTGCATACTTAGTATGCTTCGAGGTGTGCTGTCATTTGCAAAGAAACTTTGCAGGCGTTCTTACATAAGATGCATTGAGTTATTCGGGTCATTTTATTCTCATTGGGCGCTCGATGAACATATAAGAGGAAGCCTGCGGTGCAAGCATGAGATAGTGTTTGTGACTTCCTGTTCCTCTTCAGAAAAGACACTTTTATTTGGAATAGCTACGCGCGTTTCCATATGGCAGGCACACAGATTTAGTGCACTGTTAATGGGTTTTTATGTGCTTAGGATGATGTAGACGTCCACAAACTGTTCTTGTGACTAGAGCTCACATGAAGGCATAATTAGATGTCGCGCAGCGAAGCGTTTGACCCGTTAGCGAGGCCCGGTCTGTGGTTAGTTACTGTGTCGAGTCACGTACTTGGTAGTTCCAGGCTACGTCACGCTGAGGGGGGCGTGGCCCGCGGCTTGTCAAATTCCACATCTGAGCGTTTGTATCTGGGTAGAAAAGCGCGCGCGTGTTGGCTGCGTGTCAAACCGTGCTATTCTCACTTCCTAGATGACGGACTGCTAGGGTGCTTAAATGCAATGCGCCGAAGGTGCTCATAGTGGACGTTTACAAAAGTTTCTGCAGTATATTTATCGATCATCATTGAGTTTGTGTTCAAACATAACTTATTTAAATATAAGTATGGAGTATGGAAACTAATATATTTAAGCTAGTTTATTGAATATATATATATCAGCTAGTATAGTTTTTTTGGTTTAAAAAACAGACACAAGACAATTAAACTAACATTACAAACCCTGATAGGAAGTAAAATTATTAATGATACTACTACTAATTATAATAATATGTTAACTTCTTGCAATTAGACACGCAGGATTTTTTCAAGCACATATTTTGAAAATAAAACACAAATGGACAATTTTAAATGCCGTTATATTAGTATTAATACTATGTTTGACTCATTTTATATTGGCTTGACGCGCTCAAACGCGACGCAACGACCCAAGACGTTAATCATGACGCATGAAACTGCACTCGCCCCTAAGCGTTAATCAACTTTTGACCCTTTTTAGTGTGAGAAAGCGATATAATCCCGCTCGTTTGAAGCTGTTTTTCTCCTTATTCGTGTTGTGTTTAACCGTCACCTGGAACTTCCTCTCATCGCCCATTCATGTGGTTTAGTAGCCGCGGCCCGCGCCTGAGGTAATTTCCAAAGTCCACACACTATTAGACAAACATGAGAAGTATAGTATAGCTTCTCATTAAGTTCAACATAAGAAGCGAAATATATTGATAAAATCTGTCTAGAGTTTGTCTTAAAGCATCATTTGGCCGGTTTAACCCCTTAACTGCCCACTTTTTGAGTTTACACTTGAAAATGATGTATGATAATGGAAATAATGTATGATATGTAGGCTAGTTTGACAAATAAGTTCAAGTTTATACATATAAAGTAATAACAATTTATTAAAATTAGTACTGAAAACGTCCAAGAGCCGGATTGTTAGAAACCGGTAACCATTTACTTCCATAAGAGGACACACAATGGTTACAGGTTTGTTTACAAATATGTTTGTGTGTTCAACAGAAAAAATAATGATCAAAACACTCAAATATGTTTGTGTCAAGTGAAAGATGAGTAAATTGATTATTTTTTGTGAATTATTCCTTTTAAGGAGGTTAAAATATTGAAATAACATTGATATAGGCCCAAATCCAAATTTCTGGTACGGTTTATTTTCATGCTTGTATATTGAGTGATGCATTATTAGCATTAACATTAGCATACATGTTATTCAGTTTAGTAATATGGTCTAAATAGTTAAGTACAGTTTAATATGTAACATATTTTACTATTATAGTAGAGTAGCTAAATTAATACACCAAAATACCATAGTTTTACCATGACTGTAACAGGAAAGGGGGCGTTTTTCTTCGTGTATGACTGTGCAAAGTCAATTCACAGTGCAAATTTGCAGTGCTGCTGATTATTTGCATATCTGAAGTGAAGGAAGGAGCAGATATTGAACTGAAAGTAAGCACTCTAAGAAGTCGTCATGTGTTTGTAATCTCACGTTTGTAGCTTATTTTACACTGCCTAGTATTAGTTAGGCAGCTCTGGTTTCCAGTAAAACCTGTTACTGCTGTCCGCACAGGCGGAAGTGAGTTTACATTCATAAAAACTCTCGTTGTGTCTATTGTTCTGTTTGAGATGAGTGTGAAATGACTGTACGCTATCAAACACTGTTCGTCGGTATAGTTTGTGGGTTTATAGACGGTACATTATATTTCAAAGTTTGACGCGAGTCATTTTCAGTTCTGAGGTTGAGTGTGTGAGAGGGAAACCTGTGAATCACAGACTTGATTTTATTTTGTATGATCAGTCAGACTAGGAAAAAGAAACCTAAAAGGCAAAATCTAAATATATTTCTTAAAAACGATGCTCATCTGACAGATAAAAGGGGATCAGTCAACTAGACGTGGCCCACGTGCTGTGATGAATTTCTGAGGGCCTCGTGTGTTTCTCCTAGGTTGTTCTGCCATCTAGTGGACGTTTGTGTCAACTACTATAAACATCAACTGAAGTACATGTAATTAGAGTGGTAGTCAGGGGCGCCGCTAGCAATTTTGGGCCCCATGAAAAAATATGAGGATGGGCCCCCTACTACCAAGCTAGCTATTTAAACTCTTTGTCCGCGATGTAGTTATACTGACCTATGCATTTTATTATTGATTTTGTCCACTACTTATCAGTATTTAGTAAGAGAACGACCATGACTGTAGCTAGCAGATGATTTATTGCTCAAATGTAAACGTAGTACAAAAAAAGGAACAGAAATAAAATATTCACTGAAAATTTTTTCCCCCAATTTCTGTTTAACGGAGTGAAGATTTTTTTAACACATTTCTAAACATAATAGTTTTAATAACTCATCTCTAATCACTGATTTCTTTTATCTTTGTCATGATGACAGTAAATATTATTTGACTAGATATTTTTCAAGACACTTCTATACAGCTTAAAGTGACATTTAAAGGCTTAACTAGGTTAATTAGGTTAACTAGAAGGTTAGGGTAATTAGGCAAGTTATTGTATAACAGTGGTTTGTTCTGTAGACTATCAAGAAAAAAAATTGCTTAAAGGGGCTAATAATTTTGACCTTAAAATGGTTTTTAAAAAATTAAAAACTGTTTTTATTCTAGCCAAAATACAACAAATAAGACTTTCTCCAGAAGAAAAAATATATCAGACATACTGTGAAAATTTGCTCT
>CAIGQQ010040406.1:5129092-5149925 GCA_903798035.1 Danio albolineatus | reverse complement strand
TGTGTGTGTGTGTGTGTGTGTGTGTGTGTGTGTGTGTGTGTGTGTGTCAGTGAAGCTGCTCTGTCATCATGAGTGTGTACCGATCTGCAGGTCATATGAGCTCATGCCAGAGACTATTGATCAGCTTTACAGGTCTATTGTGTTTGACAGCAGGATGCCAGTGTCTGCTGTCCCTGGAGGAGTCTGTAAGAGGAGAGTATTGATCATGGGTTTTTGTGCGGCATGCAGTGAGAATCAAGCTGGAGTGTGTTCTCACAGGTTCAGCTGTGCAAAGAGGTGTGTGTGTGTGTGTGTGTGTGTTTAATGTGAGCCAGACATCACTCACTCTTACTGACTGACTGTGCACTTGTTTGCTCTTTGTTTTGTCCACCTTTTTTATGCCCCACGACGCTTTCCGTCAATTAGAGGGACTTTTGTTAAGAGTATAGTTCACTTCCAGAATGAAAAATGTCATTTACTGGCTTTGACGTATACTGGTATGTTGTAATAACCAGTGTTGTGCTAGTTAGGGATGCCCCGATCGATCGGCCGAAGATCGGTATCGGCCGATAACCACATTTTATGACTCGATCGGTACTCGCTAACTTGGCCGATCTTACGAACCGATCAAAATTGATTTAATTAAATCTAACGAATTGCATCAAACTACTCAAATTTGTTCATTAATATAAGTTTACATTTTTTTTTTGTTTGTTTGCTTTTATTTTGTCCTGCTCAGGCTTGTATTGGACAATGTTTAAGTTAAATCAGACTTCTCCATTTTAGGAGATGAAATGTTTATTTTGTCCTTCACCGTTCACTGTACTACTGGACAATGTTTAATTAAACCTTGTGGGTTGCATCAGCCTGCTCAATTTATTTGTATTATTTTTGTCTCTAATTCAGTATCCTGATATGCATAGTGTTATGCATTAACCCCATTGTAAAAGCATATTAAAATATTCACTGTATAATAAATACTTATTTGTGATTATTTAGTACTCTGTTAAAACAATAGTTTTATTACATATAGTGTTAAAATGTAACAAAAATATAACAAAGGCAACAACAATAGTATTACTTTATCTGAAAAAAAGTTAATGGTGAT
This sequence comes from Danio albolineatus, assembly GCA_903798035.1. Taxonomy (NCBI): domain Eukaryota; kingdom Metazoa; phylum Chordata; class Actinopteri; order Cypriniformes; family Danionidae; genus Danio; species Danio albolineatus. The sequence goes on along the minus strand of CAIGQQ010040406.1, from coordinate 5,148,838 downwards.
CAGAGAGCTTACATATCAGTTATATAAACTTGAAGCATCAGAATTGGCATTGGTATCGGCCGATCAGCATGACAAAAAATCGGTACTCAGTATCCATGGCAAAAATCTTGATCGGAGCATCCCTAGTGCTAGTTATTGAAAAATAGGGACTGGTTAGTTACTAGATACTTCATGTAAAAAGTAATTCGATTACACAGATGCAGGGGCGATAGACGGTGACTACGTTTACATGGACATCAGTCATCTAATTATTTGCCAAATTATTAATTTGTTGACGTTAACTGCAGTTCAGCACTTTCACTTTCATTCAGGAACATTTCCTTCATGCCCTCCGTGACAAACAAGATACTGGATGCGAGGAACACTTTGATCAACTTCACAGTTTTAATTGATTTGCATTATAAAAACACAAGACAGAAAATAGTTGCTTAAAGTTGCTTTAGAGTCAAAAAAAGTTTGCATTTAACCCTTAAAGCGTCACGAAACACCCAAAACCCTTTTTTTTCAGATGTTGACAGTCATATATGAGTACCACGCTGCTTTAAACACTATTAGCACACATATACTCAGTGTTGGGTGTAACGCGTTACTAAGTAATTACTGTTCATTTTTAGGTATTTTAATTACAGTTACTTATAATGTACCTGCGTTACATTGTAAAATAATTAAACTCGCTGAATAATCTTCATTCATCATTCATTTTCTTTTCGGCTTAGTCCCTTTATTAATCCGGGGTCGCCACAGCGGAATGAACCGCCAACTTATCCGGCATTTGTTTTACGCAGCGGATGCCCTTCCAGCCACAACCCATCTCTGGGAAACACATTCATACATTCTCATTCACACACATACACTATGGACAATTTAGCTTACCTAATTCACCTGTACCGCATGTCTTTGGACTGTGGGGGAAACCGGAGCACCCGGAGGAAACCCACGCAACCACGGGGAGAACATGCAAACTCCACACAGAAATGCCAACTGGCCCAACCGGGACCTGCCCCAACCGGGGATCGAACCAGCGACCTTCTTGCTGTGAGGCGAACGTGCTACTCACGCGCCACCGTGGCGCCCGCTGAATAATCTTACACAATTTTATTAATTTATGTTCTAAAGGTAAAAGTAAACTCTGGCGCTTTAAAATCATCGTAGTGCTGATGCATGTGATAGCGCCGCGCGCCAGTTTGCTGCTAGTCATAAAGCGGAAGATGTCGGACTCAGCTGAAGCGAGTGGCTATTTTACGGAATGAAAATATTCCCAGACAAGAACATTACAGTATTAATCAATTTATTTTTCCTCATTGCGCGCCTGTGTGCTGTAGCGCGCAGCTTTTTCAAGGCTATCGCGCACCTTACATGGGCTGCTTTATGAAGGTTACTATGAGAAAGGCTAGGATAACTACGCAGATGTGACAGAGGGAGTCGGCGAATTTAACATGACTGATGCTGCTCTGTTTACAGAGTAATAAGACACCTTTTGCTCGATCGGATCACAGGTAAACAAGAGAGACACAATCCAGTTCAAAAACATGCCGTATAAATCGGCATGTTTTTTGTCCTTTTGTCCTACAGCCTTTTGTCCACTTCCGATCATACTGCACGGGCTTTCATCCTAATACTGCCAAAAATAATGTTTTTTTTGTAAAGATTGCCTGATCCTGCCTGATCGATAGATATACAGAATAATATTTAAGAAGGTTACATTGCATACTAAAAATTATTATGCATGTAATAGATTTTTTTTAAAATAGAATATAATAAAGATGATTCAGAAAACTAAAAGGCTAAACTATTTCATGTTTGACTCATATGTTTTATCTAAATATTTATTATTTACAGAGTTACATTTTTATTATTTGTCCACTCAAGGTTTATAGGGATTTCAAGAAGTATTTAGTTAAGTTACTTATTGAGTAATTAAGTTACTTTTCAGACACAGTAATTAGATAAGTATTTTAAATACAACATTGACTAAGTAATAAGTAATTAGTAAATAATTACTTTTTTAAAGTAACTTACCCAACACTGCATATATTACACTAAAAATTGAAAATTGGTTGTTTTTGCTTTTGTTTAGAGCAAATTCGGTTTGAAAAGAAAGTTTGAAGCTACGTCACGGCGATGAGATCATTGTCATTAGCTACGTTTCCATCCAGCTATTTTTATTCGCTGATGGTTGATGAAAACGCCATGATGCGCATACATTTTGAAAATGCGCATAAACAATGTAAGAGTAGGATAAACTTTTTATTCGATAAGAAAAGATGCGCATAAACTGTGATGGAAACACTTTTACCACAGAAATTCCAGTGTGCGCATTAAAAAAACCATGTGATTTTGTTATAAGTGATTTTTGTTACCATGTGATAATAATGTGTGTAAATGGACAAACCAGCAGGCTGAGCACATCGTCAAACATCTGAAATGTTGTTTTGGTCATTCTAAAACACCTTACTGTTTCAGTAGTTGTGTTATTATATTATTAATGACCTCCAGAATCAAGAGCGTCTGTGCTCCGCGTCTGACACCTTCAAACGCCACAGAGTGTTCACTGCATGTCAGGATTGCCTTCTGAGGCACAAGTCATTTATTAAATGAAGAAATGATTGACACAGCTTCTCCTACTGCAGCAAATTACGTTTTTACTGTTGATATTTGGCGCCAGTTAATCAGGAAGTGATGATTTTGTCTGCTTTGACTCGTTGGATGGAAACGCTGCTTTATTCGCACGTCTTTTATGTGATCATCTAGATTTGCGCATAACGTTCATTCGCATTTTTGGATGGAAACATAGCTACTGAGATCATTGTGTAAATTCCAGCATTGAGTCTGGTGCCTCATACACAACGTGTCTTTATGGTGGTTGGTTGACATCCACCAATCCCACAATGTGTCGTAAACAAGAAGATGAAAGCTAGACTGAAGCAAAAATTATTTAATTTACCAAGTAACGAACAAATGTATCATATTGTAACAATAACGGAGTTCATATATTTAAGAAGTAATGAGTTACAGTATTAGTTTCTGTCAAAAGTAATGCTGTAACATACGCATTATTGCCCAACACTGTTGATAACACACCTGACACACACTTTAAGCTCCAGACCTGCACACTGATCAAAATCATTCTGCTGGTCATCAGTTCAGGCCTTTGTTTGATTTGCCGCCTGACTAATTTCTGTTGTTGTTGTTCATCTGAAGTTTTAATTCCCATTTTGTACACCTGCCAAAGACCAGATGACCTGTTCACATCCTGATATGGAACAATTGGGATTTTATAGGGTGTCCATACTTTTTCACATGACTGTAAGTCTGGAACAGTGATCAGCTGGTTTCATAGCCTTACATTTGTAGTGCATTGTATTAGGAAGCTAGCCTAGCTCTCGCAGGAATGGTGAAATCAGCCTGTTTTGTGATGCAAATGATCTCCACTTCCTGTTGATGGAATTGACGCTGCTCGTAAACTCAGTCCTGGAGTCACCACAGAATGTTCCAGTTTCATTTTTCAGACTTTTCAAACCCTCTACCTGGTAAACTGTGAGTTGTAGGAGTCGAGAGCGGAGGCTTTTTACAAGCACGAAACACCTGAGGTGTGAAACAAAGCTGAAAAACAGTAAACGTTTTATTCAACACTGAAGTGTGCACTTCATTTAGTGCTTCAATACTTTCTCTCATCACAGTTTAAAGCCAAACACTTCAGGCGAAGATGGTGACTTTTTTTTTGACCGTATCAGGTTGTTTTGTTTACAGTTTTTCTGAAATTGTGCACAGCACCTCATAACATGTATATTTATTTATAACAAATATATAACATGTATATTTATAACAAATCTGTACATACAAATCATCATCCAGAGCTCTTTTGTCTAACTGCATCCCTGTTTAATGTTTGTCGTATTTTTCTCATATTTATTCTGTGTTGTCACTTGTTACTTTACGTACACTGGAAGCTTCTGTAGCCAAAACAAATTCCTTGTGTATGTAAGCACACACCGATTCTGATCTGATCTGAAATTGTATGTATTAATGTTTAAAAAAAAGCTTTCTTTAATTACTAGTGTGCTAATTTGAATACTTATCCACAACAGAAATCTGATCTTTGCCGAATAAATAAAATTTTAAAAGTGTCATATTATACAGTTGAAGTCAATTATTATTATTATTATTATTATTATTATTATTATTAAAATTATCAAAATTAAAATTATTATTTTCAATTATTGAAATGAACAAAGCTTTCTTTAATTACTAGTGTACTAATTTGAATACTTATCTATGACAGAAATCTGATCTTTGCCCAATAAATAGTTTAAAAAGTGCCATATTATACAGTTGAAGTCAAAATTATTATTATTATTATTATTATTATTATTATTAAAATTAAAATTTGTATTTTCAATTATTGAAATTAACAAGGCTTTCTTTAATTACTAATGTACTAATTTAAATACTTATCCATGACAGAAATCTGATCTTTGCCCAATAAATAAAGTTTTAAGTGTCATATTATACAGTTGAAGTCAAAATTATTATTATTATTTTCAATTATTGAAATTAATTGTGAATTAATCCCCCCCCCCCCCCCCAAACAAAGCAAAACAAAAAAAAAGTCTTATTTCTTTTATTTTGGCTAGAATAAAAGCAGCTTTTTCAATATTATTAACCCCTTAAACAGTATATTTTATTTCAATTATCTACAGAACAAACCATCAATATACAATGGCTTGCCTAATTATCTTAACTCTTTTAACTCCCCCACCATAAAAAAAAATGTTCGGTTTGCATTTATTAACTCCTAATATCGCTAGTTAACACACTCAATACATTTTTTTTCAACACATCCCTTAATTTCTAAAACGTCAACCTCTACAAAATGGTTTATATGTCCGTTTATGGTATTAATAGTATAATGTATCCATGGAATTAATACATTATACTATGAAAATCTGAAAAATTTGAAGTGTGAGAGCACAATTCTTTTAAAACACAATCAAAATTATACATTTTTGATTACTAATCCCCTTTATTTTTTGAAGTATGCCATAAAATATTTCAGATTCTCATTTAACATGCTTTGTTGTTGTTTTTTTTGCACTATAAATCCAAAATCAAGTGCAGTGTTGCAGCAGGATTATGTTCGTTTGATTTTCTTTGTAATGCTGTGTGTGTAAGCCATTATTTAAAACAGTCATTCTTTAAATCACTTTAACAATTATTATTTTAAACAGTGAAAATATGGTAAACTGTTTGGTTGAGCAGGCAGTTAAAGGGTTAAGTTAGCCTAGTTTACCTATTTAAGCCTTTAAATGGCACTTTAAGTTGAATACTAGTACCTTGAAAAATATATTTATAAAATATATACAGTCATATATAATAATTCAACTAAATACAATATAGTTAGGGGCGACACAGTGGCGCAATGCATAGCATGATCGCCTCACAGTGAGAAGGTCAATGGTTCGAGCCTTGGGTAGGTCAGTTGGTGTTTCTGTGTGGACTTTGCATGTTCTCTCCGTGTTCATGTGGGTTTCCTTTGGACTTGTTGGGGAAAGCAAAGCACCCAAAGACATGTGGTATAGGTGAATTGGGTAAGTTAAATTGTCTGTAGTGTATGGGTGTTTCCCAGTGATGGGTTGCAGCTGGAAGTGCACCCGCTGGATAAAACGTGCTGGATAAGTTGGCGGTTCATTCCGCTGTGGCGACCCCTGATTATGATTCGGACTAAGACGAAAAGAAAATGAATGAATGAATGAATAATAAAGTTAGTGCAGGAGTATTAAACTTAATTTGAAGCTGTAATAAATTCATTTATTCAAAATCTACAAGTAAAACCACATAAAGTGAGTAATACTTACATTTCTTAGAGGATGTTGTTAAATAAAAAAGGACCAAATTCTCAAAATTGACCAGCGCTTGAAAAATGAAAGCGCCGTCTGAAGGAATACCAGATAGAAATGAAGTCTAAGCGTGCAGATTTCTGATTTAAGGTCACTTTCAATTTACTGACATTTCATGCTGTGAACAGAAACTGGAAGGTTTGTGTTGAATGGAAGTGTGCTGTGACTCACAGACTGTGCATTTCCTCCCAGATGTGTGCAGGATCTACACTGCTGGATCTCATTCATTTCTGTTCTTCCGTCTCCACCTCCGCTTTGTTTGTTTTCTGACTCTTCTCTGACAGGCTCAGGAAGTTTCATTAATGTTGGATCTGGGAGCATGATGGGAATCCAGCTTTTAGTGACTATGACTCGCTTCCTGGCTAGCCAAGTCTTTTCCAGTGTGCCGTCATGCCAGGAATGTTTCTGATACTCTGAGATAATCTTAGAAATCCTATACGTTTTATTTATACTACTTTAGCATCAAAGCAGTGAGGCTGAGACAAGTAGGATCAATCACTTTTAGGATCCTTTCACAACTGTGGTTCGGTTCATTTGGTCTGGACCAGGGGTGTCCAAGGACCAGGGGTGTCCAAACTACGGCCCGCGGGCCATCTGCGGCCCGCAATCAGTTTAGTGGTGGCCCGCAAGGCTTTTTATAAATATTAATAGAATCTGGCCCGCTGTAGAAAAATAGATGTAATTCAATAAATAACCACCGGGTGTCGCTATCACGCGCCTTCAATTAGACCACACTGAAGTAAACATAATTGATATCCACGTTTTGGCAAGCCATGGCGCAACCAAGAAGAAGTAAAAATCCACAGTGAGTGCGGGAAATGTCCGAGTTTTACAAGAGTTTCCCTTGATGAAACAACGTCACTGTTCACATTAACAGAGTTTATGGTGAGTAAAATATATATTATGATTTTAAAATGTAGAAAATAATTCCATAATAATACACACACATACAAATACAAATACATATACATATATATATATATATATATATATATATATATATATACACACACACTCTAAAAAAAAAAAGGTGCTAAATAGCACCAAAACTGGTTCTTTGGTCGTAACGAGGGGGGAACCTTTTTTGGTGCTATACAGCACCTTAAAAAGTAGGTGCTATATAGTACTTTTGTCAAATGGTGCTATATAGCACCTTTTTTTTAAGGTGCTCATAATGTTACTTTACCCTTCCGCAAATAAAACTGGCATAATAGTTATGAGAATTAGCTATAAGAACAAGTGCTTACCAGTAGTATTGGTGCTATATAGCACTTTAAACACCCCAAAGAACCACTGAAAAACCTTTATGGTGCTTTAAAGGTTCTCTACACAGTAAAAGTGCTAAATAGCACCTCAAATACCGTAAAGAACTACTGAAGAACCACTGAAGAACCTTTTTTTTAAGAGTGTATATATATATATATATATATATATGCGTGTCTGTGAAATTGTAAAATTTGGCCCAGGACAACATTTTGTTTTTTGCATCTGGCCCTCGGCCCTAAAAACTTTGGACACCCCTGGTCTGGACCAAGGGTAAGGAATGATACATTGTAGCATTTCTGCTGTTTTGGGTTGTTTTCACACCATACGGATTGCTTTGGTCCAAACCAGTTGAATAGAACCAAAATGCAGTCATGTGACAAAATCCACACCACTCATTAGCCAGATGTTATTGAACGTGTTTTGAAATCTAAAAATGTGAATACAATAGAAGTCAATGGGGCAAAAACAGCCCCCAACATAACCAAAGGGGAGTCAATTTGAACATTACACGAGGGTTAAGGTGATTTTGTTGCTTCATGTCAGAAAATAAATAATCATAATCATAATCATAATCAAATCAAATAAAAATAATAATAATTTTTTACAAAGTTAACAAAACTAGTAGTGTTTTGAATTTAATAAATGCAAATAATCATGATAACCATGAAACCATGATTATTCTTCAGACTATATAATCATACAAACAAAATCTATAACCCTTGCATCCCTAATTGCTATGCAGTTCAAAACAACATATGAATGTGTTTGTAGAAGAAACCTGCTTGAGCAATACACTGCTTTTGTTGTGCTTTGAAATACAACATTTGAATGTCTTTGTAAAAAAAAAAAAAAAGCCACATTGTACAATGCAGAGATGTTATGTAGTTTTAGAATAAAACATATTCACATTTTAAGGTTGAGAAAGCCAACGTGGGTGTCCTAAGGAGCAAAAATACAGCATATGGGCTGTATGTGGTATAGGGAGGATCGGCTTTTTAATGTTTATTGACACCCGTCGGAGAACGACTGAAAATACGGGAAAATACGTTTACGGGATGATAGCGGGATAGAACTGTAAAATACGGGAGAATCCCGGGAAATACGGGAGGGTTGACAGGTATGCTCATGTTGTAAAGTTAGTTCGTGACATGCAATAACTCATCATTAGCTCAAAGTAATGTTTAGTTTACATATTAACACATTGTTATTTATGTGCTATTATTGTGAAGTGTTACCTTTTTTTTGGTAAGCTATGTTCAATCCACTTAAATTTATTAAGTTAACTTAATCGATTTGTGTTGGGACAACAATGAGTATAATAGAAGCACTTCAAAACACTAGAAAAGCTAGATGTAGATGCATTGGCAGATTAAATTATCTTCAAAAGTGCATTATAAGTAACTTCAAGAAAAGTCTAATTGCATCAGAGCTTGTTATTTGACTTGTTTTGTTTGAAGTTCAGCTTGAGGTATGTGTGATGTCTGTAAAAGTTCACCCTAAATGACTCTGGTGTGTCATTCCAGTGCGATTATGTGAAAATGAAACAGAGAAGATCTGATGATTGAGATCGTTATAATGAGTCATTAGTACAGTACTCGCTACTACACGAATGTGCACGCTCGAATAGCACATCTGTGTCAGAAATGACGATAAACTGCCCTCTTTTTGTTCCTCTCCTCTTTATAGCTTTGTGTTGTTTTTGTTTGAGGGATAATATAGTTCTCGGATAACTTTCCAAATATGACGTCTGAATTCTCTAAATGCGTCAAAAAGGTAGCAGTTAAACAGAATGGAGAAATAATATGCTTTTTCAGAAAATGTTGCTGCTATATTTGACTTTGGAGGTACATGCATTGTAGGAAATATCTGTTCAGTTTCCATATTTATTTATTTTTTCTCAGTGTATTTACAGTTATGAATTGTATTATGTAACTTTTATTTCTGCTCTGTCGACATTTGTAGTTTGAGACAATATATCGTATGAGAAATAATATACAGAGAAATAAGTCTGCAAAATAATAGGAATAGTTTTTACAAGGTATTTGTACCATACATTACAACACCTTCCTAGACAATATATCACTTTTAAAGGTGCTGTATGTAAGTTTTCGACTCTCTTTTAAAGCATAAAAATACCATAATATGTTTGCAGAAATTTAAGAAACATGCCAAGTGAACATACAGTACTTATTTATCTGAAAAACAGTGCTGAAGTCAGATATTCTGCTATGAAAATGTGTTTTCCGTGCGAGAACTCTGTCTTTGTTTTGGTAATTTTAACCTGCCCAGTGCCAGTTTAGCCAATTATATTTCAGCACCCACAGTTGCCCTGGTGGAAAACAGCGTATTTCATTCATTCATTCATTCCGAAAGCATGCATCCGTGACCAAAATGTGACCTCTGGTGGACAGTAGCAGACTCTGAAATATGTCGCAGATTCAGTTTCACATCAGGTTATTAATTAGCAAATGATTAAATATTACTAACGTAAACATTAGGTGAGCAGGTTACATTGTATCCGCGTGTCCTAACAACACGCTACATGACGAGATGCGCAGTGATGAAATATTTAGCTGTTTGCACCGAACGAAACATGACAAATTTAAATATAGCCATTCAGAAGCACAGAATATGCACTCACTCATGAAATGGTAAGGTTTATAATTTAATTAAAAAAATAATACTAACCCTCTTTAACATTATTAAATGTAGATGCTGAATCACTGATAAGTGTTTAGTTCTAAAGTTCAATTTCAATCAGTTTATTTTATTGTCATGATCTGAGGTGAACTATCTGCTGCTGCTTTCAGTATAAGGCAATAAACGTCATGTAAAATGGCATTCAGACTCACAATATTAGCATTTAACACTGAATAAAGCACATGAGGTGTACCTGAGGTGATCATTGTCAGTTTTCTGTTGTTCAGCTGTTGGTTAGGACAAAAACTCCTTTTTTTATGGAGAATATTCCTTCTATCGGGTGCCGCCTTTTATTGAGAACACGGTTTAAATCACTCGCTCCTGTCCTCAATCTGGCAACCTGCGCTTGCGTTTGTTTTGATCCAATAGTGCAATACCTAGTTCAACCACTGGGTGTCAAACTTACATACTGCACCTTTAAATGTTGAGAAGCAAGCTTATTGGTTGCTGTGGCTGCTTTTATGTAAAAGCTTTAATTTTGCATATTTATGTATTAACTTCGGCGCCACGGTGGCCTAGTGGGTAGCACGTTCACCTCACAGCAAGAAGGTCACTGGTTCGATCCCTGGCTGGGCCAGTTGGCATTTCTGTGTGGAGTTTGCATGTTCTCCCCGTGGTTGCGTGGGTTTCCTCCGGGTGCTCCAGTTTCCCACACAGTCCAAAGACATGCGGTACAGGTGAATTGGGTAAGCTAAATTGTCCATATGTGTATGAATGAGAATGTATGGATGTGTTTCCCATAGATGGGTTGCAGCTGGAAGGGCATCCGCTGCGTAAAACAAATGCTGGATAAGTTGGCGGTTCATTCCGCTGTGGCGACCCCGGATTAATAAAGGGACTAAGCCGAAAAGAAAATGAATGAATGAATGTATTAACTTCAAATTCATCCTTAATTTCCATATGAATTACTTTGAGATTTAAAATATATTTAATATATATAGGATTGTTTTCATGAAATTAATCTGTTTTACCCTTCTGAATTGGTTTATTTTTGTTTCCCCAATCAAAAATATCAAAATACAATTTAAGAAATAACTGATAAAAGGGCATTGAATTTTTAGAAAATACTGCAACAAGGTGCGTGCTTCATTTGTCAGGATTTCTACATATGAATAGTTTCTAATCATATTATTTGACATCATGTGACTGTGCAAAAACGACTCTGTGATTTCGACCTTTTTGAGTCAAATGCTTCACAAGCAGTTTCAATCCGCATCTACAGCTAGTGAAACGCTTCGGTTTCAGTCTAAGAAAGAGATTACTTGAAGCAAAGGTTTCTGCGTTTTCTGAAGAAAGTGTGGGTGCTGCTCAGATGGGAGTTGTGGGTGGTAGTTATGGGTGTTGCCATGCGGTTGCTATGATGTTGTGAGCAGTGTTTTGATTGGGTGTTTCCAGTGGTTGTTTGCTGGCCCATGAGTTCACAGTACAGTAAACTCCACATGAGCCTCTGAATGATCAGTTTAAATGTAATGCTTAGAATGATATTTGCATTGACATTATTATTGTGTATATTTTATCCGAACATTATATTTTATGTTGCATTGTACATTTTCTGGTGCCACGGTGGCGTAGTGAGTAGCACGTTTGCCTCACAGCAAGAAGGTCGCTGGTTCGAGCCTCAGCTGGGTCAGTTGGCATTTCTGTGTGGAGTTTGCACGTTCTCCCCGTGGTTGTGTGGGTTTCCTCCGGGTGCTCTGGTTTCCCCCACAAGTCCAAAGACGTGGTACAGGTGAATTGTGTAAGGCCAAATTGTCCAGAGTGTGTATGGATGTTTCCCAGAGATGGGTTGACAGCTGGAAGGGCTGGAAGGGCATCCGCTGTGTAAAACAAATGCTGGATAAGTTGGCGGTTCATTCCGCTGTGGCGACCCCAGATTAATTAAAGGACTAAACCGATAAGAAAATGAATGAATGAATTGTACATTTTCTATGAAGACATTTAAATGATGTTTTGACCCAATTGCTGGGTTTACTCATTTAGCCCAGAATGATGGGTTGTTTATGTGACCCAACCAGTGGGTTAGGTTAACCAACTTGCTGGGTTAAATATGACTAAACATTGTAGATCTTATGCAGTGACCAAGCGCCCATCTAGCACAAGTCTTGGACCTAGGAAATGCCATGATATTGCAGCCCAAACATCCCAGATTCACCCCCATGCTTTACTCTGGGTATGCAACAGTCTGGGTGGTATGCTTTTTGGGGGCTTCTCCACACTGTAACTCTCCTGCATGTGGAAAAGACAGTGAAGGTGGACTCATCGAAGAGCAATACATGTTTCACACTGTCCACAGCCCAAGATTTTTGCTGCTGGCACCATTTAAACCGACATTTTAGCATTGGCACGAGTGACCAAAGGTTTGGCTACAGCAGCCTGGCCATGTATATTGACCCTGTGGAGCTCCCAACAACAGTTTTTGGGGAAAAAGGAGAGTTGAGGTGCACATTTAATTCTGCAGTGAGCTGACACACTTCCTTCTCTTGGAATATGGTTCATCCTTCTTGGTGGTTTGCGGATGTTTCTCTGGATACTTTGGCTATTGATAAATCATAAAGACTTGCTGTCTTGGTCACAGATGAGTCAGCTAGACATGCACCAACCATTTGTTCTCCTTTCAGAACTTCATCATATTGTTTCTTTCAGTGGCAGACAGCCGTCAGACTTTACGCTTGTTTTTATTGGGAAATAGCGTTCTCGAGTAGTGTTTGGGTCTGTAAATGATAGATATTTTGGCATGTCATGTACAGTATTCTGTGTTGTTGTTTTTAATAGTTATTCTTTTAAGGGTTATCACATTTAATGTTAGAGCTATCGCCTCACAGCAAGAAGGTCACTGGTTCGAGCCTCGGCTGGGTCAGTAGACATTTCTGTGTAGAGTTTGCATGTTCTCCACATGTTCGTGTGGGTTTCCTCTGGATGCTCCGGTTTCCCCCACAAGCTGGAAGGGCATCTGCTGCGTAAAAAATTTGCTGGATAAGTTGGCGGTTCATTCCGCTGTGGCGACCCCTGATTAATAAAGGGACTAAGCTGAAAAGAAAATGAATGAATGAACATTTAATGTTATATGACCCGGAAATCGAACTTAGGTCCTTATGAACACTGTAGTGCCATGTGTCAAGTTTACTAACCACTGGGATATTTAGTATTCATTCATTCATTCATTCATTCATTTTCCTTCGGCTTAGTCTCTATTTCAGAGGTTGCCACAGCGGAATGAACCGTCAACTATTCCAGCATATGTTTTACGCATCGAATGCCCTTCCAGCCGCAACTCAATACTGGGAAACACCCATACACACTCATTAATTTACTCATACACTGCGGCCAATTAAGTTTAATGCCATGATATTGCAGCCCAAACATCCCTGATTCACCCCCATGCTTCACTCTGGGTATGCAACAGTCTGGGTGGTATGCTTTTTTGGGGGCTTCTCCACACTGTAACTCTCCTGCATGTGGAAAAGACAGTGAAGGTGGACTCATCGAAGAGCAATACATGTTTCACACTGTCCACAGCCCAAGATTTTTGCTGCTGGCACCATTTAAACCGACGTTTTAGCATTGGCACGAGTGACCAAAGGTTTGGCTATAGCAGCCCAGCCATGTATATTGACCCTGTGGAGCTCCCAACCAACAGTTTTGGTGGAAACAGGAGAGTTGAGGTGCACATTTAATTCTGCAGTGAGCTGACACACTTCCTTCTCTTGGAATATGGTTCATCCTTCTTGGTGGTTTGCGGATATTTCTCTGGATACTTTGGCTATTGATCAATCATAAAGACTTGCTGTCTTGGTCACAGATGAGTCAGCTAGACATGCACCAACCATTTGTTCTCCTTTGAACTCAATATATTTGCAATATATTAAGCAAAAGTGTGCTATTAATCTGCTAATAAACCTTCAGACTTACTGCTGGAATGTGCAATCAATGACTATTGGCCATCAGTCTGCTCAAGTTTAGCCATGAAACCTCCGAAACTAATTTGGCCAATGTTTCAGTTTCATTGCCAACCCCTTGAACATGCGTATATAGTTAGGCAGGTCGATAAAAACAAGACTATTTAGAAATTTGTAATGGAAAACAAGACCAAATGTGCAACTGAGCTGATGGTGAAGATCTCTGATCTGATGCTGCATTCCTGTGATGGGTTGGCTTGTGTCGGTTTACTTTAATGTAATCTCTCAATCCCACACACAGCCAGTGCTCTCTCCCAGGGGTCAGTGTACGTTTGTATGTGTGTGTGTGTGTGTGTCCTCCAGGCAGTGCTGTGGGAACTGGACCAGTCATCTGTACAGCTATGAGAGGCATGCGGTGCAGAGGAAGCCGTGGTTTAGTGACTCAGAGCTTCATGAATCGCTCCGTTGCGTTGGCCTTTGGCTCTCTTTAGCTCTTTGAGTCATCTGGATCCCTGTGGTCCTCTGAGATGGGTGTGTGTGTGTGGGAGGACAGCTTGCGTTCCTGTGTTTCTGGTCCATTTGTTCGGTCGCTGTATTGTTCAGAGCTGCAAATGCGACTGTCAGGAGAAGCGCTGAATGGTAAGTCAATATCTGATCAATAGTTATAGTGGGAATGAGTAGTGACTGAATGACTAGCTAATACAGAGGAATGCTAATGTGCTCTGATTGGTCTGTTGGGTTTAAAAGAGAAAAAATGTTGTGGAGATCACTTTATTTTGATGGTCCCCTTAACACAATTTGTATATTTTAGAAGTTACATTGCAACTACAGCACCTGCCATGTCATTGTAAGAAGACAGTAAGGTTAGGGGTTAATAGTGTAAGTTGACATGTGCTTGTAAAGTTTCATATAGTCCAGAAAAATGTTAAGAAATGTTTAAAAAGGAGGACTTTTAGAATATTTATCATTAATCAGACTAAAAGATTGTATATGACTCTTTTCAGTGTTGTTATTTGTATGCTTTTGTATAATTAATTTTTATTAAGAAACTGATATGATTGCATGTTGTAGATTGCACACTCACCGGCCACTTTATTAGGTACACCTGTCCAACAGCTTGTTAACACAAATTTCTATTCAGCCAATCACATGGAAGCAACTCAATGCATTTAGACATGTATACATGGTCAAGACAATACGCTGAAGTTCAATCCGAGCATCAGAATGGGGAAGAAAGTGACTTTTTAACGTGGTATGGTTATTGGTGCAAGACAGGCTGGTCTGAGTATTTCAGAAACTGCTGATCTACTGGGATTTTCACGCACAACCATCTCGAGGCTTTACAGAGAATGGTCTGAAAAAGGTCAGAGAAGATTGGCCAGACTGGTTCCAGCTGAAAGGCAACAGTAACTCAAATAACCACTCGTTACAACCGAGGTCTGCAGAAGAGCATCTCTGAACGCACAACACGTCCAACCTTGAGGCAGATGGGCTACAGCAACAGAAGACCACACGGGTGCCACTCCTGTCAGCTAAGAACAGGAGACTGAGGCTACAACTCGCACAGGCTAGGATAACGCACCATGTCATAAAGCACAAATCATATCAGACTGGTTTCTTGAACATGACAATGAGTTCACTGAACTCAAATGGCCTCCACAGTCACCAGATTTCAATCCAGTAGAGCACCTTTGAGATGTAGTGGAACGGGAGATTCTCATCATGAATGTGCAGCCGACAAATCTGCAGCAATTGCATAATGCTATCATGTCAATACAGACTAAAATCTCTGAGGAATATTTCCAGTAGCCTCTTGAATCTATGCCATTAAGGATTAAGGCAGTTCTGAAGGCAAAAGCGAGTCCAACCATGTACTAGTAAGGTGTTCCTAATAAAGTGGCCAGTGCACATTTAGTATAGGTTTTGCCTCGAATATATCCACTGCTGCTGATGTGGCATTAAAACATAAATAAATATAGTCAAGAAAAGCCAGTTGGTGTAGCAGTATCAGCAGATACTAAGATAATATTCTAACGAGAAATAGTTGGCTTGTAGTTGCATTGTAACATAAAAAGGGACCATTAAAATAAAGCGATACGAAGATATTTCATTGAGACAGCCCTGGGTTGGCATTTCCCCAAACCGTAAAAAACATTGGCAGAGTGTTTTGTTGTAAACTGTGCCTTCAGGTCTGCGGCGCTGACAGATGACAGCACATGACATCAGTAGGGCTTTGATATCGGCCGTGTGCGTCAGGCTGCGCTGGTTTGAGGCGATGGATTTGTTTGCGTGTGACTGTGATTCATTACCTACAGTCTGAACAGTGCAGGCGCTCTGGAACTTCATCATATTGTTTCTTTCAGTGGCAGACAGCCGTCAGACTTTACGCTTGTTTTCGTTGGGTAATAGCGTTCTCGAGTAATGTTTGGGTCTTTAAATGATAGATATTTTGGCATGTCATGTATTCTGTGTTGTGGTTTTTAATAGTTATTTTTTTAAGGGTTATCACATTTAATGTTAGCGCTGTCACCTCACAGCAAGAAGGTCGCTGGTTCGAGCCTCGGCTGTGTCAGTTGGCGTTTCTGTGCGGAGTTTGCATGTTCTCCACGTGTTCGTGTTGGATTCCTCTGGATGCTCCGGTTTCCCCCACAAGCTGGAAGGGCATCTGCTGCGTAAAAAATTCGCTGGATTAGTTGGCGGTTCCTTCCACTGTGGCGACCCCTGATTAATAAAGGCACTAAGCCGAAAAGAAAATGAATGAATGACCATTTAATTTTATATTATGTTATATGACCCGGAAATCGAACTTAGGTCACTATGAACACTGTAGTGCCATGTCATGGTATGTCATTTATTCATTCATTTTCCTTCGGCTTAGTCTCTATTTCAGAGGTTGCCACAGTGGAATGAACCATTAACTATTCCAGCATATGTTTTACGCATCGAATGCCCTTCCAGCTGCAACCCAATACTGGGAAACACCCATACACACTCATTCACTTACTCATACACTACAGCCAATTAAGTTGTTTCAATTCACCTATAGCGCATGTGTTTGGACTGTGGGGGAAACCTGCTCGTGAGTTCATCAGATTTAACCCTTTTACTTCAAGTTATACAGTAGTTTCTAGTCTGACAACATTTCTTCCAAATTTCAAATGCAAATGTCATTCTGAGCATTTCTTTCCCACGGAAAATCACAATTGGTCAGAGTAATGAATGTTTTCATTCTACCAAATATTGACTTCTCGACTCTTCTGGAGTTAAAACATTGATACAGTCTAAAAACGAATATAAATTTGTCTCAAAAAGTTTTTGGGCAACGCTTTAGCTAAATTACCAATTGCATTATTAACTAGTGGCTTATTACTAGGCCCACACGAAATCTGCGCGTGCAGATTTCCACAGATTTTTAGCCCATCATTGAATCTGTTTATTTACTTGTGTAAATGTGTGTAAATTCATATTTATTCAGTTTTTAAATTAATTTCAGTATAATTATTGACTAATATGAAAATATTCATATGATTTATTTACAATACAGTGTTTAGAGTAGTCTTTTAGTAGATATTATAGAAGACTTGATTTGTTTACCAAATAAAGTGGATCTATTTGGATTTGCATTGTAAACATTAAATAAAAGTTAAAAAGGTATTACTTTTTATTTCATATATCAAGGTTTTAGTTATGATACTCCCAAAATCCGCATAAATCCACAGATTTTTAACAAAATTCTGCACAGAAATAGCAAAAAATGTCTGCAGATTCCGTCTGGCCTTAGTTATTACCTGCCTGTTATTAAGATATCGGCTATTTATTAGTACTGATAATGTACATATTCTGCATGATCTTATTCTACATTCCTAATCCTACCTTATACATAACTACAGCCTCAATAACTAATAATAAGCAGCAAATTATGGTATTATAGAGCTAAAAGTCATGTTAATTGTTAATTAATAATGATGTTTGTACCTTAAAATAAAGTGTTACCCATATATTTTGAATAAGAGTAGTACAAACAACATTTTCGACCATGTTGAAATGTATTTTTTTTTTGTTAAAGATATTTTATGTATGGTATATTTTTGTTCGAAAATAAACTAAATCAAATCCAAATCAAATCAAATGAATAAAAAATATGTTTTACTCAAACACATAACTATAAATCATAAATACAGAGAAACTGTGACATTTTTAAGTGGTCGTTCATTCATTCATTCATTCTTTCATTTTCTTTTTGGCTTAGTCCCTTTATTATTCTAGAGTCGCCACAGTGGAATGAACCGCCAACTTATCCAGCATATGTTTTACACAGTTTTCATGCCCTTCCAGCTGTAACCTATCACTGGGAAACACCCATACACACTCATTCACACTACGGACAACTTAGCTTACCCAATTCACCTATACCACATGTCTTTGGACTGTGGGGGAAACCGGAGCACCCGGAGGAAACCCACACCTACACGGGGAGAACATGCAAACTCAAAGTGGTCATTTAAATGTGTTTTTTTAATTTATTTATTTTTTTTTTTTATATAACCAATAGGCTTTTTGCATGAACATTCACCAGCTTAATGTGTAAACCATTGTAGATGTATAATGGTGTCTTATATACATAATCTAACTAGCCTAACCAGAGTGCTACTGTTGCCCGTTATATGATTTGTCGCAGATTTGTTGTTCCTGCGATAGAAAAGGAAGTCCATGTGACCTTCATTTCCCAGAGTTTTTTCCCAGAACAGTGTGGGAAAACAGTCTTCCAGTCTATCTTTAGCTCTTCGCTGTAGGCCGAGCTCTGAGTCCATTGAGACAGACACTGGCTTAGTCCCAGCTCTTAATGCTAACCATAGTAAAGCGATTTACAGTAATGAAATTCGTTACTTCATTCAAATGCATTAAAAATAGTATGCACATGCATCTGTGCATGCTTTTCTGACTGTAGTTTCTGCCATAAATTTTGATGCCTGTCATAAAACTTGACAAATTATAATTACAAGTACTACTAGTAAACATTCTGTAGTAATACATTAAATCTGAGATGTCCAAACTAGGGCCCGTGGGCCAAAGTTGGCCCTTGGCAACCTTTGATTTGGCCATCCCATCTGAGAATGCTTTAGAGATTGTCATTTCAAATTTGATGTACCCTTTTATTTGTTAATTTTATTGGTAAGCTAGGCACCACGGTGGCGTAGTGAGTAGCACATTCGCCTCACAGCAAGAAAGTCGCTGGTTCGAGTCTCGGCTGGGTCAGTTGGCATTTCTGTGTGGAGTTTGCATGTTCTCCCCGTGTTCACGTGGGTTTCCTCCGGGTGCTCCAGTTTCCCCCACAGTCCAAAGATATGCGGTACAGGTGAATTGGGTAGGCTAAATTGACCGTAGTGTGCGAGTGTGAATGAGTGTGTATGTGTGTTTCCCAGAGATGTGTTGCAGCTGGAAGGGCATCCGCTGCGTAAAACAAACGTCATTAATTGGTGATATCGCAAAACCAGAGCATCACGTTTCTGAAGAGTCTTTAATTATTTTGTGCCATATTTAACGTTATAGGTCAGTCATGGATAATAAAACTATGTTGCTACAAACATAAATCATATGAACGATCACCGTTCAGTTCACTTCACTATTATGTGCCAAGTGAACAAAAAAATGATATACTAAATAATATGATATGTTTTATAATGATATATTATTTTAAAATATTAACCCAAAAGTCAGACTAAAAATATATAATTTAAATTTAATTGAAAACAAACCCAACAGCTGGGTTAATTTTCATTTACATTTTTATTTAAAAAAAAAAGGTTAGGTTAATAATTATTTAAATTCAAGTGACAAAAAAATAGCCCAACAATTGGGTTAATAACATCATTTAAATTAAATTGAAAAAATGACTCAACAATTGGGTTCAAAATATAATTTACATTTAATAGAAAAATTTACCCAATGGTTGGGTTTAAAATATAATTTAAATTCAATTGAAAAAA
>CAIGQQ010040406.1:5107763-5117827 GCA_903798035.1 Danio albolineatus | reverse complement strand
CATTAGCCTATATTATATGCAGTATAACTCATAATAGTATGATAACATCAAGGAATTTATTAAGAAAAAACATTGGAAACCGGTAACCATTGACTTCCATACGAGGAGAAACAAATACTATAGATGTCTGTGGTTAAAGGTAAACAATATACATTTTTGAGTGAACTATCCCTTTAATGGAGTATATGTGCAGAAAGCTCTATGTATTTTTTTCTTAAATCACCTCAAATGAAATCAGATTCAGATTTTTTTTTTTTTTTTTTACTAATTTAAACATATTTACAAATGGTTAGTTACAGTTCCAAACACTTCAATTCACTATACAAACTACAAAATGTGTGTGTATATGAATATACAAATGTTTATTAAAGCACCAATCATACATTAGCCTGTATTATATGCAGTATAATACATCATAGTATGATAACACCAAGCAAGTTATCAAGAAAAAGCCTTGGAAAACAGTAACCATTGACTTCCATACTAGGAGAAACAAATACTATAGATGTCAGTGGTTACAGATAAACAATATAATTTTTTGAGTGATCTATCCCTTTAATTGAGCATATGTGCAGAAAATTTGGTGTATTTTTATTTCTTAAATTGCCGTGAATGAAATGAGATTCATATTTTTTTGGCTAATTTAACATATTTATAAATGATTGGTTACATTTTTCAAGCACTTCAATTCACTATACAAACTACAAAATGTGTGTATAAAAAAAAAAATAATACACTATATTAAAGCACCGATCATTCATTAGCCTATATGTAGTATAACTCATATTAGTATGATAACACCAAGGAAGTTATTGATAAAAAACATTGGAAACCGGTAACTATTCACTTCCTTACTAGGAAAAACAAATACAGAGGTCAGTGGTTATACAGGTAAACAGTATAATTTTTTGGGTGATCTATTCCTTTAATTGAGCATATGTGGGAAGAATTTAATGTATTTTTATTTTTCAAATCATCTTGAATGAAATGAGATTCAGATTTTTTTTTACTAATTTAAACATATTTACAAATGAATGGTTACACTTCCAAGCACTTCAATTCACTATACAAACTACAAAATGTGTGCGTGTATAAAAATAATACAGTATAAAGCACCGATCATTCATTAGCCTATATTATATGCAGTAAAATACATAATAGTATAATAACACAATGGAGGTGCATTGCATTGGAAATGCATTGGAAACCGGTAACTATTCACTTCCATAGTATGAATAACAAATACTATAGATGTCAGTGGTTACAGGTAAACAATATACATTTTTGGGTGAACTATCCCTTTCATAGAGCAAATGTGGGAAGAAAAATATATGTATTTTTATTTCTCAAATTGCCTCAAATGAAATGAGATTTAGATTTTTTTTATTTAAACCAATTTACAAATGAATGGTTACAGTTCTAAGCACTTCAATTCACTATGCAAACTCCAAAAAAGTGTGTGTATATAAGTATACAGTATAATAAAGCACTGATCATCCATTAGCCTGTATTATATGCAGTATAATAATAATAGTATAATAACACCAAGAAAGAGCATTGGAAACCGGGAACCGTTGACTTCCATACGTGGAGAAACAAATACTTTAGATGTCTGTGGTTACAGGTAAACAATATAAATCTTTGGGTGAGCTATCCCCTCAATAGAGTATATGTAGGAAGAAAATTGTATGTATTTTTATTTCTCAGATCGCCTCAGATTTTTGTAATTTAAACCGATTTACAAAGAGTAATAGTTACAGTTCTAAGCACTTCAATTCACTATACAAACTACAGAAATGTGTGTGTCTATGAATATGTAGTATAATAAAGCACCGATCATCCATTAGCCTATATTAAATGCAGTATAATACATCATAATAACAGCAAGTTAGCTATTCAGAAACAAATATTGGAAACCGGTATCCACTGACTTCCATGGCATAACATCAAACTTATTAATATTTCAATGGTTACAGGTAAACAGTGAAATTTTTGGGTGAACTATCCCTTTAATGTGGGAATATTTCATTTATTTTTCTTTCTCAAATGACCTTGAATGATAAGAGATTTAGATTTATTTAAAAACCTACCTAATTAATATGTTTGTCACAGTTCCTAGCACTTCATTTCACTATATATATTGTTATATAAATAGAAGTTATATATGAATAAGAGTTCAGATGCAAAAAAAAGTGCCTTTTTTCCTTCAGGCTCCAGTTTGTAGGTTCCAATACTATCTGGATGCAAGTTGAGATGCAATGATTCACTTTTATGGCAAATATTAGGTTATTTTCATTGCCTTCAATGTGAAATAACTGATCATAAACATAAGAGGCAAAAATTTCAGATGGTTTTTGCATCTAAGCTCTTCAAAGCACCATTTATACATCCCATATATTATATGCAGGTGCAATTGTCCAACACGTAGGAAGTTATTGAGGAAAACAATAAGGAAACCTTTGACTTGCATTATAGGAGAAATAAATACTATGGATATCAATGGTTACAGGAGGTAAACAATGCCAATGTTTACTTTAGGTTGAATGTTTATCTGTAATACCCCATATCTTATATATAAGATTATAGCTTGTAATACCCCAAGTTGGTCAGTCGGTGTCGCCAAACACCCGCGAAAGCCACACAGCTCTGTTTTCCTATTGTCATGCAGTAGTTTCGGAGCAGGTATCTGTCTTTCTCTCCCTCATGACACAAATAACTCGGCGTCATTTTGAAACAAAGGGAACTCACTTTTATATCGGAGTTTCATTTACACATCTGTAACCTTTAGTACTCCCCAAAATGCGGGCGTGTTTTGACAACGCGAGCACACACACACACACACACACACATTATGAAGATTGTGATCAGTAGCCGTCGAGTTACCTCATTTAGAGCGATTATAATTCCCTTTTCTCGTGTTTGCTAATTTCTTTCGACATAAATTACTCACACACGGCCACCATAATAAATATTCTGATGGTTTCTGTAGCTTTTAGACTTAGTTTGATCTGGTTGACAGGGCTATTTTGTGAAAGTGTTTGTTTAGAGACACCTGGAGCCATTTTGAGTCACTATCCGTTGAGATTAAAGCCGTTTTGGCGCGTTTTTTAATAATGGTTAATTTTTTCATGTTGGGGTTTGCAAAATCTGGAATTTACCTAAATTATTTCACTTGTAAGGCCTGCTTTGAACTTTGAGTATGATGTTGCATTTCGTAACTTTGGGTTTCAGTATCTCTGGGTGTTTTGAGTCCGTAGTGTTAGCCATATTCTAAAATATGACTAAATATTATGATTAGCATAAATCTTGTGGTTGTTTATCACGAATTGTGAAATATAAGCAAGTTTGTTTGCTGATTTTTATGATTTTATAAATCTAAAGTTATACTGTAATACAACAATGAAGATTAAACAGTGTACTTATGCTAAATATATATATTTCAACCCATGACTCATATAATCTAATAGTATAATCTAATCTATTCTGCTTGATTTAGTGGTTTGTACAATTTCTAAAACTAGATGTTATCCCACCAAGCATATTTTCAAGTCCAACAAAGCACTTTTCAGTGTTAATAGGATTTACACTACTAATGGAAATGCCTTTTTGTCTTCATCCTTATTTATATATCATTGTATATCAGCCGAATTACAAGGGTGATTTGCATTTTTGGTCAGGTTCTCCGAGGGCGTTTATTTCCTGAGCTACACCTCTTATCTAAAATGTCTCAAATTCACTCTCAAGTGTCAACACTTTTATTTTCTTCAAGCTTAAATGTTTGAAATAGATTTAGGTTGAGATACTAGTAACAAAAAGGAGTGATTAACTAGTGTAGTTTCTTTGTTTAAATTGAAAATATCTACATGGAAGAAAAGCAAAAGGCTGTGTAAGTTTTATGACTGGCTGTAATGCTAAGCAAAAATCTAAATTGAGGGAAGGGATACTTATCTAAATGCTGTTAATTTTGCTTTGCACAAAAAAAAAGAAGAAGAAGCCACAATCAGTTTGGCTTTTAAAGAGAAAACGGCTGAAGAGAGAAACTGTCCGCCCGTGCTCGGGTTTCCTTACCTCACTGACATTTTGTTAGTTTCACACGTGTTTGGGCGTTTAAACCCCTGTTTTAAACCTCAGACTTAACAGCAAACACAAATACTATACTGCACTTTTAGCATGCGAGTTTCCATCGCTTATTTAAAGATTAATAAATGACTCACATTTCCATTTATTCACTAGTTTGTCACCATGCAGCCGTATCATTTGTGGCGATCACTTATTTTCTAAAAGTGTGCCAAATAATTGCATCCATTTAAATAAACACTTTCATGCATTACATTTCCTACTGATATTTAATTTGATCAATTTAAGCGTTACACGTGCTCTTCTCACACAGTTTCCTGTTTATTACTTCCCTGTGAAGAAATTATTGCTTTTTTGTTTACTCATGAACTTTTCTAGTCATCTCAACTTATATTAAATATTAAATTAATCCTAATTAGCTAATTTAAATAAGTTAAAGTAGCATAAATACATCCGTTTTTGTCAAATCATTTTGTACAGTGCACATCAGACCTGTTTAATTTCTCATCTTCAGCTCTCTTCGTTAAATAATATCTGCGATTTAATTATAGGAATATCACAAATGCCATCCCGCAGCTGTTTCATCCTTGCCTTTATGACATTTCTAGTTCACACGTCGTGGGTGGATGTTGAAAATTTCATTTGTACGGGTGTTGTGTTTCATAAAGACGACGCACGAAAGAAATCAATATGAGTTTCTTGTGAAATTGGTAATGGGCTGAGAGCTATAGTTTGATAAGAGATGATATCACGTCGACTATTTCGGTATTAGTCAGTGGAAATAGTTAAAGGTGTGCTGGCATATAAAAGATCCGCTCCTCATTGAGGATCGACTAATGTTTTGTTGACTTAACTAAGAAGGGTGAGTTTGCATTGTTTTTTTGGTCATTTATCGTGTAAGATGATAAAAGCAATAGGATTTAGGCATGTTGGAGATGACTGTTGTGTTTGGGAACGGTTGTGGGCGTCTGTATAATAAATGTGATTATTTTGTTGCTCGTGTCGTGTTTTGTTTATGTGTGTGTGTTGTGTGTGTGTGTGTGTGTGTGTGTGTGTGTGTGTGTGTGTGTGTGTGACCGTTTGCGGTGTGCGTCGAGGGTATAGGAAGCACTTTGTCAGATGTTCTCTTTGTTCTGAAGCATCGATTTGATGATTTTGGTTTTGCTTTAGGACTTTTGGTTTTCGACATCGCTTAAAGTTGTTTGTCATGCAAAAAAATGAGCAAGCATCCTTAAGATCAAACAGTGGAGTGTATAAATATTAATAGTAGAATGAAAAGTTAAAGAAATGTTTGGTGGTTTATTAAATCTGAAATGATGACCAAACTATTTATAATATATGCAGATATTCTGTATTAAAATAGGTTGTGTTTTATTTAATCTTGCGTTACGATCAGGGAATATCGAGCAACTTGTTTACACTGTAACAATATCTGTTCACTTAAAGTTTCTGTGTTTTTTGCTTCACAAGTGTTTTCTGTTCGTTTGCGGTTGTGAATTGCACTATGATCTCTGCTCTGTTGACTTTTGATGCTGAAAATTCAACTCTACAGTTTAACAATTTTGTTGACATTTTAGTAAATAATATAATGTGTAAGAAATAATATAGGGAGACATAAGTCTGTAGAATGACAGAAAATGTGCTGGCAGTTTATTGCAAGGTGTTTGTAGCGTAATACACAACACCAACCCAGACGATATCTCACTTTAAACTATTAAACGTGTCAATAAAACTAACTTTTTTAACTTTTCAAAGGTTAAAGGTTGTTAGAATAAAGCTAAAGCTGCCATAATGCAATACAAAAGCACAAATAAACAGGAAAAAAATTAAAAACATGAATCACAAAATACAGAAAACTGCTTATTTATGGATATATTTAACAGTGTTGTGTCTTTTATATATAACTGGTTTAGTATAAACCGATTACCAAATCCTGTAGGATTTTACCTCTTTTTAAAAAAAATAAAGATGATTTTGCATAAATAATTACTTGGAATTTATTGTAAGTTGCAATTTTTTATTTTATTTTTTGCATTTATTATTTTATTGTTAGCATTTCCCCCAATGCAGCTCTCTTTAATCAAAATGGACCCAAATTATTAAAGACTCAAACATGCATGGGACAATAACCAGTTTTAAGGTTTATCGCAATTTGGAAAAGTCAAGATTTAAAAACTGCTAAAATAATTAGTTATACTGTTCCTAGGGTATATGTAGGCATGGGTCGGTATATGATTCTGACTGTATGATAACCTTGGATAAAAATATCACGGTTTCACAGTATGGCGGTATTGTGTTTACTGCTCTAAAATATATTCTTTTTAAATGTCTGGGTAAAACACAAAACCTTTTTCTTCTTTGAACATAATATATTTTATTTTGAGAAATATTTAAAGTATTTTGGAGCAGTAAACATTTCAGGCTAAATAATTCAAGTGAATCATTGACTTCTGCGGTCTTCATTTGTTTTAAAAACACAGATGTCTTCACAATTTACACCTAAAAAACAAAAAAAAAATGTAAATACAAAATCTCACACATACCTTAGGTACGGTATGGCAGAAAATTTGGGCGGTATGAAAAGTCAAGGTTTTCCAAACTGCGGTATACCTTGAAAACGTCCTTGTATGTAAGGTTTTTTTCTTTAATGTGTGTTTTTTTTAATGTGCTGTAAAGATATCTGTGTTTTTAAAACCAATGAAAAAAAGCAGAGGTCAATGATTTATTTTAATTATTTAACCTGACATGTTTACTCTTCCAATATATATGCACAAAAAATAGGGAGTAGGGAATACTTGCGTTAACATTGTGTTGTGTAAGTGTTTTGTTTTTTTTGAGCAGTACATTATAAATGTTTCCTAAAATAAGACATATTAATGAGGAAAAACGTTATTATTTACCCTAAAGGACATATTTTAGAGCAGTAATCACAAAACCGTGAAACCGTGACAATTTTATCAAAAGTTATCATACTGCCAGATACTTATACCGGCCCATGCCTATAGACGCAAATGCACCCAGTGCAGATTACTGCCATAAACTGTGTGTATTTAATGAAGGTTAACTACTCCACCTTGCATATTGTTATTCACACTCTATATGCAGCTTGTTAATTGTATTACTAATCTACATGACTTATTACATAAATCACCACCAAAATACTGACAAATTTGATCCAGAGCTTTTAAAAACACATATCATTTTTTTAAACACAAACCCTTTGCTTTGTATTTTCCATACTATGCTTGTATTGCATTGATATTTCCGTATGTATTTCTATGCGGTTGGTTGCATTTATTATTTTGCATTTGAAGCACTTTTTTCCATCTATCTTTGATCAAAACAGACCTGTGACCCATTTATTTTTTTTGTCTCTCGACCCACCCGTTACCAGCTCACAAGATGTATTTTTTTTTTTAAACAGGAAATGGCCACATGACCAGTTTATCACTTCCATTGTCCTTCTCATTGCGTTTTGTTTTTGTAAAGTCATTATGCTTTAGAACAATGTGTAGCATAGATATTATCCATGAAATAATGCATATCATCAGTAACACTTTACAGTAAGGTTGTGTTAATGTTGGTGCATTTATTAACATGAACAAACACTGAACAATACATTTTATTACAGCATTTGTTCAGGTTAGTTAATAAATATACAGTCGTTCATGTTAACAAGCATGAATTTGGTTACTAATGCCTTAGTAAATCGTGAACTATGATTAATAAACGCTGTACATGTATTGTTTATGTTAGTAAATACATTAATCTTATTGTAAAGTGTGTGATCACTTCATGATATGATGATATATATAATATTTAGTCCTTGAAAGATAAAAACAGCCACTTCATCAAAGCTTCCATTTAGTTTTTTCTGAAACAGAAAATACCGTAGTACATTTTACACCCCGGGGAAGGTAATTGTCATGAGCGCTTGTTCCAGATTAGTGCATTTACTCTTATTACCATGTGTGGCTCTAAACACTGCCATCCATCAAATAAGGAAAACCGCGGTATCATGTTTTGCTCTGTTGATGTGCATTAAGCTTTTCCAGCTTTGTGTAACTGATGCGAGATTGTCAGAGCAGCTGTATTTGGGCCTTTTGTCCTGACAGTCTGCACCGTGATGGGCTGAAAACTGCCCTGGGCTCCCAAAATTGAGAATAGGAAAACAAGACGGTGACATAACAGAAGATAAGAGCAGCGTATATTGCTCCCGAAAGCCGAGATGAAGTTTTGTAAATTGCACATGGTGTGTAACTGGAGTTGACTTCCACGTTGTTATTTGAAAGTGCCTCGATGGCACAATTGTTCTGCTTCGAGCAAGGAAATTGAGCAAGGCTGCTTATATTGAAGCCGTGATAAGGAAATACGTAATGTGCTCGCAAACTGATTACCTTATTTACATTATTATAGATCCTGTTTATTTTTACCCGTGGTTTTGCCTGTTTTTTTGCTTTGCATATGTTTTACTTTACATTGTAAGTTGCATTGGATGAAAGTGCACTGTAGAAAATGCTGGGTTCCCCTGCAATTCCTTTATGTTGTTCCAACATATAGTGCTCAGTATAATTGAGCACACCCTATTTAGAAAATAAACATTTTTATTAATTTCTCAGTGAATATAGGCAGTGCATTTAAGCAAAACAGATTTATTAAACAGATATATTTATTAAAATAATATTTTAGTCACCAAACATATTTAGAAATTGAAAGATAATATAATTAAATTCAAGCAAAATATAATTACAACCTACAAAATTTCAACTAAATTGAATTTTTTTTGCTTCTCTTGATTTTTATATTTAATATTTTTCTATAACATATAAATTTGGGTGTACTAGTTTTTTGACCGTTATTGTAAGTTATTTAGATAAGCTCCAGATTTTTCATTAGTACTGACTAATCTAATGTGTATGTATGTACACAAATATAATATTGTATAGCTTCCTATTAACAATAAGAATTTAAAAGATAGATTTGTTAGGGGTTTACTCGTATATGCTGCTGAATACTGTAAATCAATTACGTTAACTTAATTGTTTTTACAAGGCAAGTTTATTTATATTGTACATTTCATACATAGTGGCAATTCAAAGTGCTTTACTTAAACAGAAATAAAATTGAAGTATAAGAAAATAAAAACAAATAATAAAAAAACAGACAAGTTTAAGTTGATTGAATATAAAAGTATTAAGTTGTCCCCCTAAAATGCCTCAAATTGTGTTGAGCCTTAGTTTTGCAATGTTTCTGCAAATATTTTAGTCCTAAAAAGAGAACAAAAACAGAAAAAGCGTATTTATTTCAGTTCCTCACCGGCCCGTTTTTATATTTAAAGTGCAGCGTCATAGTAATAAGCAGGAAAAGATCCAAATCAGTGACGCAGATTTCATCAAATAGATGATGAATTGGCTGTGTTGGCTCTCTTTTTGTTCTGTATAATTGCAATATCAGCATTTTAATGCATTCAATTTTCAAGTCGCGTTGGCATTACACAACTAACCTGACACCAAAAACCAGGACATTGTCTTTACATATTTAAGTGGATCGAACATAAAGCAATTAAGCCAAAATAAAAATAAAAATAACTATTTTTAAGTGGAAATGCAAGCATGTGGTGAAAAATAATTGCATGCCGTTTACTTCAAAAACTGACATGCAAATCCACGCACACAACAATTAATGAACCGATAGGGTGTTTACAGGGTTTGTGAATCTTTTGGATAAAGTGCTTTAAAATAAAGCAATTAACTTGTTCTACCCACCCCACCACCCCCTAAAAAAACCCCCAAAAAACCTCAATAATCATTTTTCAGTGGAAATGCAAGCATGTAAAAAAATAGCTAGCAGTTTACTTTAAAAACTGATATGCAAATCCATGCACACAACAATTAATGAAACCATAGGTTCACACGAGCTGGGAATCTTTTGGAGAAAGTACTTGAAAATGTAGGGTGAGCTTGCATTTGCAAAATGTTTACTGAACA
>CAIGQQ010040406.1:5039508-5060335 GCA_903798035.1 Danio albolineatus | reverse complement strand
AGATAGATAGATAGATAGATAGATAGATAGATAGATAGATAGATAGATCAATAAACAATACTGATAAACAATACTGATGGGTGGATGTTTAGATGGATGGATAGGATAAACAAAAGATGGATGGATGGATGTTTAGATAGATAAAAGTATGGAATAAACAAAAGATGGATTGATAGATGGACAGAATCAAAATAAGGATGGATGGATGGATGGATGGATGGATGGATGGATGGATGGATAGAATAAACAAAAGATGGATGGATGGATACAATAAACAAAAGAAGGATAGGATGGATGTTTGGATGGATGTTTGGATGGATGGATTGATAAATGGATGAATAGAATAAGCAATGGATGGATGGATGGATGGAATAAACAAAAGAATGATAGATGAATGGACAGAATAATTAAAAGAAGCATGGGTGGATGGATGAATAGAATAGAAAAAATAAGGATGGATGGATGTGTAGATAGATGAATGGATGGAATAAACAAAAAAATGATAGATGGATGGACAGAATAATAAATCAAAGGATGGATGGATGGAATATTACAGAATGATAAATGGATAGACAGAATAATCAAAAAAGGATGGATAGAATAAACAAAAGATGGATGGATGGATGGATGGATGGATGGATGGATAAATGGATGGATACAATAAACAAAAGATGGATGGATGAGTGGATTGATAAATGGATGAATAGAATAAGCAATAGATGGATGGATGGATGGATGGATGGAATAAACACAAGGATGATAGATGGATGGACAGAATAATTAAAAGAAGCATGGATTGATAGACGGATGGATGGTTAGAATAAAAAAGGATGGCTGGATGTGTAGATGGATGAATGGATGGAATAAACAAAACTGCGCCTCTGTGACACCCATTATTTAATTTAAGTAACACAAATGATGACTTGATGATTAAAGTCAGCTTCCCTGATCCTGTAATGAATTGCAACACATCTTATAGTGAACTTTGTACTTTTACTGAGTCCAGTTGTCTCTCAGCATCTGTACTTTCTCTGGAGTATCATTTTTAAGCACTTTTTACACCCCCGTGTAAATGCAAGACAAACACGACATTATCTCTTATCAGTGTAGAGGCGAGAAGTCCAGCGCTGAGTACTGCAGTATAAAAGCGTCTGACAGACGTGTTGGAGCCGGAGCTGCTGTGAGACAGATATGATGAATATCTGTTTTCAGGCCACCGGGAGTCACTTCACAAAGACAGCAGTGACTCACAGTGTTCACGTCTCCTGACGGCGCCTGCTGATCTCAGACCTGCCTGTGCCCACGTTACTAACCCACCTGTGCTGCCTGCAGGGACAGCAGCGGCAGCAGTTAAAGGGAAAGTTCACCCAAAACATTTCATTTACACTATTTACTCGCCCTCAAGTGGTTCCAAACCTTTCTGAGTTTCTTTTTTAGGGTGTCTTACATGACAAAATGACAATGTTAGGATCGCCCCTGGTCAGTGTTGTAGGAAAATAATAAACGTAAGTATCTTTCTTAAACAAAAAACAAACACAAAGGGTCCTGTCATACACTCAGTGCAATAAGATGCAAGACATGTTTGACACGATTTGTTGCTATTTTCAGACCAGCACAACCCTAATTTTTAAGCTTTGCGCCACGTTGTTTCAATAGCAGGTTCATTTACCGAACCGTACCGTACCACTTTTTGCGTACCCTTTCAAAAGGGTACCAAACACGAAAAAGGGTACCAAAAGGTGGAGCTACATGCGCAGCTGAACGCTGATTGGTCACAGAGATACGTCATTTGCTCCCGCAACAAGCCAGAATGAAAACAAAGGACCCGCCATGTTTAAATACACAGCCGAGATATTACACCGTAATAATATATACATATAATAACGAGCCATGGTCGACCCAAGCTCAAACAAACCTTGTCGTCGTCTTGAACAGCCACAAAGCCAAGAAGAAGAGCAGATTCTCCCCTATGCCCGTAGTTTTTTACGAGCTCGTCTGAAGCGCAAGCGGTTTCGCTTTGTCGCTTGCGTTCACGTCTATATTTGAAATAACAAACTTCTTGAGCTGATGATAATAATTTTTTTTTGATTATTGACGTGCTTTTGAAACCCGATCCTTTCAGAAACAGACAAATGCGAGACTGACGCCTGCAAAAACAAAGGAGAAGCCGGAAAAAACAAAGGAGCAAATTATTGTTTCAGCAAACATGAAGAAACTGCTACGTTTAACTGTTATCATCCCCTTCTGGACTATTATGAACTCGGAATGATGAAATTACTTTCTAACAAGAGGCTACATGAACCTAAATCAGGACTAAATGTCTGCTGTGTGTAGTTTTTCTGTAAATCAGAGACTGTAAGGGGCTGTATGTGTTCATATATGCTGCATTTGTTTATTTATTTTATACAGTCACGGACATTAGGCTATTTCGCATCATTGATCTGCAGTTATAATCAGATCATGTTCATAGAGAGGTAATGAATATTTGTACAGCAATAATAATAATAATACGTTTTATTTATATAGCGCCTTTCCATAGCTCAAGGCACTTTACACAAGAAGTAATACAAGCAGACATTGAGAGAGACAATAAACAAGTAGAGACAACATTAAACAGGTAGGCTTGCAAACACACAAGGAGTCAAAAATAACAAACTGGAATTACAAAACAAGACCTACGAGACAGATATGTAAAGTAAACAAGTGAGTTTTAAGTAATGATTTGAATTCTGGGATGTTATTAACAGAGTGGAGTGAATGTGGTAGAGAGTTCCAGAGTTTGGGTGCAGTGACACTAAATGATCTGCCCCCCATTGAAGAGAGGCGGTGCTGAGGGACAGCAAGAAGGCCTGAGTCAGAGGAGCGTAGTGAGCGAGAAGGAATGTAGGGGACGAGCATGTTGCAAAGGTAAGAGGGGGGTAGGCAATTTAAGGATTTAAATACAAGCAGGAGAATTATAAATTTAATGCGGAAAGCGACTGGCAGCCAATGGAGATCGTGCAAGATTGGGGTTATGTGAGCAGAGCGTTCGGTATGGGTGAGTATTCTAGCTGCGGAG
This sequence comes from Danio albolineatus, assembly GCA_903798035.1. Taxonomy (NCBI): domain Eukaryota; kingdom Metazoa; phylum Chordata; class Actinopteri; order Cypriniformes; family Danionidae; genus Danio; species Danio albolineatus. The sequence goes on along the minus strand of CAIGQQ010040406.1, from coordinate 5,057,277 downwards.
TTTTGAATATATTGCAATCTGGAGATGAGGCAGGCAGGTAGACCAATGAAGAGGGCATTACAGTAGTCGATGCATGATGAGACAAATGCATGGACAACAGTCCATACAGCAGTGTTTATGTGTATAATAAAGCCTCTGTTTTGTGAGAAGTGCTTCCCGTATGATTTGTGAACGACCCATAAAGCTTTACTGTACACTTTTCCTGTGAGCTAGAATGACATCGACTGAAACTTTCTGTCGTACACCTCGCTCAACAAAAGAGTACCCTTTAGCAGTGGAAACGCAAGCCTGATAAACACGGCCCTGTACCGTACTGTACCACTCAGTGGAAACGGGCCATAATGGTTGTGGCAGATTCTCATCTGTAAGGAAGTAATGTTAACCGTTTGGCAGTCTTTTTGAACATATATTCAATATTTTGTGACAATGACGCTGCTGTCTTTATTCTCTTCAGTTTTTCTTTCTTGTTTCGACCCATATCGTTACTCAGTATTACATTTATACAGTAGTAGTTTTTTATATATAAAAAAGCATCTGTTTTGTTAGAGGTGCTTATTATATCATGTATGAATGACCTGTACAGCTTTACTGTAGACATTTCCTCACACCTCGGCCACCAAAAGAGTACCCTTGGTACCCTTTTAGCAGTGGAAACGCAAGCCTGATAAAGATGCCCCGTACCGTGCCGTACAATACCACTCAGTGGAAACGGGCCATTTGTGGACTCATGGGTGTGCTGGTCTGAAATAGACGTGTGTTAAGGTGCATTGCTGGAAATTACAACTGAATTTAGAAATAGTTTTGAAACAATTCTTTGCGCTTAACAAACTAAATTAAATATGTAGGCTAATGGATGTCTTCAGTGGAGTGAGTACAACACAGTTTCCTTATACACGAAAGTAAAGGAGTAAAGTAAAGAGTAAAAGTAAAGTAAAGAGGCTGAATGGAGGAGGCTCATTCTTTATCCACATGCTGGAGATGGTCTGTTGAACTGTTTTCTCGCTAGTGAAGCGTTCAGTTTTTCCACTTACAACTGCAACTTGCAACTGACTCTTAAAGGGAATGTGAGGTGAGACTCTGATTGGTTTAATGCATGTAATGCCCAAAGCACACCCAGAACTCATTAAGAGAATAAGCACAGCCCCGTTAGACTATGCACAGGGGGCACAGAGCATATTTTTCCGTCCTTAAAATATCAAAAGTGGATTTAGACACGTCATTAATGATTTTGCACCATGCTCTTTAGACTTTGAGTCCTAGATCTTTAAAATAGAGCCCAAGGTGTGCTTTGGTCTCTCTCATGTCATCTGAGCCCCCCCCCCCCACTAAACGCTTCTTTCTCATTAAGTAGTTAATAACAAAAGATATACTACCTGACCTTGTGTTTGTTTTAATGTCACTTCTCACGTGTGTTTGGTTGTGAGACTTGATACTTCTAATTGTAAAGTCATGCAGTGTGAAACCCCCTGTCGCCAATCCATCTTGCAGTGTAAACACAGCACCGACAGAACACTAGCCCAGATAGTCATGCAGTGACTGTGTGGACCACGTTCCCCTCGTGACAATATATTTTGAAGAAAGCAGGAAATCTGTAACCATCAACTTTACTCATGGTTTTTGTATATATCCAAACATTTGAACAGTACTATAGTAAATTACCTACAGTGTGGTGTTTTTAGCCCTTTATCAGGTAAAGAACCATATGGTAACTTCATTGACATTGATTACAATAAATCTTTTTTTCATTAATTTTCTTTCGGCTTAGTCCCTTAATTCATCAGGGGCCACCACAGTGGAATGAACCGACAACTATTCCAGCATATGTTTTACACAGCGGATGCCCTTCCAGCAAACACCCATACACACTCATTCACACACATAGACTACCGCCAATTTAGTTTATTCAATCTATAGCACATGTGTTTGGACTGTGGGGGAAACCGGAGTATGTGAACATGCAAATTCCACACAGAAATGCCAACTGACCCAGCTGGGAGTCAAACCAGCGACCTTCTTGCTGTGAGGCAACACTGCTAACCACTGAGCCACTGTGTTATCTTTTATTTATACAACAGTTCTGCTTGGTTCTTGAATCTGATTGGCTGATAGCCGTGAGATATTCTGCAATAACAGCACTGGTCCAGCCTCTTCACCCTTCACCTTGTGTATTACTCCGCCCACATACAGCGACACGAGGACACTTTACAGTTTGACAAATATTGCAGCTATTGGACAACATAATGTGCTTTTGAGGCTTTTTTTTAGCCGAGAATGTAGCTGTTTAGATTGCAGCTATGCAGTTTATTTATAAGGAAAATGTCTATTCCGAAATATTTATAATTTCTGAGAGACAGCGCGTTGGCGTCCATTAGCCAAAGAGAGTTGTTGTTGTCTATCCACAAGATGGTGCCAGGACTGCATAATAAGCCCTTGCTTAGAATATTAAAGCAGCGTGTTTTCTAACTACAGCTGATCAAATCATTATTAAACTGGTAAGTGATATTCTAAGTCGATCTCTCTCTTTTGTATAGATTATAACTATGCAGTTTACTTAGAAGGACAGTGCCGATTTTAATACAGGTACTTTCCTACCCCGGTTCTCAAAAGTGTTATTCAGGCCCCGTTTACACTAATGCGTTTTCGTTTTAAAACACATAAGTTTTGCTACGGTTACGCCATCCGTCCACACTACGGCGGAGTTTTCGAGACCCGAAAACGGAGCATTTTGGAAACGCTGGAGAGGCCGTTTTCATTCTAAAAGGCTGCTGCTCCGTCTCAGTGTGGATGGGGGAAACGGAGACTTCTGAGGCGTGGCTGCTGAGATTCGCTACTGAGATTCGCTTTTGGGTCATTGCGTAACCTTCCCTCGTTCGTCAAGCCCCTATCACATGACTAACGCAACAGACCAGCCTTCACTGTAAACAACAAGGATAGAAATAGGAGCGTTGTTTGCACTATTGTCCGTTTTAGGCGCCATTGTGCAGTTAATCTCTGCCTTTTTTACCGCAACAGCTGCATATATTCGCAAGAGGCAAGCTACTGTTCGAATATTTAGAATGCCGAGCGAGACAAATGCTTCCTGTTTATACTTGAATGCACATGCCCAGAGTGCGCAAATGGTCATGTGATATACGTTTCTGGTGGAGTAGTGAAGACAGAGATGTGTTCAGAAACACTGGGTGAAACGCTAGTGTGGACGCGGATAGTTTTCATGCTAAAACGCCGTTTTAAAACTAAAACGCACTAGTGTAAATGGAGCCTCAGAGACCTCACCCCCGAACACCCTCTCCCCCTCTTTATTTTTCCTTATCGCAAACACCACAGCAGTCTGGTAGTTAATGCGCTGCTTTTTCGGGGTTATATATTGTGATATCCTGATTGCAACAGAGAAATACTGTAGACTGTAACTGTAAGAAGATATCTCTGGAGACTGAGGGCATTTCATGTCAAGTTCAGCCTTATAATCTTAAAATGTCAGCAAAATCACCTGTTTTGTCATCACCTTAGACATTACGCTAAAGAATCATTCAAACACTAGCTCTAAAGCGACGCTGGTGAATTAGTAAGGGCTTCTTTTGACATCTGCAGATATAAATGAAGGGCCGAAGAAAGTAGTTCCTCATACAAAGTGAAGTTTATTTAGAAACTAATTTCGAGAGGATCACTTGCAGATTATTGCTCGCAGCTGGTCCCGCATTATTCAATTTATGATTCACCAATCAGATAAGTCCTAAGCCACTATAAATACCCTGAGTTCTATATCACAGCCATCTTCGTTTTGAAGAATCCCCCTTCCACCCCTACTTCTCCTCCTTTCCTAGATGGGTGGCACGGTGGCCCAGCGGTTAGCATTGTTGCCTCACAGCAAGAACGTCACTGGTTCTAGTCCTTACCAAGCCAGCTGACGTTTCTGTGTGGAGTTCACACGTTCTCTCCGTGCTCACGTGGGTTTCCTCCCACCATCCAAAAACATGCAACTTAAGTTAATTGACGAATCCAAATCAACATCATAGACATGCTCCTAGTAAGTAGTTATCTCTTAAGAGCAATCACTATTCGTTCATTAGCTACCCGCAGGGGAGTTTTCGAGATCTACCTGAGCTCAAACTCTCCTCTCGCCTTGCAAACGGGAGGGAACCCCAGGCTCGAGGATCATATGAGCTCAGGGCTCTCTCCCGGGACAGCAAACAAGCTGTATAATCAATCATCAGCTAAGTGTGAACTCTTGAAAGGGTATTTAGACTCTCTGTGTTGGATTTTCTTTTTTATATACACGATTGTGCCGTTGAACTGTTGTATAAACGCAATGTCACTCTCGTAGCAGTGCGATATGGCTGTATATCAGTACTGGTGGGACACTAGGCACTCGGCCTGTGGCCTTTTGTCAACACATGCCTCCCACCAGTGCTGATATACAGCCATATCACACTGCTACTCATGTGATATTGCTCATTTTAGTCATAAAAGCTGACGGTTGTATTTAATTGCGTATGCAGCATCTGCGATTGAGGACATTATTTATTTAATGCTCTGAGAATCAATTCTTAATCAATAAAAAGGCCCATAATAAAGTGAATTTCTCCAACTGCTGTGCTCAATCCTATAATGGCAGAGCTCCAGTTTACACAAAGGAAAGCCGTTTGAAAAGAGTCATCTTGAAAACGTCATGGAGGGATATATTTATTTACTCACTCATTTTCCTATTTGCGTTTCAAGATGACGTTAGCGTAATGCTCCGTGAGTGGATTGTTGACACTCTCACTGTTATACATGAGAGAAAATTAGCATGCCCATAACCAAAAAGTCCAGAATTTATCATTTTAACTAATTATGTAATTAATGTATTATAATAAAGTGTCATTTTAAATAACTATGGCAGTAATTTGAAGGCCTCAAAGTCACAATACTGTTGACGCAGGTCACGTGACATAACCCACCGAGCTGTAATGTCAATACTAAGTAACGTTATGGGTCGAAACAAGAAAGAGAGACTGAAGAGAAAACAGACAGCAGCGTCATTGTCACAAAATATTAAATATATGTTCAAAAAGACTGCCAAACAGGGTAAGGTTAACATTACTCCCTTACAGATGAGAATCTGCCACTGCCATTAGGTTCTGGGCTAACTGGCCGAATTAGCTGGGATCCCCTGTATATTGGGCATTATTGATTCGTCCCGTGACTAGCCATGGGCTGGTATTAAGATTCTGACTGTATGATAACCTTGGATAAAAATATCACGGTTTTACGGTATGACAGTATTGTATTTACTGCTCTAAAACATATTCTTTTTGAATGTCTGGCTAAAAACAAAAACTTTTCCCCCTTTGAACACAATATATTTTATTTTTTGAAAGATTTATAATGTTTTGGAGCAGTAAACATGTCAGGCTAAATATTTTGAATGAATCATTGACTTCTGCGGCCTTCATTAATTTCCTAAACACAGATTCCTTTGCAATTTAAAATGGTATCTTTGGATTTTTTTTCTGCTAGAGATACTGTTTTCCTAAAAAAAAAAAAAATGTAAATAAAAAAATTACACATACCTTGGGTATGGTATTACAGAAAATCTCGGCGGTTTTAAAACCTTGACTTTTTCAAACTGTGGTATACCTTGAAAACGGTTATCGTCCCATGACTTCCCATTACCTATTTTTGCTATTCATGTTTGGTCCCACTTTATATTAAGTGTCGCTTATACCTGTGAACTTACATGGTAAATAGATGTGTAAGTATTACGTAACTACAGCATGCACATGATTTCAGAAGACAAGCTAATCCAGCAAATATTTCATACAATGTCACCAGAATGCTGTATTAAAACTTCTGGTCCCAATTTCTATTAAGTGGCCTTAACTACTATGTACTTACACTGTAATTAATAATTAGTTACATTGTACTTATTGTGTAAATACATTTTTATACACTGTACTTATGCATGATTAAATACCTGCATGTTATTACATCTGTAATTATTTTCTGTAATTACATCTGTATTTACACTGTTGACCATCCCTTACACCTTAACCCACCCATAAACCTACCCATACCACCAAACCTGGCTCTAACCGTACCCATATCCCACCTCAAGAGCACCAGAAGTGCTCTGCAATATATTATGAACACAGTAAGTTAATTGTAATTGTAATACAAAAAATCCATGTATTTGCATGTAAGTACATAGTAGTTATGGTCACTTAATATAAAGCGAGACCAAACTTCTTAATCAAATCCAAAATGTGGGTGAAAATGCAAAAAAAGGTCCACTTTTTGAGAAAAGGTTACGGGCCTGATTAGTATCGTCATCGTGTAAAATGCACAAACATTTCCTCGTCTTCTATAGACCTCCTGTTATAAAACCTGCATTTTACATTTTTGGAGGCAGATCTCTAAATTATGAGAGATAAAGTTAATGATTCACTGATTTAAATCATCCAGTTGGAGTGAATCTATTTCCCTTTGTTTTTCTCAGTTGTCTTCTAGTTTGCTTCACGCTTTTGTGTCAAGAAAAGTTCATTGGTGGACAGTAATAATGTGTTTTTACACATTTTTTTGAGAAGTGAAGGGAAGAGCGGGGTAAAAAATAACACGGGGTAAAAAGTAACACTGTGTTTTAAGATAGTCGCTCGGTGTTAACCATGACATGCTTCAGAGCTTTTCATCACACTGTCAGCAGACGTCTTCCTGACATTTACTGAACAAGTTTAATGAAGTGTAGTCGAGAGCCACGGCAGAAACTATTTCGGTTGATTTTGATTATGATATTGAGTTTTGATTTTGAAGATGATGTTAGTCAAATCTTACACTGTCTTCCTGGCAAGAAACATTTTGAAAGATGTGAGAAATTATTTATAATAATAATTTTTTATAATAATAATCATATAATGATTATGGCGCCACTGTGGCGCAGTGGGTAGCTTGTTCACCTCACAGCAAGAAGGTTGCTGGTTCGAGCCTTGGCTGGGTAAGCTGGCTTTTCTTTGTGAAGTTTGCATGTTCTCCCCGTGTTCGTGTGGGTTTCCTCTGGGTGCTCCGGTTTTGCCCACAGTCCAAAGGTATGCGGTACAGGTGAATTGGCTAGACTAAATTGTCCATAGTGTATGAGTGTGAATGTATGTTTCCCAGAGATGGGTTGTGGCTGGAAGGGCATCCGCTGTGTAAACGTGCTGGATAAGTTGGCGGTTCATTCCGCTGTGGTGACCCCGGATTAATAAAGGGACTAAACCAAAAAGAAAATGAATAAATGAATGAATATAAATAATGTATAGCTTCATATATTATATTTATCTTTTTAAAAATAGCTTACATTAGCAAGGTAGGCCTACTGGGCAAAAAGGAGCTGTCTCTCTGATACTTATAGAAGCTGTCGTTCATTTATCCTCACCATACTCAAGGTCTATTTCGTCTCGTTTATCCTCATAGCATCCTTGTGGGATAAAAGAATGGCATCTTAACTTTGTCTCTCATGAAACAGAGTTGCCGTTTAATATATAGTAGCCTAAATCGGACTCATTCAAAGTAGCATTGCTGTGCAAAAGCAGGTTATGAATGCATGCTACATTTCGACTGTACGGTGTGTTTTCTTTTTCTTATAATGCACAGAGTTTTGAGGTACGGGAGGTTTTCATTTGCCTGTCACTGACAGTTGGACAGACTTATTCAGTTCATCAAACTCCATCTTTTAAAATCGAAGTCGAATAAAACTGTCTCCTCATAAAGCCGGCTCATCAGCGCCGCTACATTGAAAAACAAATGATTCGATTCAATTCACCTTTATTTGTATGGCGCTTTTACAATGTAGATTGTGTCAAAGCAGCTTCACATTGAAGGTTATAGTAAATTGAAACAGCGTCAGTCCAGTTTTCAGTGTTAAAGTTCAGTTCAGTTCAGTGTGGTTTAATATTCACTACTGAGAGTCCAAATGTAGCAGAGGCCAGCTAGTGAAGTGCTGAGCCGGTAAACCTCACTCCTCTGACCTGTAAAAGGTGCTCTAGCGACAGACGCTACACTCTTAAAACAAACGGTTCTATATAGAACCAAAAATGGTTCTATCGAGCGCTTCATATATGGAACCCCAAAAAGGTTCTATATAGAACCATTTTAAGGGTTCATTAAATAGAACCCCAAATGGTTCTTTGAATTCAAGTTAGATGGTTCTATTTAGAACCATTTAAGGGTTCTTTTTATTTATTAATGAATTATTGCTACTTATTAATGAATAAAAAATAAAACCAATCCAGACAATTCAAATTGTTTAAATTTATTCAATCCATTATACAAAATATTTTTTAAATAATACTTAAAATTGCACCTCTGCATACTTTGCATTGGACAGCAGATCTACCTTAACAGTTTAATGACATTCAACAATGTAATTGTAATGATTTCACTTTTAAACGCTTTTTTACTGTTTGAGCAAATACAGAGCTTAACTTTCACACATCTCTAAACGGAAGAGAAATATATCACAATGCAGATGGAAACAATACACAAAACAATATCAATGCATCTATTAAATAACACTACAATTTCAAAAAGTGGATGGTACATGTATGTATTGGTCATCACAACATCCATTTTTATACATAATTTTTAACCTCACATAAAGCAGGTCACTGGTTCGAGTCCCGACTGGGCCAGTTGGCATTTCTGTGTGGAGTTTCCAAGTTCTCCCAGTTTTCTTGTGGGTTTCTTCTGGGTGCTTCGGTTGACCCCACAGTCCAAAAGCATATGTACGGTATAGGTGAATTGGCCATAGTGAGTGAATGTGTGTAGATGTAAGAGAATATGGGTGTTTCCAAGTGCTGGGTTGTGGATGGAAAGGGCAGATGAATTGGTGATTCACTCCACTGTGGTGCCTCTGATAAATGAGGAAGTCGAAGGGTAGCGAGTGAGTGTTGTATACTGACACTTCAAGCCTACAGTAGGTGGAATCAGGAGAGCTGTTGAATCCTGGTTGGTGTAGGACCTTTGGATTTCTGTAAAACAATATTTTAATGTTGAGTACTTTTAACCAATTAACATAAGTCATCAAATAGAATTACAGTTATAATCAATATTAAAGTGTGTGTGTGTTTGGAGGATATGGGATGTAATATAGGGAGTAGTTACCTTCTGCAGTTTCCTCTGCTGGTCCAATGAGACTGTCATGGAGCACTTCCTTCTTTCCTTCCCTTTTTTGGGCTATTTGTTTTAATGATGTTTCTGTGTTCTTCACCAAGTTTTCAGCATCCTAAATCCAAAAAAAATTTTTGTTTACTTCATGTGTAAGTTTCCAAATAACACATTTTCAGCAATACAAGTTCATTAAACTTGTTCATTAAAATTGATCTCAAAACTATTTAACACACAATGTAAGTGTTTACTCACAAGCTCTGGCACTCCAAGAAGAAAAAAAACTGCTCCATTAGTTCTGCAAACCACTCCATAATCTGTACTCTGGAAAAGGGTCTTTCATTCGGTTCTTGACTTATGAGTATCTGGTGTCGCATTCAAAGTTCATCACAATCTGAGGTAGGAAGACAGCATTTTAGAGTGTGTAAATATGAATTTATATCACAGAATTAATCTACCTTTGACATAAACTGTATTGAACTGAACTTACTTTGTGTTAAGTTCCTCAGAGTACAGTTCACTTCCTTTTCATCCCATTATTTTGTTTCATTTGCGAGATGATTGATGAGCTCACCACTGAAATCCTTTCATTTTTAAATTTGTTTTGCAGACATTGCAACAAATCCTGTAGGCAAATTTACACTTTATTTCAATACATATTTTTTTCTCTGCAGGACTTTTAAATAAGCAATGACCCTAATATTCTCACTGTACAAACAGCAGCAATAAGTAATAGAACATTTTTTGTGATAAAAATATTATTTCAGTACACAACAACCAAGTCTGACATATGCATGTTATAAAATACAATATTTACCAGGTGTCCTTGTTGATGATAATTGTGCCACAATTATGGATGTAACGCATGTCCTTCTTTAAGCTGGGATCTTTCCTCTTCAAAGCTACTTGTGTCCTGCAGACCAAGGTTGGGAACTTAATATGGGTCCAATTACTCTTTCTGTAATCATGAATACAATGTTAAAGTCTTTTATAATATTCATTTCATCATACTTAATAAATACAGTTTGTTTAGATTTAAAAACAATGATACATACCAAGCACAAGATTTATGACGCAGTTGTTTCCAGGCTATTTGAAGAAAAGCAAGATATACATTAAAATATGAATTTTAAACTTATTTAGCACAATATATACATATGTAGCCTATATTTAACAAGGTTCAATATTTCACAATACATTTAGCCTGCATGTTTGTATGTGCTTCATAAATAACACCTGATCTTTCATTTCAAACAGAGGATAGATACTGAAAATTACACAGCCAGAAAATGTAAAAAGTTTGTCCACAGCAGAGGTCATGGTTTCAACATTGGGAAGAGAGGCAAAAGAGTCATTCTTTGACAATTACATACCGGCATCCATGTCCTAAAGAACTGATGGAAACAAACTGTGGCTGAGCTGACTTCAGGGTCCCCTTCATGGATTCAGTGAGCAAAGATGGAACATTGGTACCAGCCTTTAGAAATGAAACAATGAAAACCATTAGAAAATTGCTGCATTAGAAACAATTTTGTTTATCACAAGCTAACACAGTAAAAACCATACCATAGGTATGATACAGTAGAGCAGATTTCACACAGCACTTACTTCTAGCAACAGTTCTCCCAGATGCCGTGGGTGGAAGAAGATGAATGAGGATCTTCAGCATAGAGTAACAAAGCTCATCTTGAAGAAGTGAAGATGCAGGTCACATGCAAAATAAGAATTAAATTTATTAAAATGAATTAATATGTATTTGTAATAATTACTTTATCATAAATTGAAAATTAAAATTTACATTGTTTTCTTGTTTAAACTGTTTACAAAAGTGTGCACAGGCAACAGACATTTTGGCTGAAGTTCATACCATCATGCTGATTGTCAGACTTCTCCAGCAAGTATCTGATGTCATTTTTCCTCTCCAAGGACACTATTCCCTTGAGATTTGGAATTATGTTCCTTTCCCGTTTCTGGATTGACAAATCCTCTTTCCCATCTGCAAGCTTGGAAAATTCAATGTCTACCTTCAAAAAAAACAAAACAAAAAAAACAATAATTTCCTATTTAAATTAATGTAATAATTTGCAAACAAATACAGCTTACATTGACTTAAAAAAAACACTCACATGTTTCTTTACAAGGTCATTGACAGCAACTTTATCAATAACCTTTCTTAAGGAAATAGACAGCGTCTTTGTCTCTTCGTGTTCTCTCAGGATTGTATTTTCTTCAAGTAGTGTCAGCAATCTATTTGTGGTGCCAGTCTGAGTTTTATCTGTTCAATGACATTAAGAAATGACAAAAACATTTTATTTATTTAAATATTTACTATTATATAATATTAAAAGTGAAAGACATTATTCGTTTACCCATAATGAATGCACACTTCTTTTTGATGAATCAGGGATGTTGCTTGTAATATATTATATTTAAAATTTGTCATGCTCCATGCCAACTGTGAATAGTTTTCTCCATGTTTCCTTTCCGTCTATGAGCAGTTGCAAGAGCTCGGTGTAGAAGTGTTAGAGTAACTGTAATTTGTTCCTCGACTTCCTTTATCTAAGTAAAAGGGAAAGAAATCCATATATACACAGCACAGTGAAAAAACAAATACATGTAACGGTGTACAACAATACAAAGCATATTTTGAATAGTATGTGACTAGACGGGTGGCCCAAAATGGCGCGCAAGTTTGATTACAATAAAGGTTTTCATATTTAGACATTTTTTTATTAATTTGCTCACACCAAGGCGCCATTTGTTGTCTGTCCGCAGCACCCAGCTAACCTTAAGTCTCGGGCTGATACACAAATTACTGTCCAAGGGCATCATCATTAAATAGCATTATGATTACGTAACGTTATAGAATGTCTCCGGCGTGAGATAACGCTACCTCGAGTTCAGAGACGCCGAGGCTTTACGTTCACATTCACACACTCAACATTCACGTTCACATCAATTATAAAGTGACGCTAACTTTCCTACCGAATTCACAACAAACCTATGCTAAGTCTTCCGCTTGATACGTGTTATTAACAATTCTGCAAACACAAGTTTACAAAAAATCGCGCCAAATGGGTTAACTGTTAACCTAGCTTGCGACAAAGTTAATAGGTCACCCGTGTAGTACGATACACAGACAACATAGTAGAAAAAACAACTTCTAGGACAACAAACACAAAACATTCTTAAGCAAAGTGGAAAAATATTGACTGTCGTAGACGAATTGTAATTAATTTCACTCACCTGAGGCAGAGAGCTTCATATCCGACAGGGCCGTGGGAGCGATGGTTGAAAATGAACGTCACTGCGCATGCACTTAGCGCGCGCGCGCACGTTCAAAGCGCGTACATTTCACCCAGGTATACTCAAATACTTATTTTATATTGCCAACATGATAATTAAATTACATAAATACAGGAGACATCGCCCTTTGACTACAGGTAAAATAAATGTGCATTTTATACAGTATGTGTACTGCTTAAATGTAGTAAAACCAAACAGAAAGGGATTTTGGTTTAACACAGCCATTGTGTAAACAGCTAAGCACAATATTAACACACAATGTGTCTGTAGCAACACAAGATGTGTTACGAACTGTTTAACACATATTTTGTGTTAATTTTTAACACATCATTTTTAAGAGTGAAGTTATCATGATTATTAGTTTAAAATAAATTTTTAAACCTGCATGAAACAAAAATCCTATCATACATTGATTACGTTTTTGACCATAGCAGTCGTTTTATTAGGTTTTGACTCGAAAAGCGTTGTCTCTCTGTGTTATAGCTTATTATTAGTTTATAATCTTTACTATATAAGTATGTTATAAATCAGAAATTATAGAACCATTTTAATCAAAAAGGTTCTTTGCACTCAAAGGGTTCTAAATAGAACCATTTTTTGGGTAAAAGGTTCTACTGGCCAAGTATAGAACCCTAGGGTTCTATATAGAACCTCAAGGAACTTTTTTTTTTTAGAGTGTAGAGGCCATGGCCTTTAGCCTCCTTGGTAGAGCGACCGACTCCCATGCGGAAGGTCGCCGGTTCGATACCAGCTTGGAGCGGGTTGGGTGGCGTAGGACCGGCGGGGTTACACAAACACGCAAGTGGAAATAACAAACTGTTATTCTGAATGCGCTGACGCTGCAATTTAGATGATTTGAAGCAAAAAGATTTGTTGAAAGTGTCGTACGTCCCTAAAGCAGTCGCTTAATGTCATTAGCTCATTTTAGGCGGAAGTGGAGTTTAGCGGCTTTTGCATCTGAACTCTTCATAAAAAATAAAAAAAACCTCATAAATAATACAATAATTATAATAATTATAATAATATTTTTTTATTATTAGTGCAATGTAGCCTAAAGACTTTTTAACCAAAAATATATATTTAATAAATATATACAACAATAAACATTTTTTTTAATGTGTAATGAGTGTATAGCGTAAATAAATTTTGTATACATTTTTTCATATAAAAGTATTTTTTTGGGTGGCATGGTGGCTCAGTGGTTAGCACTGTCCCCTCACAGCAAGAAGGTGGCTGGTTTGAGTCCCGGCTGGGTCAGTTGGCATTTCTGTGTGGAGTTTGCATGTTCTCCCCGTGTTGGTGTGGGTTTCCTCCAGTTTTCCTCACAAGTCCAAACACATGCGATATATGCACGCAGACTTTTAATTTCGGTCCTACTTTATATTGTGTTGCTTATACCTGTGAACTTACATGGTAATTAGATGTGTAAGTAGTATGTAACTACAGTGTATGTACACACTTGTTTACTTGTGTAATACTGGTGCAACTACAGTACAATCGTGTAACAACCCACTGAACAGTATTTGTAAGTACAAATGTGTAACAGGACATTGGTAACAACACTAGGAAAGTACACATCTGTAACAAGAGTTATGTAAGTGCATTGTGTAACAACAATATGTACTTGCAGATGTTTTCCCACTTTCACACCTGTTTGCAGATCATGTGTGAACACTGTGTGGCAGAACTAATGCTGCATTAGAAGGTTTCACCTTGTGATACCAGTGTACTTACATGGTAAATCCACAGGAACTGTCCACTCAATATAAAGTGTAAAATGGTCACAAATTACTGTGTAACTTGTAGAAATATCTTCTATGCAACACTTTAATAACAGTGTAGTTACATGGTAAGTGTGGAAGGAGGAAAACATCTGCAAGTACATATTGTTGTTACACAATGCACTTACATAATTCTTGTTACAGACGTGTACTTTGCTAGTGTTGTTACCAATGTCCTGTTACACATTTGTACTTACACATACTATTCAGTGGGTTGTTACATGAGTGTAGTTACACCAGTATTACACAAGTAAATACTATGTACCAGTGTGTACATACACTGTAGTTACATACTACTTACACATCTAATTACCATGTAAGTTCACAGGCATAAGCGACACTTAATATAAAGTGGGACCTTAATTTCTTCTGGTCTTTCCATTAGAAAATTGCTTCTAATTGTTTCAAGAGTTCACACTTAGATATTGCCTGATAATATAAGCTAGTTTGGCATGCTGTCCTGGGAAAGAGTCCTGAACTGGGAGATAATTGAGCCCAGGGCTCCCGTCTGGGCAATGAGCATGTAAGTCGGTACGAGGTCAGGTAGTTCTCGAGAGCTCCCCCTGGTAAAAGAGGAAAAGAGGGAAGATGGAGTGGATGAGGGGTTTCTTTAGAATACGAAGGTAAGGGAGTCATTTTAGAAGGGCTATTTATAATGAGTTTGGATTAATCTGATTGGCTAATGATTGCAGATAGGCGACCAGCCACTATCAATCATATCACGTGCTCCTCTCGAATTAGCTTCAAGAGTTCACACTTAGCAGATGATTGATAATAAAGCGTGTTGGGCATGCTGTCCCGGGAGAGAGCCCTGAGCTCAGAATATCCTTTAGCCTGGGGCTCCCTCTCGTTTAAAGGGCGAGAGGAGAGTTTGAGCTCAGGTAAGTCTCTAGAACTCCCACCGCTTGTGAACGTGCTGAGATATATCTGACTAGAGTTGCTTTAAGATGGTATTTAAAAGTAGACGATTTACTTATGTAGTATGTTTTTTAGTCGGTGGGAGGAAACCGGAGAACCCGGGAAAAACCCACACAAACAAGGGGAGAACATGCAAACTCCACACTGAAACACCGACCGGCTCGGGAAGAGGTCGAACCAGTGGCGTTCTTACTGTAAGGCAACAGTGCTAACCACTGGGCCACCGTGCCGCCCTATCAGAGAAGGGGAGGAGTTGGGGTGGAAGGGGGGATTCTTTAAGACGAAGATGACTGGAGTAGAAAGGTCTGGTAATTTATAATGTGTCAGGATTCGTCTGATTGGTGGAATATGCGGAGCTGATGTGGTACCAGCTGTGTTCAATCATAAGCATGTGATCTTCTTGAAATTAGTTTATAAATAAACCCCACTTGCGAAACTTCACTTAGGCCCAATCCCAATTCTCCCCCTTAGCCCTTCCCCTTACCCCTACCCCTCGTTTTGCGTGTTCACATCAAGGGGTAGTGGTGTCCCAATTCTCTTTAGCTTGAAGGCGTAGGGCTAAGGGCAAGGGGTTTACACCCCTTCGAACGAAGATTTTTCAGGACCACACTTAAAACGGAGGGGTAAGAAAATTTCCCAGAATACACCTGCCACAACTGAACCCGGAAGTAAGGAGATCCACAAATTAGTATTTTTTGTCATTATTACGAATTTTTACGACAAACAAACATATATTTTAATATATTCATAACCACGTTCGTGTTTTACCGTCATGCTTTAAAAAAAAGGAAAAAAACGAAAAAAAAACCCCGCTAAATTTCGTGATCTATAATCCATAATCATAACTCATGTACAGCCGTCGCAGAACATTCTGACACACAATGACACTGGAATACCCTGTCAGTAATGTCTAGTGGCTGGGAATGAGCTTTTTACAGTGTCTGCTATAATGTTAATGTTGTTTTCGTCTGTTACATAGATGAGTATGGCCACAGAGTAAATGCATAGTACAGTTACGATCTTATCACCACATTAGATCGTTATGATAACATAATATACGCCTTCAGTGATTTCCTGAAGATAAACGCCAAACAATAACACAACTGGAATAACTCCAGCAGTCGTGATCGTCTGATCTCATATGAAGCAAGAGATCGCGATGACATATGATGACGTGTGCAGGTGTTGTAGTGCTGTCCCAATTCTTAGGGGGAAGTTTTGAAGCCCTTCCCCTTAACCCTCGGTTGTAAGGGCCAAGGGAAGGGGAAGGGCCAAGAAGTAGGGGTACAAAAATAGAATTGTGATTGGGCCTTAAGGTCTGTTTTCTTTAAAAACCAATGATCTTCACTGCCTGATAAATATTTGATATAAAGTTTGTCTCAGAATGAGCAAGAAGCTCTGCACTGAATTACATTTCCCCCCGGCATGTCTTTAAAATATGGCAGTAGAGGAATACAGCAGGTTATGATCACAGCATGACCAACTCTGCGCCGGCCGGGCTTTATGACTGAGGTGTGGCGTTTTCATGAGACAGCAGTCTGCCTTGTGTTTATTCTCATGTTATGACACAGTTGCAGTGTGTGTATGTGTGTGCGTGTGTGCCGCAGGCGAGAGACGAGGGATTCGCCCTGACTTGCAGCTCTCGCCGCTCTTTGTCCGGCTCTGTGTAAACAACATCAGGTGCAGTTTCGCTGAGATTAGAGCCGACACGGCTGAAACCCGTCGCCTTTGGCACTGTAGAAACCCTCCTCCACGAGTGCATGCGACACAACCAAAAAGACAACCAAGTAGCAAATGGAGAGAGAAAAGTTTTTGCCCAATGCATTTTTAAAGCAATTTAAAATGATTTATTACAGTTTTTCTCAGTGGCTTTGGTGCATTTCTCAGATCAGCTTTGAATTTGCAAAACAGTAAGTGCTCTTTAAAAAAAACAAACATACAAATTCCATTGGCAAAATACCATTGATTATCAGCAAATGGCAGTCTGTACTTCATCTCTCAAAACTACATTTCTGTGTCAATGAACGTGTCAGACCAATTACTTACACAGTAAAAAATAAATCCTTAAAATTATGAAAAAAAACAGCAGCAGTGGTTGTCAGTATTTCGCTGTTAAAAATACGGTACAAACAGTAAAAGTTTGTATACTACCGTACTTCATTAATTTATAGAGGTAATATGCACTGTAAAACAAATATGTAATTTTATGGTTTATTTCTGGCAGCTGGGGTGGCGGGAAAAAAACTGTAAAATAGCGGCCATTAAATTACAGAAATTTACCGTAAATAAGAGATATTAAATTACAGAAATTCACTAGAAATTTAAATCAAAGGAAATTTCTGTATTTTAATATCCGTTATTTTACTGTAGATTTCTGTATTTTAATAGCAGTTATTTTATGGTATATTTCTGTAATTTAATAGCTGTTATGTTACGGTATATTTCTGTAATTTAATAGGCGTTATTTTACGGTATATTTCTGTAATTTAATAGCCGTTTTTTTATGGTATATTTCTGTAATTTAATAGCTGTTATTTTACGGTATATTTCTGTAATTTAATAGCAGTTAATTTACGGTATATTTCTGTAATTTAATAGCAGTTATTTTTACAGTATATTTCTGTGATTTTAATAGCCGTTAATTTAC
>CAIGQQ010040406.1:4974148-4994154 GCA_903798035.1 Danio albolineatus | reverse complement strand
GTAAAATAATGGATATTAAATTACAGAAATTTACCGTAAAATAACAGATATTAAATTACAAAAACTTACTGTAAAATAATGGATATTAAATTACAGAAATATACCGTAAAAAAACGGATATTAAATTACAGAAACTTACTGTAAAATAATGGATATTAAATTACAGAAATATACTGTAAAATAACGGTTATTAAATTAAAGAAATTTACCGTAGAAATAATGCATATTAAATTACAGAAATATACTGTAAAATAATGAATATTAAATTACAGAAATTTACTGTAAAATAATGAATATTAAATTACAGAAAATTACCGTAAAATAATGGATATTAAATTACAGAAATTTACCGTAAAATAACAGATATTAAATTACAGAAATTTACTGTAAAATAACAGATATTTACTTACAGAAATTTACCGTAAAATAATGGATATTAAATTACAGAAATTTACTGTAAAATAATGGGTATTAAATTACAGAAATTTACTGTCAAATAATGGATATTAAATTACAGAAATTTACTGTAAAATAACGGATATTAAATTACAGAAATTTACCGTAAAATAATGGATATTAAATTACAGAAATTTACCAGAAATTAAAATTTAAGGAAATATATATATATATTTCTTTATTTCTTTAATTTAACAGCCGTTATTTTACTGTAATAATAGTATATTTCTTTATTTTAATGGCCGTTATTTTACTGTTTTTTTTTTTTTTCCCGGCACCCCAGATGCCAGAGATAAACCGTAAAATTATGGATTTTTTATAGAATATCTACTCAAATATTATTTACTGTCATCATAGCAAAGATAAAAGGAATCAGTTATTAGTTATTAAAACTATTATGTTTAGATTATTATGTTGGTAAAATGTTCTCTCTGTTAAACAGGCGGTGGGGGGTGGCTAATAATTCAGACTGGATAATAATTCAGACTTATTCAGCTACAAGTGAATGAGGAACAGTCATCATGAACAGGTTTAAAAACACAGCAGATACAAGGCAATGAAAAAGACTTTTAGCATCTGTTTGTTTTGAGCTCCATCATGTTTGACAGCGCAGACGCTCACTAACACTACAGAACAATCGTCTGACATTCAGATGAAGTCAAGTGTGTGACAATGTGAGTTTAAGAGTTATTACGCTAACACTCGAGCAGTAAGTGCTTCCTCATGCCAGCGGTGCTAACAAAACAATAACACATTGGTTTCTGGAGCTGGAAACAGATGAATCGTGGCTTTTTAGTTGAGGGTCTTTCAGAGTTTGTGTCAAAAGGAAATGGAGGATTGGATTGATTGATTGATTGATTGATTGATTGATAATGTGAAACATTTGTGTCATGTGCAAAAGTTTGAAGTTGAAATGTTTCATTTAATTTCTTAAATTAAGTCTATAGGGAGGCACAGTGGCTCAGTGGTTAGCACTGTTGTCTCACAGCAAGAAGATTGCTGGTTCGAGTCTAAGCTGGGTCAGTTGGCATTTCTGTGTGGAGTTTGCATGTTCTCCCATGTTTGTGTGGGTTTCAGGGTGCTCCGGTTTCCTCCACAGTCCAAACACATGCGCTATTGGTCATTGGGTAAATTAAATTGGCCGTAGTGTATGAGTGTGTGTGAATGAGTGTTTGGGTGTTTCAGCTGGAAGGGCATCCATTGCATAAAACATGCTGGAAGAGTTGTTGGGTCATTTCGCTGTGGCGCCCCCTAATAAATAAGGCACTAACCCGAAGGAAAATGAATGAAGTCTAGTTAGACTGTGGGTTGGTCTCATCGATTGACTAATTGATTTAGTGTAATAATTGATTTACTGATTAAATGTTTTTATTGACATTTTTAGATTAGACTTAAAGTTTAAGATTGAGAGTTTTTAGGTTTGTATGATAATAGACTTGACCAATTATATACAGTCATGA
The DNA here is from genome assembly GCA_903798035.1 of Danio albolineatus. NCBI lineage: Eukaryota > Metazoa > Chordata > Actinopteri > Cypriniformes > Danionidae > Danio > Danio albolineatus. Next base: position 4,992,238 of record CAIGQQ010040406.1, on the reverse strand, counting down.
ATGTTTTAGTTTTTTTTAAATTATTATTATTATTTTTATTTTTTATTGGTTGGTTGATCAGTCATGAGTGGGTTTGTTTGGAAATTTAATGTCAGATTTTATTCATTAGGTTTAGGGCTGTAGATTTAAAAATAATATTTATAATGTTTTGTTTTAGATAAATAAATAAAGAGACCCCAAAAATTTCAGTTTAGACATTTTTTTATTTTTGTTTACTGTATTAATTTTTTTAATTATTTTTTTATATTATTATTATTATTATTATTATTATTATTATTATTATTTATTCTATTTTATTTATTTTATGACTTTACTGTATTTTATTTTATTACTTAATTATTTTATTTTATTATTATATTATTTATTGTTTGTTTTATTACTTTTTTCATTTTATTACTTTATTTTTTATTATTTTATTACTTTATTATTATTATTTATTCTATTTTATTATTTTATTAATTTTATTACTTTATTATTTTATTTTATTACTTTATTTTTATTATTTTATTACCTTTTTATTATTTATTTTATTTTATTACTTTCTTTTATTATTTTATTGCTTTACTTTTTTGCAAAACAACCTTTGTCTGTTGTTAAGCTGTCTAGGAAACCAATCAACAAGAAGTAATCAAGTAATTAATAAAACAAGTAATTAAACATTGTAGTATTGATATGTGGGTCATTGCTATTAATTTCTTTAATCATATTAGTAAATGAAGCACATTTAAACCAGCTTGAAGATCATTATGCATCTAATGATGATCAATAATTAATCAATCATTCTTTAATCTCCTAAAAATTGCAAATTTTTGATCAGTAAGTAATCCAATTCAATATTAAACCTCAATATTCATGAAATGACATATTCAACACAATCGTATGTCAAGATATATCAACTTATGACATTAACGAGGCATTTTATTTCTCCACATCAACAGATCATGTCACGGCATGGCAAACTGAGTCATGCCAAACTCACTCAAATTCTCCATAAACCCTTACTACACTTGCAGTCTTGTGATCTCACACTGAGCTCTGATTGGCTGAACGCAGACTATGGAATTATGTCACAGTTGATAAGCTGGAAGGTACCGTACTTTCCATGTGCTGCTGCTGATCACTGATAGGCTTCATTTTGGAGGAACAGAGAGTTTACAGGTCTCACACAAACACATCAGCCTATGTCGCAACATGACTTTTTTTTTTCATGCGGGTTCTACAGTATGACCTTGATCTGACCCCGTACCGTATTGACTTTCAGTGATGACAAGCAGTGAATGAAAGTGATTGTCAGTTAGTGATCTGCCAAAAAATCACTTACTTTCCCTTCTGTGGTTTTACACCTTTGAGTTTCTTCTGTTGAACACAAAGGAAGATATTTTGAAAAATGCTGGGATACATTGGAGGGTTCAACCAAGCGGCAACCTCCCGCTCTCCCTTGGGAAGCCAATACGGAAGTAATTAAAACTGCAATTCATCGAAAATTCCGCTAGTCCTGGCTCCATAATAGAGCAAATCTCTAATGAGCCCACTGGTGAAATGGCCAACTTTACAGCAGAAAAAAAGGTGTTTACAGCCTGGTACAAAGAACGATTTTGGTTCATATAGCTAATATTACCCTTCATGACAACTGTGAGGGGGGTGAATTTTTTTTATAACTCCTCCGTTTCCTTCATATTAAGCTAAATTAAGTTTGCATAATTAAGGACGTGGCCACTTGAGTGACAGCTAGTCCCGCTGGTCGCGTCGCGTCACGTCACCTCAGCTGATTCCGGCTGATTAGCTCTTGATCTCGGCATATTCATCGTATTTTTGTGTTGTTTTATGTGGCTTTACACAGTCAGTCGCCTTTTGGAATTATTTCCTACAATTATCAGATGATATGGCATGCTGTGTGCACTTAATTGTGCTCACAAACCATTCACGTGGCCTCCGTTTCCCAGGTGAGTGAAATTATATATTTATACCATCTCTATAAATGTAATTGCTTTATTTAGGATTATTTTGTGATTTATAATGTTCTTCAGAGCTCTAATGCACTCCAGAATCTGACAGATTGATCAGCTGTAGTCTATAAAGTCGTCATCTGAAGCGTTGTCATACAGTGTTCTGCCTCGATTTCCTAAATAGCCTATTTCCTAAATAAACTATTTGGATGTAATTTGCACTTTCTTCCTGTTGAAAAACGTTATAAGAACGATGTTAAGTGGCTTGATGTATTACAACAGTGTTTTCAACAGTCTAAACACTTTATTGATATAGTGTACAACCAAGCACGTGTGGTCAGAACACAAACAAGTCGCAGGTAATGAAATATTATGTGTTTCTTCCATAAGAAAGCTCTTAGCTAAATGCCAGCATGCGTTCTGTGGCTCAGCTCATGCTCCGCCCACGCTCCACCTTTTTGCCCTTGTTTGGTATGCCTCGGTTGATGCGATGACTGCTGGAGTTATTCCAGTTGTGTTATTGTTTGGTGTTTATCTTCAGGAAATCACTGAAGGCATATTTCATGTTATCATAACGATATAATGTGGCAATAAGATCGGAACTGTACTGTGTATTTACTCCGTGGCCATACTCATCTATGTAAACACACGAAAACAACATTAACATTATAGCAGACACTGTAAAAAGCTCATTCCCAGACACTAGACATTACTGACAGGGTATTCCAGTGTCATTGTGTGTCAGAATGTTGTGGGACTGCTGTACTGGAGTTATGATTATGGATTATAGATCGCGAAATGTAGCGTTTTTTAATTAATTTATTTATTTTTTAAAGCATGACAGTAAAACACGAACGTGGTTATGAATATATTAAAACATGTTCGTTTGTCGTAAAAATTCGTAATAATGACAAAAAATACTAATTTGTGGATCTCCTTACTTCCGGGTTCAGCTATCCTGTCGTTGTGGCCTGTGTATTCTGGGAAATTTTCTTACCCCTCCGTTTTAAGTGTGGTCCTGAAGAATCTTCGTTTGAAGGGTTGTATACCTCTTGCCCTTAGCCCTACGCCTTCAAGCTAAAAAGAATAGGGACACCACTACCCCTTGACGTGGACACGCAAAGCGAGGGGTAGGGGTAAGGGAAAGGGCTAAGGGGTAGAATTGGGATTGGGCCTAAGGATTTTTTCTACTGGCCTGATTGGACCAGTGGATCAGATTTTTACTTGCCCTGCCAAAATTTTTCACTGGCGCCACCAAAACAAAAGTTAATTGCTATTTCTCAGCCACAGATTTTGAATAATGTGTCAAAAATAATTTCTAAAAAGGAAAATGTGCAGGTGTTTTATTGCAAAACAAAACCTGGCTGACTTAAAAACAACAGCAAAACATCACAAAACTGACATTTTCTTTTAGCCTCATGATTTGATGTTGCCATCATGTCGTCGTCTCTTCGCCGTTTTACCAGGTTATGAAAAAAAAAACGTGCTCACAACATCAGATAAGAAGAACCAAAAAAGCAAAATGGTATTTACGACTTCACAGAGAAGGTAGCGTTCAAATACTTTAAAACACAAAAGTATTTTTTTATTGCCCAATCTCAATTCTACCCCTTAGCCCTTTCCCTTAATATTTTAAAGACCATTTTAAGGTCAAAATTATTAGCCCCTTTTTTTAATAATCTACAGAACAAACCATCATTATACAATAACTTGCCTAATTACCCTAACCTGCCTAGTTAACCTAATTAAGTTAGCCTTTAAATGTCACTTTAAGCTGCGCAGAAGTGTCTTGATAAATATCTAGTCTAATATTATATGCTGTCATCATAGCAAAGATTATTAGAAATGTGTTATTAAAACTATTATGTTTAGAAATATGGTGAAAAAAAATGTTCTCTCCGTTAAACAGAAATTGGGGAAAAAAATAAACAGGGGGGCTAATAATACAGGGGGGCTATGATTCTGACTCCAACTGTATATGTTGAAAAATATAGTATTTCTTTGCTGTTTTTAAATAATGCATGCACCTATATTTTCAAGCTTATGCTGTTTACAGTTTATTATGCAACAAAAATCTTTTTTTTTTATGTTTCCATTTATTAACTTGCATATTCAGTTTTGTCCAATGCAGAATGATTTCTACAAGTATAAAAATGCTTATAATCGATTAACATTAAAACACCTCTATAAATAACTTTAATTTCTCCTCATAATTTACATTTCACAGGGATAATCCCATGCAATTGATTCTGAATTATTATTATTTTTATAAGACACTCAGGTGGCACGGTGGCTCAGTGGTTAGCACTGCCACCTCACAGCAAGAAGGTCACTGGTTCGAGTCCCGGCTGGGTCAGTTGTCATTTCAGTGTGGAGTTTGCATGTTCTTCCCTGCTCCGGTTTCCCCCACAGTACAAACACATGCGCTATAGGTGAATTGAATGAGATGAATTGGTCATAGTTTGTGTGTGTGTGGGTGTTTCCCAGTACTGGGTTGCAGCTGCAAGGGCATCCGCTGTGTAAAACGTATGCTGGACAAGGTGTTGTGACCCTGAATATGAATGAATGAAAAAGACACTCCATTTAGAAAGAAAAGCGGCTTTATTTACAGCAGTATTGCACAAATCAGCACAGAATGGTTCAGTGCAAAATACAAAAAAAGGATGTATTTAACAAAACAAAGACAAATTGTCATCTTGCTACACATTTACTGGGTCCTGGGTGGCGTCAGATCGGGTGATGCGGGAGTTAGTTCAGTGCAACAGGACTGAAAACACTCAGTCTGAGGTCCAGTGAGAAACACACAGGTTGGCCTGAAATTCAGAGATTTCCCTCAGAAAACGAAAACAAAAGTTTGTTCTGGAATATAAAAAAGCCGGAGAACGGGAACTGCTAGGATGAACACGAAGAGCATGACACGATATACACGATGCCCACAGCAATGAAAAGATGAGGTCTTTGGTTTAAGTGGTAAACCTGGAACGGCAGACAAGCTAAACATTGTCATTTTGGCAAAGAGAAACAATCAGACCTAAAACAAACATGAAAACACAGGGCTGTGCATCTTCCACACGTGGAATGTCTAACCGACAGATTTCTTCAACTTTCAGCAATACCTTTCAAGGTAGGTAGTCAATACATCAGTTTAATCTTTGCATTTATAAAAAACACATCATTATTATACCAACATACTTGACGACTCGTTCTGAGCCTTGTGCATTGATTACTGCAATACTGGGAGAATGGTAATAAAAGGCGAAGGAGGGAAAGAAAAGGACTAGAAAACTGGTTTGTTCAAGAAAAATCGACACAGGTGTATTTCCCTTAGTCCCTGAGGCTGGATGAAGCTGTTGAACAGTGGTTGTAATGCGTGCACAACTAGTCAGATTGCTAATTCATTCCCAAATTTGGTGCAACCAGAAACCAGAGTTTCTGCAAGTAAAATCCTGCTCGATCAGCGGTGTATCGTTGAGCAAGGCACTTTAATGGAGGTTTTTCTGCATGTATGATCGCTTTGGGAGAAAGCTGTTTGCAACATCGACTAACCAAACCCTTTGACCTAAACTACACCGTAAAAAACCATTAGCTGACCACATACTACTTAAGTAAACATAACTTTTTATAATTTTGCACATAGTTTGTTTACTTCAAAAAAGTAAGTTTAATAGTTACATTTTTTTTTAAAAGCAAATTCAACTCATCGCTCATAATCAACAGCTTTACTTGCTATTTAAAAGTAAAGTCAACTAATCGCTTTGATGGCAACAAGTTTACTCACTTTTTAAGGTAAACTCAACTAATCGTTTAGAAAGAAATAGGTTTACTTTTTGTAAAGTCAACTAATCGCTCTGAAGGCAACAAGACTTTTTTTCTGAAAAATCAACTAATTGCTTAAAAGCAATGGGTTTTATCATTTGTTTATTCAACGAATCAACTTGAAAGAAACAAGTTTATTAACTTTTTAAAGTCAACTAATCACTTTTTTAAAAATGAGTAAATTCGTTGCTTTTAAGCGATTTAGATTTTTAAAAAAGTAAACCCATTGATTTCAAAGTGACGTCAACTATTTGCTTAAAAGCAATGGCTTTACTCACATTTTAAACTCAACTAATCACTTAACATCAGTGGGTTTACTCACTTAAAGTAAAGTCAACTAATCACTTAATTAATGGGTTTACTTGCTTTTTCAAAGTAAAGTCAACTAATCGCTTTGGCAAGAAGTTTACTCACTTTCTTAAGGTAAAGTCAATTAATCGATTTGACAGCAACAGGTTTACAAACTTTTCTAAGGTAAAGTCAACTTTACATTTTGAAGTAGTCAACTAATCGCTTAAAATCAACAGGTTGACACTCTTTCAGTAAAGTCAACTAATCGCTTTGAAGGCACCAAGTTTCTGCACTTTTCAGTAAAATCAACTAATCGTTTAAAAGCAGTTTACACGCTTTTCTAAAGTCAACTAATGGACTTGAAAGCAACAAGTCTACTAACTTTTTTAAGTCAACTAATCGCTTTTTGAAAAGTAAATCCATTGCTTTTAAGCGATTAGTTTTAATCCTTTTTATATGATTACTAAATTAATTTAATAGCCCATTAATTTTACTTAATCATCATCGCTTAAGCAATGGTTTTACTCACATTTTTAAACTCAATCACTTAAATTCAATTCTTTACTTACTTTCTTAGTCAACTAATCGCTTAAAATTAACAGGTTTTCTTTTCAATAGTAAAGTCAACTAATCACTTTGAAGGCAAAAAGTTTACCCACTTTTTTTTTATTTTATTTTTTTAAGTATACTTAAAGTCATCTTATAGTCATATTTTTAAGTCATCTACTCGCCTAAAAGTAATGAGTTTACTCGCTTGTTTAAGTCAACTAATCGGTTTAAAGGCAACAATTTGACCCATTTTTAAAGTCATCTAATAGCTTAAAATCAACAGGTTGACTCGATTAATCACTTTAAAAAGCAATGGGTTTACTCGTTTTTAAAAAGAAAATTAAGTAATCGCTCAAAAGCCACAGTTATACTCACTTGTTTAAGTCAACTAATTGGTGCAAAGGCAAGAACTTTACATGCTTTTAAAAGTAAAGTCAACTAATCGCTTAAAATCAACAGGTTTGAAACCCATTGCTTTCAAAGCGATTAGTTGGGTCAACCTGTTGATTTTACGCAATTAGATGACTTCACTTTAAAAACATTGTTGCCTTTAAACCGATTAGTTGACTTACACAAGTGACAATAACTGTTGCTTTTAAGTCGACTAATAGGTATAATGGCAACAATTTTAACCATTTGTAAAGTCAACGAATTGCTTTGAAGGCAACGAGTTTACTCAGGTAAAGTCAACTAATCACCTCAAAAGCAACAAGTTTATCCACTTATTTAAGAAAAGTCAACTAATCGCTTAAAAGGCAACATTGTACTCACTTTAAAATGAAATCATTAAAAAAGCAACAGGTTTACTCTAAAAAGTTAAGTCAACTAATCGCTTTTTACAGTGTACAGTAGATTCACAAAACTAGGCACAAGCGCATGTTATCGAAACACGAATGGAAATTTAACCTTAATAAACTAACAGAAAAGAACATTTAATAAACCGAAATACTAAATGTGGAATGTTTATGATGTCTAAAAAAACAATACGTCCATATTAGTCACACATACTCACTACCTTTGCCTGTCCAGATCGATTTTCGACTACTGTAAAGTATCGCATAAGTGTTCATCTACGGTTCTTCTAGTACCTGAAAGCTTTTCTGAGACCTTTTCACATGACTTTCATCACAAATGCAAATCTTTGACCCTCAAATGAAACGTGTTGTATCGTAACGGCTACAAGAGCAAGCGAGTCTCATCTTGCTCAGAAAAAAAACAAACTAAAATGTGTATGTGAGAATGTAACCGGAAATGAATGACACTAAAATGTAGGTTATCAAAACTGTACTGCTCTGGATGTTTGGGTTTGAGAAGTTATGTGAAATTTCAATAACGTCGTTCACTTTATTTTTGTAATGCAGAATTAGGGTCGTTTTGTGATTGTGTCTGGACTTCAGGAACATTTGCCAATGGATAAATGACCAGGAATTACAAATGACTAAGGAAATAGGATAAGGAAATACCAGTTTGCAACAGCAACCAGTTAAGCAAGCTTGTATGTATGGCTAAAAATCAATGGAAGGGTAAAAGATGGGAAGTTTCAACACGCAGCCGTATCCACAATAAGCTCAGCAGGCAATGGTTACATTTTGTGAGCAGAAATAAGGTCAATTGTCAAAAGTGTTGCTCAGACCTTTTAAAACATAGCAGATCTTATCAGTATAAACAGCAAATCTGTGATTAAATTCTATTTTTTTTGTGCTTAAAGGCATAGTTTACCCAAAAATGACACTTCTGTCATCATTTACTCATCTTTTACTTGTTTCAAACCTGTTTCTGTCCTCTTTTGAACAGATCAGAAACTACTTTAAAGAATGTTGAAAACCGACAGCCATTGACTTCCATAGTATTTTTAAAGTCAATGGCTACTGGTTTACTATATTCTTCAAAATATCTTCTTTTGTGTTCAATGAAAATGTACTTATAAAGGTTTGAAACTACTTGAAGGTGAGAACATTTCTATTTTTGGTTGAACTGTCCCTTATACTGAAGCGAAAATCCCATTTGCGTAGATTATTATTGAAATGAAGGATTTTGTTCACATGATTTTGCAGAAAATATATATATGTATATATATATTTTTAAAAACATTAGAAAATATACAATGCCTCAAGATGTATTGTAATTATTGAGCTTTTAACTTTAATGTTGTTTTTAGAATGCCGTATCGTGAATAAAGCTGCTCTCACACTACACTTTTCACCCCATAGACTTCCATTTATACACGCGCAAATGTGCCAGACCGGAAATGTGTGATTGTATGACCAGTTTCGCATGTCGCTGGGTTTTAAAGTACAAGCTTGGTGATCTTTTACCTGCAAATCTGCGTCACGTGAATGCGTGAGACCAATTGAAAATCAAAATGCGACCTCTCTGTACAGAAATGTCAAATAGTGAGCAATCGTTTGTTTTATCAAAGTCGCATTACCGTGTTTTATTCCTCTTTTCGCAGTGTCGTATGGTTTGTGCAATTTCACTCTAATGTAAAAAAAATAAGTCTATAACTGAAAAATGTGTATAAAGAATAGGTTCACAAGCGTTCCTGCACTGAATATTAAGGGTTAAGAAGTTATTTAGGATTTGAGTTTTACATCAACAGTTAAAATCTGGAAAGGCATCCACAGCGTAAAACATATGCTGGAATAGTTGGCGGTTCTGACCCCTGATTAAAAAAGGGACTAAGCTGAATGAATGAACAGTTGAAATCTATGTGCAAAAATAGGGTCCAATGTCAAAAGAGTCATATATTTCAAACCGAACAGCTTTTGCATTTGTCAAATAAGCAAATTCACATGATAAACTTAAACAAGAGTGAAATCTGTTGGAAACGTTTTCCAATCTGAGAGGATTCCTATTGAAATGACTCCATTTTGTCCATACAATTTAGCAAAGCATTGATCAATTTGAAGGCGGAAACGGCAAGACCACAAGAAATGCTCTAGAAGAGGTAAATTCACAACGTAGAAAAAAAAGAAAGAAAAGAAAATGGGGAAAAAGTGGACTGACCAACACAATCTCAAGGCACTTCATAACTCTTTGATTTAGTGGCTAATTTGTATGAAATTCGTTCTTCCATTTCAGTTCGATTTGCTCATTCCCCAAACACAGTTGTGTTTAGGGTTGGGGTTTGGTGCCGTTAATATTGTAGATTTTCTTACGACTGAACTCATACGAATTAGCCACTATACTGACGAAACATTACGTTTTCTCGTGAGATCAGACTGGAATGGCCCCTAAAGTTGGGTAATAATCCTTATTTTTTGTCATTTTCTACTTCATTCTAGTGCAACTTTTCTTGCAAATAATAGAAATACTAGTGCTTCCATACTACTTTCTGCCTTTCAGCAAATCAGTATGAACTACTGAGTGAACATCACATAATCAACATACCAAAGGTTACCTGCGGAACTTGGTCCTTCATAGAGTTCAACATATTGAGAAATGCTGACAGCAGTCATGTGAAAAGGCCTTAAAATATCCGGATTCAAATGAAGATAATTCATGCGTAACTCAACGGCCTGAAACAAAGTAGATCCATTTCTGTTTAGTCTGATTTTTCGCTTTCTGCTATAGGGTAATCCTATTTAATCTGATTGGTATATACTAACGCAAACCAAACGCAAGTGCAAACTAGGACACAAGGAACAGGCAGAACCAAAACCATCGCTTGACCGACTAACGTCCACTAACGTTCATCAAATTATACACAAAATGTACAAATTAAATACAGTAAAAATAAATACAAAAGCGATAAAGAAAAAAAAGACAGGCTAAAGTCAACAAAAAGAGAGACGTGTCAAGGGCAAACAAGCAATGAAGGCACGTTTTCCACATACGGTGCAATTTAAAAAAAACACCAGGATTAATTCATGTCAACACAGCATCTAATGGCTCAGCTTTCCATGTGAACGCAGGAAACTCTGCTGTGAGTTTTAGTCTATGGATGGCCGAGGGTTCCTGATGTTTATAGAAATCCGTCCAGATCTGCACACATCCCGACAGGTCCAAAAACTGTACGCCGAAACCCGGAGAGAGGTTGCGGAAGAGCAGCATTGCTGTTTTCCCTTATTATGTACATACATATATATTTATATATATACAGCCCAGAGAGAGGGTGATGTCTGATGCTACATGTCTGCTACGCGTCTGCTGGGTGTTCAATGCGAAAATCATCTTCTTCGCAGGAAAAATTGTACTAGGCGTCCGATAATGTCGTTCATCCAAAGGACGATGGCGTGTTCGTTGGGAGCACGCAGCTGGTTCCCGCCTGCACCGGCCTGTAGGGTGACAGAGAAATGCGATTAAGTCAAAATCAGAACAGAAAATACAGAATATCTACTTTATTTTTACTTATTTATGCTTTTAGATTGCATTATGGGACTTTAATTGACTTGAAAGTTTGAAAAATTGACTTTTCTTGACACGTTTAATAGTTGAAAGTGATATATCGCCTGGGTTGGTGTTGTATGTTACGCTACAAAAGACTGCTAATGAACTGCCAGCACATTTACTGTTATTTACCTTATTTTATTAATTCATTCATTTTCTTTTCAGCTTAGTCCCTTTATTAATCAGTGGTCGCCACAGCGGAATGAACCGCCAACTTATCCAGCATATGTTTTACACAGCGAATGCCCTTCCAGCTGCAACCATCACTGGGATACATCCATACACACTCATTCACATTCATACACTACGGACAATTTAGCTCACAGCGCATGTGTTTGGACTTGTGAGGGAAACCGGAGCACCCGGAGCCCGCAACATGCAATCTCCACACACAAATGCCAACTGACCCCGCCAAGGCTCTAACCAGCAACCTTCTTGCTGTGAGGCGATCGTTCTACCCACTGTGCCACCGTGACGCCCCACAAACTTATTTCTCCATATATTATTATTTTTAAACATTATATTATTTCAAACTACTAAAATGTCAATAAAAGTCACTTTGTTAAACTGTAGAGTTGAATTTTTAACATCAGAAGTCGACAGAGCAGAGATCAACATCTCATAATGTAATTCACAACCGTAAATAAATGGAAAACACTTGTGAAGCACAGAATACAGAATGCGTGTCGAACTACACCACTCACAATACACTTCGCTATGGACTACAACTCCAGTAAATAATCCTGTCTTAAAGGGGAAATGAAGCACTCAGTCAAGTTTACCTAATTTTGTAGACCAGCATTTAGTGGTTTTTGCTACTGTACCTGTCTATTTATTTAACGGAACCAACCCCGTGCCGTCACACGCTGCGGTGTTCCAAGATGGCGGCGCCCTTGCAGTAAAATGTATGATAAAACACCCTCTTTTCTTCGAAATGGTTATGTTTAATCATGTTTGTTATATATTTTTCATTACAGTGGAAATTGGTCTACAAAATAAGGTAAACTTGACTTAGTGCTTCATTTCCCCTTTAAATCGGCCACTTCTATTTCCCCTCTCCTGCAACACTAGTGTGCAACTTAATCAAAACTGATACTAAAGTTGTTTTACATTTGGTTTTGTAGTTCGGCCCTAAATAAATATTTGTTGCATTTTTTTAATCACTTAAGTTCATTTCATTAACCATATATAAATCAGTTGTAATTAACTCATGTAAACACCTTCATCACATTACTGTCTTATTCAGATTAAGGCAGATCATTCGATTACTGATGTCCATGTAAATGTAGTCCCAAGCCCCAACCCTAGAAAAAAGCAGTTCCCTGATTTTTCCACAGCCTTTCCACAGGTTAGCAGTAAGCTAATGTAATGTTAATTGCATAATGCAAATCTCGCATTCATGCTAACAAACAAATGATCAAAAGAAATATATTAATGCAGTTTAATTTAACTGTATAAAATCTGAACTGATGTATGCTTTAAACCAATTATACTGTTCAATTAAAATGATTAAAGAGATTTTTGTCAAATAAAAGATTTTTCTAGAGTCATCCAGCATAATTTTTTTTTTGGAACTTATTTTTATTAGAAAATAGAACATTGCATAGAATACAATAAATTGTAAAAGTTTTTTTTCTTTTTTTTTTGCATGTTAGTCCTTCAGTTTCTAGCTACCAAAATGGTTGTAAATACAAAAGAGAAAAAAAATGAAAAAATAAATAAAATATACATGTATATGCACACCTATACATACACACACAGACACCTATACTCATATATACTTGTATGTACACATATTAAAATAACTGAATAATAATAATAACTGAATAATAATAATAATTTTAATAATAATAATAAAGAGTTTAAAAGAATGATTGTTGAAGCCATTTCTATGGAAGTAATAATATTTTGAGTTTATATATTTATTTCTGAGAAAAGGCCGGTGTTGCAAATGAAACAGAAATTGGAATGTAAACGGATAACCAGTGATGTAGCATGACGTAATTTGATTGACTGTTAGATTTAGAACCCCGCTAAGCAGTCAGAAGCCACTGGACTTTCGAGCAACACAGTCTTTTGACCTATGCAAACAGCTGAATTTGTAAGAAAGTAAATATCCTAAGTTTTGTATACTTTAAGATTGACAATTAAAAAGTCAGGGGGGAGAGAAAGGGGGGAGTTAGATGGTCAGGTGGGGAGAGAAAGGGGTGGCCTTGAACATAACAGTGTTGCCCATTATTGAAGAATCTCCACCATCATTTTGTGGCTCAAAAGTATTGGTTTAGGCACCGGTATCGTTTTAAAAGTCGATTTAGCACCGGTATCGAAATAACTCCAAACGATACCGAACTCTAGTCATTTAAAGACCAGCATCACAATATCAACTTCATATAAAGGCCACAGGTACTATGTATTCTACCTGAATGCTTTTAAAATCATTATACAATCACAGGCATCAAAAACACATGCAAACCATAACTCAACATTGCATATATCCTACCTATTGCGAGTGATCACATTGCGATATCGCTGCTGAAACGATATATTGCGCAACCCTGCTCTCACAGCTGCTAATCTGTATGGTTCAGAGTCGCGCAGGTCAGCCCTTCAGCTTATACTGTGACACATGTTGACACATGAAATAGCATGTCGAGACCTTGATGCTTTGAGGGATTTACAGTATGTTCTGTATGCGGTCAGATCTACAGTGAACGCAATACAGGAACTAGCAGCTGCAGGTTATCCGGAGCTGTGAGATTTGGCAGCGTTTGCCCTGAACCAGGTGGCCTTTTTCTGGCCTGCAGATCTGTGCTGCGTTCACCAGGCGTGCTGAATGACTGCGATAAGCATTTCCCCCAGGAGACTGGCAGGAACTGGCGAGGAAACGCACTCTACAACTAGAAAAGAGGAGAAAAAAGCCTTTCCTGTAGAGAATGAAAAACAGCAGGCCTGGGCGTCCCCATAACCTCCATGATAACAATCTACTCTGAGACGACAGCAATAAACAAACTGGCTAAAAACGCAAGCTCATAAACTCAAAAATACATCTGTCATGTTTCTCCTCAATATCTCTGGACAAACATCTAACAAAATGATCTTAATTATTAGGTATTATTATTTACATCAGATTATTAAAATGTTCATAGTGTGTAAGTGGGCCTTTCCTTCATGTCATTTATTATTTTTTCATTCTGGTTTTGTGGAGAAAATTATGACCAGCGACAAGCTGAGTGAACATGCACACTTATACATTTATTTAAAGACAAAACTACAAACTAAAACACTAAGACGGTAACAGTAAGCAAACTGGTTTAAAACGCAAGCTATGCTTAAAACACCACAGATATTTGTCGTATTTCACCTCAATATCTCTAGAAATGAAATTTATAATTTTTTTCCTTTCTGGTTTTTGGTAAAAATATGACGTGACGAGCTGTGTGAAAACGCAAACTCAAAAGTGTATTAGAAAATTAATATACGGTATATATATTCACTGGCCACTTTATTAGGTACACCTTACTAGTACCGGGTTGGACCCCCTTTTACGTTCAAAACTGCCTTAATCCTTTGTGGCGTAGATTCAACAAGCTACTGGAAATATTCCTCAAAGATTTTGCTCCATATTGACATGATAGCATCACGCACATCTATGACGTGAATCTCCCGTTCCACCACATCCCAAAGGTGCTCTATTGGATTGATGTCTGGTGACTGTGGAGGCCGTTTGAGTACTGTGAACTCATTGTCATGTTCAAGAAACCAGTCTGAGAGGATTCACGCTTTGACATGGTGTGTTATCTTGCTGAAAGTAGCCATCAGAAGATGGGGACACTGTGGTCATAAAGGGATGGACATGGTCAGCAACGATACTCAGGAAGGCTGTGATGTTGACATGATGCTCAGTTGGTACTAATGCGCCCAAAGTGTGGCAAGAAAGTATTCCCAACACCATTACACCACCAGCACCAGCCTGAACCATTGATACAAGGCAGGATGGATTCGTGCTTTCATATTTTTGACACCAAATTCTGACCCTACCATCTGAATGTCGCAGCAGAAATGGAGACTCATCAGACCAGGCAACGGTTCTCCAATCTTCTATTGTCCAATTTTGGTAAGCTGTGTGAATTGTAGCCCCAGTTTCCTGTTCTTAACTGACAGCAGTGGCACTCTGTGTGGTCTTCTGCTGCTGTAGCCCATCTGCCTCAAGGTTGGACTTGTTGTAACAAGTGGTTATTGGAGTTACTGTTGCCTTTCTATCAGCTGGAACCAGTCTGGCCATTCAACAAGGCATCTACACCCACAGAACTGCCACTCACTGGATATTTGCTCTATTTCAGACCATTCTCTGTAAACCCTAGAGATGGTTGTGCGTGAAAATCCCAGTAGATCAGCAGTTTCTGAAATAGACCAGCCCGTCTGGCACCAACAACCATGCCACGTTCAAAGTCACCTAAATCTCCTTTCTTCCTCATTCTGATGCTCGGTTTGAACTGCAGCAGATCGTCTTGACCATGTGTACATGCCTAAACGCATTGAGCTGCTGACGTGATTGACTGATTAGAAACTTTGCGTTAACAATCAGTTGGAAAGGTGTATCTAATAAAGTGGCTTCTGTGTGTGTATATATATATTCTAAATTTGATTTCTGTTTAGTTCAATTATGACTTTAGTTGAATTGAGGTAATCAAAAATCGCTGTTTACATGGTAGACTCTTAATCAGAGTATTGTCTTAATCAAATTACTACTGTACTCGTATTAAACATACTCACTCATAAGATTTACTTTGGAGTAAAGCCGCGGTCACACTGCACTTTTCTCCCCATAGACTTCTATACGCTCGTGAATGCGTCCGACCGGAAACGCAAGCCTGTGCGACAAGTTTCGCAGTTCGCTGCAGTGCAAAGTTCAAGCCTGGTGAACTCTGACCTGCGAAATCGTATCATGTGACTGCGTGAGACCAATCGAAGATCGAAGCATGACCTCTCTGCACAGAAATGTATTAAACGAACCAAATCGCTCGCCTTTTTAAATGTCTAATCATCGAGTTTAATCCCAGCCCTTTTCACTGTGCCGTACGACAGAATTTCACATGCTCCAACTCTAGTGTGACCCTTTAATCAGATAATTACCTTGATATTTGATATTTATTCACTGGGATAAACCCCTTGAGACGTACCATCTCATTTTCAAGGGGGTCCCACAATTAATCACAATCACATAATAAAACACCAAAAGACAAAAACAAGTCATAACTTACACAACATCCAAGACACATCACATTTAAAAAAAAAAAATAAAGAAAAAAGGAGGGAATGGGAAAATGGCACACATACATACATATATACATACATCTGCACATGTACATAATACCTACACATACATACATACACACATATACATATATATGTACAAATCAGTGAATCTTAACAACACATAAATAATAACTTCCTCAGGAAAAACAAATACAATCCAAAGTAAAATATGACAACAGAGTTTGCTTAAAGACTTTAAAGCATGTAATGGATCGAATGTTCGCAGGTAAATTATTCCAATCTGTTGGACCCTTAAAAAGCTCTTTTACCAATAGATTTTTTTACACAGAGGAACAAAAAAATGAGTCTGAAAAGAATGTCTAACTCAATAATTTAAGGGAAAGAATACAAAATATGGTTGTAAATAATAAGGATACTCAAAATGGATACATTTAAATTAGGGACTGTCAAAATTAGTGCGTTAACGCACGCCGATTAATTTGAAATATTGAACGCGTTAAAATAATTAACGCATTTAACGCAGTGGCAGTTTTTTCTTATTCCCTGTTGTGGCCGACGTGTGTTCAGGGCCGGCGCGTCCACAGAGGCGACCTAGGCGGCCAACAAGGGCGGCAGAATAGTGAGCGGAACCCCCCCTTCCTCGGCGATTATAAAAGCCTCGAGGTGCGCGCGCACTCATCGGAGGCGCGCAATGCGGCGCCAGGCGAAAGTATAAATCTAGCTTAATCCGCGACACCTACTCCCTCCGTCCCGGTCCACACGTTCATCCCCGAACCGGTCACCTTTCTTTTTCACTTTCGGGTTGAGGGCGGCATGATCACCGTTTGCTTAGAGCAAATTTGATGAACGTGACTGTGCGCGTTGATGACTCTGAAGGCAGTCGCTTATACCGCGTGAGCTCGCTGTACTGCCCGTGTTGTCTGTGTGTGTGTGTGTGTGTGTGTGTGTGTGTAAGAGAGTGTTTGTGTATGTGTGGATATCCTAACAACAAGATTAAACGCCTAACATCGCAGACAGTCGCTCAAAGCAGTTTAGAATTTAATGTTTAGAGATGGCGTGACCAAAGTCCATGTAAGAAGTCTATCCTATAGTCTTTAGTACGTGACTTTGATGTACCCCTTGGTGCTTCTTGCGTCCTTGTCACAGCACCAGTGGCACAGAAATTAAGCACCGAAATCAGTGATTCAGTCAACAGACTGGGCTGTCTTAGCAACTACCGAAATGCTAAGGATGACTAAGCAAAATTGTTTCTACTTTTATAATTAATGTTCTCAACTCGAAAAACAACTTTACAATGAATACAATTGTTTGTGTTCAATACTTTATTATTATTATTATTATTATTTTTTATCCAATTTCCATATTTGCAATGCCTGTATTTTGGATTTTTTTTGTAGTTCACTTAGAATCCAACATGGAAATAATTTTTGTTTGTTATTGGCATTGATTGTTTTAAAATTCAAATGGCACTTACATGCCTGTGTTTTTATTTCTGTAATAAATACGGCTTTTCATGATTAATCATGATTAATCACAGACAAAAGTGTGATTAATTAGTTAATTTTTTTAATCAATTGACAGCCCTAATTTAAATATAAATTGAAGCCAATGAATATGTCGTCTTGTGTGCAGAGATGGCCACTGAAGCAGGCCACCTTAATCGTATTAAAATTGTACTCGTATTAAACAGTCACTGATGAGATTGATCTTGGATCCACACACACACAAGTGAGATAAATTAGTCAATTAGGCAAATCAGTGAATAATCAAGGCAGGTGTGTGTGTGTGTGTGTGTGTGTGTGTGTGTGTGTGTGTGTGTGTG
>CAIGQQ010040406.1:4962569-4966907 GCA_903798035.1 Danio albolineatus | reverse complement strand
CACTCACACACTCTCTTTCTCTCTCAAACATGCACAAGCACACATAATCACACTCACAGACACACACTGTCTCACACACTTATACACGCAGAAACACATGCTCACATGCATGTGCATACAAACACACACACACACACTCTCTCTCTCACACATGCACAAGCACACATAATCACACTCATAGACACACACTGTCTCACACACTCACAGACATGTAGAAACATCACTCACTCACGCATGTGCATACACACACAAACACACAAACTTGCATGCACAAGGACTCGAGACACACACTCGCTCACACAGACACACTCTCTCACACGCATGCAGTACACATACACACTTTCTCTTTCTTTCACACATACACACTTTCATAAGCACACACACTCTCTCACACTTACACATGTACAAACACACACACACACATGCTTTCTCTTTCTCACATACACACACTCTCTTTCTCACACACTCTCGCGCTCACTCACTCTCTCTCACACACACACACACGCACTCTTTCTCTTTATCATAAGCACACACGCTCTTGCTCACACACTTACACGTGTACAAACACACTTGCTTACACACATGCTTTCTCTCTCACATATATACACACACACACACACACACACACACACACTTTCTCACTTACATACACACACACGAGCACACACTCGTGCACTCTCTCACACAAAAACTCTCACAAACACACTCACATGCACACACAGACAACACACTCTCTCTCTCTCTCACACAAACGTATGCAAGACACATACACTCTTTCTCACACACACACACACACTCTTTCTCCTCATAAGCTCACACACCCTCACACACTTACACATGTACAAACACTTGCTTACACACACAATCACACATGCTTTCTCTTTCACACACACACTTACACACGCACTTAATCTTTCTCTCACACACAAACTTACACGCGCACAAGCACACTCATAAACTCTCACACAAAAACTCTCACAGGCACACACTCATGCACATGTGCATGCACACACAAAGACAACACACTCTCACACACACACACTTACACAAGCACGAGCACACATTTGTACACTCTGTCTCACACAAAAACTCTCACGAACACACATGCACATGTTCACGCACACACACAGACAACACACTCTCTCTCATATACACCTACTGTAAATGTGCACATACACACTCTCTCTCACATTCTCACTCACTCACAGTCACACTGACTCACTCTCACACACACACACACACACCCCGCTCAGCCTCCCCTCTCCTCTTCTCCTCTTTCAGTGTTTTGTGATGACCTCTCGGCCTATTAGAATCTCCGCCAGGGCTATTAGTCTGAGTCTTAAACACAAGAGGGCGGTTTTAAAGGGGGTTGGGTTCAACTCTGCCGCTGTGGAGTCTCTGAACCGCGGCAGACGCTGCACGAGGCCGTTGTCACGCACAAGCTCCTCTAATGCCTACTCTGCTCGGTGAATGGATCTCAGATTAGGAGGAACATCTCATTCGCTCTTTCAAACTTGCTTTGCTTTCAAGTCGTTTTGTTTCATTAAACACCTACACTGGCTGCCAATCCAGTTCAGAATTCAGTACAAAGTGCTGCTGTATGTTTTTAAATCCCTCCATGGCCTGGCCCCTCTGTATATTTCCGAGCTCATTAAAATACATCAATCGGCGAGATCTCTGCGCTCCAAGGATCGATTTTATTTGATTGTTCCACAGTCACGCTTGAAATGTCGAGGTGATCGTGCTTTTTCAGTGGCTGCTCCCAGACTTTGGAACAATCTTCCACTGTCCATAAGAACTTCTTCAACATTTGAGTCCTTTCAAAGGGCACTGAAGACACACTTATTCTCTTTAGCTTTTAATCATGTGTTGTGATTTTATCTATTTTAGCTCTGTGTATGTTTCAGGTGTTTTATTTGTTTTTATGTACAGCACTTTGGTACCCATTGTGGTTGTTGAAAGTGCTATAAAAATAAATTGAGTTGTGTTGAGTTAACAGAGCTGATATCATACACCTGCTGCACGACCATGACCAACAATACAAGCTTTAAAGGGGTGGTCCACTACGAGATCATATTTAAAGTTTTAGTTGATGTATAATATAGCTGTGTGAACATAAACAACATCTCTGAATGTAAGACGCTCAAAGTTCAATGCAAATGGAGACATTGGCTGCGTCCGAAACCGCCTACTACTCAGTAGCCACTGCGTTTGAATTTAAACGTACTACTCGGGCTTAGAAAAGTATGTTCTATACAGTATGAATGTGAGAAGTGAAGGGAATTCGAACGTACTACATCCGTAATTTTGTCATGGTCACGTGACCTACCTGCGTCAGTTGTGTCGCTTCACTCCCATTCATGAATTCTCTCGCGGGGCATCATGGGATAGCGCAGAGTGCATGGGATGCGCACTTCATAATCTCACAGCAAGTAGTAGGTCATCCGGGTAGTTCTCGCATACTGATTTTCGAATTCTATGAATTCGGACATATATTCAGCTCGCATACTGATTTTTAGTGTACTCTATAGTATGGAAGTATGCGGTTTCACTTCTCATTCTAACGGAGGGAGCGATTCGTTTGTGATTGAATCTCCATTATGAACGACTCAATCACTTTGCTAGCTGGCAATAATACAAGTTTCTGGCACCGCAAAAAATGAAAATGTACACATTATTTACACTATTTGGCAAGTCTTGTCGCCTATCCAAGTTTTAGGAACAACAAAAAATAACTTGACTTCTAGTTATTTATTTGGTATCAGAAGTGGCTTATGTGAAAGGCAAAGACCTCTATATTACCCTTATATTACCAAAATAAAATATAATCATGGCTTGATTGTTAATGATTTAATTAGGACAGTGCGGTCTGACTTTGCTTAGACAAAAGTCTCGTCACTGAACAGAAATAATGTACAGTATAGAATATAAAGTCATGCTGCAGTGGAAACAGAATGAATATTGTGTATGACTCCCATGAGCTTGGAGGACTGCATCCGCACATCTCTACAATGACTCAAATAACGCATTAATAAAGTAATCTGAAATGGGAAACAAAGTGTTCTTGAAGGAGTCCTAGAGTTCATCAAGAGTCTTTGGGTTCATCTTTAATGCCGTCTCCTCCATCTTACCCCAGACATGCTCAATAATGTTCATGTCTGGTGACTGGGCTGGCCAATCCTGGAGCACCTTGACCTTCTCTGCTTTCAGGAGCTTTGATGTGGAGGCTGAAGTATGAGAAGGAGCGCTATCCTGCTGGAGAATTTGCCCTCTCCTGTGATTTGTAATGTAATGTGCAGCACAAATGTCTTGATACCTCAGGCTGTTGATGTTGCCGTCCACTCTGCAGATCTCTCGCACACCCCATACTGAATGTAACCCCAAACCATGATTTCTCCTTCACCAAACTTGATAGATTCAGTGAGAATCTTGGGTCCATGTGGGTTCCAGTGAGTCTTGTGCAGTATTTGTGATGATTGGGATGCAGTTCAACAGACGATTCATGGGAAAAATCGACCTTCTGCCACTTTTCCCAAATGATCAACTAGAAGTCAAGTTATTATTTGTTGCTCTTACAACTGGGATCAACAGCAATACTTTTGTCAGGTAGTGTACTCACTGACAAGTAGTTCCAAACCTTTATTAGTTTCTTTATTCTGTTGAACACAAAAGAAGATATTTTGAAGAAAGCCGAAAACCGGTAACCATTGATATCCATAGTTGGAAAAACAAATGAAAGTCAATGGTTACAGGTTTCTGGCTTCCTTCAAAATATCTTCTTTTGTGTTCAACAGAAGAAAGAAAGTCAAACAGCTTTGAAAAAAGTAAAGAGCGAGTAAATGATAAGACTTTTCAGATTTTTAGGTGAACTATCCCTTTAAAATCTCTTTAAAAGTGTGAATTCTGGCCAAAGAAAAAGTATTTCTCTCACTACTTCATTCATTATAAACTATCTAGCAATCATTCTTAACCGACATGTATTATTTAAACACAAATCTCCTTTTTCTGGGGTTTAACAACTCACACGTCCCCTTTGATTGAGCTCCAGGGTGTGTCTGGAGAATCAGGCCAACCCGACACATCCAGCTACTATGAATCACTCTGACACTGATGAATCAAGTGCACTTGTTTACTGTAAATGAGTCATTCGGCATACTATATAATATCTCTCTCTGACGACAAGCAATTGTTCGGGAAGGATATTACTGTGGAAAAATAACTACGAAAGTAAAACAAAACAAAAAGTTGCCACAGGCAGACAAACAAACTGGGCATAGCTTAACAGTGCAACGAATCACAAATCACATTTACACAAAATATCCAAACACATTACTTAAA
>CAIGQQ010040406.1:4952569-4957569 GCA_903798035.1 Danio albolineatus | reverse complement strand
TTATTAAGAGAGTTTAAAACATTCTGGCATGAGAAATTGTACAGTTTGTAACCTAAATTTTAATTATTTTATCAAATTATTTATACAGTGAAGACTGTGCTATGTTTACCCTTGATTATTGAATTTCTGTACCTGAATTCTTACCAAACAGAGCTATTTGAGTCATCTGATAAATTTGTATTCATTTCGCAGTTTGTATCAAAGAAAAACAACAGCATTCTCCCAACATCATGCAGCCCTAATGGGGAATATGCACAGCTAGTGCTTTCAGCCAATGATAAACCTCGGGTGAAAGGTTATTGAGAGTATTCTCAGTTTCAAACGGTTCCTTTTGCCGCATCAATGCTGTAATGTAATATAAATACAACTTCAGCATCCATTAAAGCCTGGTTTATACTTCTGCATCAAGTGATCGGCGTGACCCACAGCACATTTAATGCGCGTTGTTGTGCATTTATACTTCTGCGCGCTGTATGTGCTGCTCTGCAATAACACATCCGAAACGCTAGCTTGCAATAGGTGTTTATTTTCCTCTGTGTCGAGTTTCTTCTCTGGTGTTTTGTTTTTTCTGAACGCTACCTTAACATACAAGTGGCTCAAACTCACTCATTTTTAGGCGGGAACTGAAGGACATGAAACAACTTTAAAAATACGGTAAACACAAAACAACAGTTTCCATCTAGAGCTCCTTCACAGGACTCGACACTTGTAAACGCTCGTGTGGCTCTAACCTCTGCCCACTCTCGTCAGCGGGACCAAGTCAACCAATCAGAGTTTCGTTTCGACGTGTAGTTACATTTTTTGAGAGGTGTGTGTTGGCCACGGCGACCACGCGCAGGCTGTGCTGGAGCATACGTATGCGATTGACGCAGAAGTATAAATCAGCCTTAAGTTGTTTAAGCGTAAAATGAGATGAGCAGCAAACAAACGCCGAAGCTCCATTGAAAATACAGGGGTAAAATAAATATCCAAATTTTATAGACATGGCGGGGATAAATGTAATTTAATGCAGTGCTTCTTGTCTGGTCTGAGACCCACTTTATATCGTATATCAATCATGCAGTGGAGATCATTGATTTTTAAAGAAATCAGATATTAAAGGGCACCTATGTAAGCTGTTTGGACAGAAGTGTTTGCAGGTATAGTGTGTCCACAGTCATATTGGGGTGATAGAAACACAATAAGTCCCTTTTTTTAATTTCCTGATGTTAAAATAGGATCCAAATCCCTCCCATTTTGAGGCCAACCGCAACGTGATGTATGAGTGCGAGTACGAGTTTCCTCGCCCATCGAATTGATTGACAGATGCATATTAACATATCTCTGTAGTAACGCGTATAATCATATCAACAGGACGTGTGCAAAGCAACTGGGATTAAAGATCTGTTCAGCTCTCTGTGATCATCAATCATCAAATGTGATCAAGAATTAATTTAATTTATTTTAATTTATTTTAATTTATTTTATTTTAATTTATTTTAATTTATTTTATTTTATTTTATTTTATTTTATTTATGGCAGGCAAAAGAGATAACATGCTGGGTAGGTTCATGCTAATAGTTATGATGACACGTCTGATGCCTATAAAATGTTTTATGAACATACTGTAAGAGGTTATGTCTCTGGATGCTGCCAGGGACAGAGTTCCACTCCTGTGCAGCTGTAACTAAAAAGGCACCCTGACCAAAGGCACTTTTCCTGAGTGGGACAATACAATCTCTTCTGGCTGCCACTTGTGTTGCTCTATGTGCGGTTGTGAGTTATACAAGTTTAACACTTGTTTAAAACCGTGCATGTTAATGAATTACTGCGATTTACTTCAGCTTTACTTCATCAGTACAGCCGTGTGTCAGTACAATTATAAAAGAAGACTCTTCAATCCCGGTTTGTGGATCGAAATCAGAATTGTACATTAACATAACGGATGTCCATACAGCAGTGGATATTAACCTGTATCCGGTCACATTTGCTAGCAAAAACAGTGCAAAGCTAAACGTGCACGGTGTCTGTGTCTGTGTCTGTGTCTGTGTGTGTGTGTGTGTGTGTGAACTGTGTGTGACACGTTGCAAAAAGGCTTGGATTAACTCCACAGCAAACACATTAAATAATCATTGGGAAAGTTCTTACTGTAGTATTTCTCACAAACGTTTCGTGAGATCTGCTTCCGTCATGTCTGTCACTGTGCTGTTTAGCTGACGCAGCTGGAGATTGAGGCCCACTCTGAGAGGCACGTGGGGAGAACTAGCATTAAGCTCCTAGGGCTTGAGTGTCAACATACATGGACAGCACATTTTAGCTCTTAAGTGGCTATTTAAAATACTTTAAATGTTTTAGATTTTGTAAAGGCATACAGTGTCATCCTACAACTGTTTTGCAGCATATTAAATGTCCCAAACAATATTTTTAACTGTCCAAAATGGGAAAAAAATGTTGTTTTTACTCTCTGATAGTCAAAGCTAGTTCAAAACAAATTTTGATGTGATATAAGCATTAAAAAACGTCAGGAAAAAGTGTTTTATGTAAATTCAGACCACGAGTCCACAAATATTGACATCATTTTTCTCTAAAAGTACATCATATCAAGAGATGATACTTAGGTTTTATTTTAATTAGGTTCCAAAAAGCCCAAATAGCAAAGAGAAATAAATGCATGTAAAAAAAACTCCTTGGGCCTTAAGAGGTTAAAGGCACAGGCAACAAAAACATCTACATAGTGTTTAAAGCAGAACATCCAACATTCTGTAAGCTATAATAAATAATCTGATGGGTGTTTTGAGCTGAAACTTTACAGACACATTCTGGAGACACAAAAGACGCATCTTAAATCTTGAAAAAGGGGTAAAATAGGTGCCCTTTAAATGTGGCGGTTTTGTGTAATGGAGCAACCGATCGCTGGAAGCACTTGTGCTGGTTGACTGAACATTGATAATCGTTGTGCATATTCCCGATTGTAGACTCCCTGCGCTTGATCCTGCGGTATCAGCTGAATATTTACCTCACAGTAGAGGCGGTTGAACTCATCTCCGATGCGCCGCAGTTCGCGAGCGACCGCCATCTCTGGCGGCAGAGCTGCGACTGGTGCTGCCATCTGCGCGTGCTGGTGGCTATGTTCTGGAAACCATACCTCTGAGGGAAAAAACAACACATGCACTTAATACACAAATACACTACATAGAACATGCACACACAGACATATATATGCTATATAACTATATATGCTATATAAATTGAATATCTGCAGGTTAACTGTTTATATACAAGAGCTTTAACTGTTACACTGTAAAAAGTGATTAGTTGATTTTACTTGATAATTATAAGGTATTGAGGCGGCACGGAGGCTCAGTGGTTAGCACAGCAAGAAGGTCACTGGTTCGAGTCTGGGCTTGGCCAGTTGCCATATGTGTGAGGAGTTTGCATGTTCTCCTTGTGTTGGTGTGGGTGTCCCCCACAGTCCAAACACATGCGCTATTGGTGAATTGAATAAACGAAATTGGCCATAGTGTATGAGTGTGTGTGTGAATGAGTGTGTATGGGTGTTTCCCAGTAATGTGTTGTGGCTGAAAGGGCATCAGCTATGTAAAACATATGCCGGAATAGTTGGCGATTCATTCTGCTTTGGCAACCTCTGAAAGACTGAGCTGAAGGAAAATTCAAAATGAATGAATGAATGAGGGCGTCACGATGGCGCAGTGGGTAGAAATATCGTCTCACAGCAAGAAGGTCACTGGTTCAAGTTTCAGTTGGTCAGTTGGCATTTCTGTGTGGAGTTTGCATGTTCTCCCCATGTTCGTGTGGGTTTCCTCCGGGTGCTCCGGTTTCCCCCACAGTCCAAACACATGCGCTAGGTGAATAGGGTAAATTGTTCGTGGTGTATGTGTGTGAATGAGTGTGTATGGGTGTTTCCCAGTGATGGGTTGCAGCTGGAAGGGCATCTGCTGCGTAAAACATGCTAGATGAGTTGGCGGTTCATTCTGCTGTGGCGACCTCATATTAATGGATTAAGGGACTAAGCCAAAAAGAAAATGAATGAATGAGTTAAACAAACTGTGCATAACTGTAAAAGTGAAACAATAAATTTACTGATTTTAAGTAAAATCAACTTGTTGCTTTAAGGCGATGGTCTTTTTTTTTTAAAGTCCACTTTTTAGTGTAGTCACTAGTTCATTAATGTTATTAGTACAGAATTCTGCAGATTTTTAGCCCATCATTGATTGTTTATTTACTGGTGTAAATGTGTGTCAACTTTTATTTATTCAGTTTTCAAATTAATTTCAGTAATATTATTGACTAATATGAAAATATTCATGTGATTTATTCACTATACAGTCTGTAAAGTACTATTTTCTGTCTTTTAGTAGAGATTTTATCTGAGAGACTTGCTTTGTTTACCAAGTAAAGTTGATCTAATTGGATTCGCATTGTAAACATTAAATAAAAGTTAAAAAGCTGTGCTGTGTTTACCTTTGATTATTGAATTTCTGTACCTGAATTCTTACCAAACAGAGCTATTTAGGTCCTCTGATAAATTTGTAAACTTGTTGCTTGTAAGGCGATGGTCTTACTTTTTTTTTTTAAAGTCTGCTTTTTAGTGTAGTCACTAGTTAATTAATGTTATTAGTAATCAATAAGGTAGTAAATAATAACCTTAACTTTTCCGAATTGGATTTTAATGCAATAATGTGCACATTTTCCAATTATTGTTTTATGTTAGACAAAAATTGTGAAACATCCTGAATGATAATGACATTTTTAGATTAAAGAAATGAATTACGTTTGAAAATAAAAACATTATGAGACTAACTTTAAGCACAACTGTGCAACAGACCAGTGCTTATTTCCGTTTTAAAGACGAGTTCTCCATACACATTTAAGAAATGTTTCACTTAGAGAGATAGATCACCCAAAAAGGAACATTCTGTCATCATTTATTTACCGCTTTGTGTTCAACGGAAGAAACTCAAGAAGGTTTGAAACAAGCAAAAGAAGATGATTTGAAAAAT
>CAIGQQ010040406.1:4902224-4951799 GCA_903798035.1 Danio albolineatus | reverse complement strand
AAACAAACAAACAAACAAACAAACAAACAAACAAACAAACAAACAAACAAACACATTAAACAGAAGATAGATTAAAGAATGCTGCAAACCTGTAACCATTGACATTCATACAGTAGTAGTAGTTTTTATTCTATTATGGAAGTCGATGGTTACAGGTTTCCATCATTCCTTAATATATCATCTTTTGTGCTCACCAAAACAAACAAACAAAAAATCTTAAATGTTTTTCAAACTATTAACAGTTAAATAAATCATCACAGAATTTTCATTTTTGGGTGAACTATCCCTTTAACAGAATATATTTTGAAGAAAGCTGAAAAACGGTAAGCATCGACATTGATCATATGAAAAACAATGGAAGTCAGTGGTTACAGATTTCCAACAATCTTCAAAATATCTTCTTTTGTGTTCACCCGAACAAACAAAATACTCAAACATGTTTGAAACAAGAAAAAGCAGAGTAAACAAAGACCGACAGAATTTCAATTTTTGGGTGAACTAACTCTTTAAAACAAAGAAGATATTTTGAAGAAAGCTGAAAAACCGGGAACTATTCACATTCAAAGAATGAAAAACAATGGAAGTCAATGGTTACAGGTTTCGAACATTCCTTAATATATCTTCTTTTGTGCTCACCAGAAGAAACAAACAAACAAAAGACTTACACATGTTTGAAACAAGTAAAACATAAGTAAACAATTACAGAACTTTCATATTTGCGTGAACTATCCCTTTAACACAAAAGAAGATATTTTAAAAAATGCTTTACATTCATAGAATAGAAAAACAATGGAAGTCAATGGTTACAGATTTTCAACTTTGATATATTTTCTTTTGTGCTCACCAGAACAAAGATGCACAAATTTTTGGATGTGCTTCCCTTCAACACAAAAGAAGATGTTTCGAAGAAAGCTAAAAACTGGTAACATAAACAAATAAAACAGAAGTCAAAAGTTACAGATTCCCAACATTCTTCAAAATATCTTCTTTTTAGTTGCATACAACAACAAAAAAACATGAAAATTATGACAGAAATTTCAATTCTGAGTGAACTATGCCTTTAAATAAGCACAAAATCTGATCTAAATCAACACCAGTGGCCGGCAGAGCATGCACTCATCATTTCTGGTTTAGTTTTTTCACCACGTCTTCATTCATCTCTGACCGGATAACATATTTGGAGCACAACAAAAAAAGTCACAAAGTTCATGCGTGTACATTCAAGACCTTGTGCCAACACAATGCAGCAGCTAACGATATAAACAACAGGCCAATGCTAGAGGAACTCTCCCGTCGAGCGAAAAACAGATGAGAGCCCTGATAACTTCTTGTTGTTTCTCTTGGCCATTAAGAGTGGCTACCGGAAGACAATTCAGCATCTCATATCTCCTGCCTCTCAATAGGGAAAACAGAGATGGGCTGGATCTTATGTCTAGCCCTCACAAAAGACAGGCTAGTCTATTTTGACTGCGCACACTAAGGCAAATTCTCTCTGCTTTCTAGAGGACCTGGTGACGGTAAACAAGAAGACAACAGACAAATCAGCACACTCCATCAGAGGCGTTTTGGGAAAGACGGGTCACACGATGAGGTTATGAGTGTCAGGTGCGTTTTAGGTTTGTCTTGCGAAATGATGTGAATGGAGCGAGCTTTGCACAAGCACATGATACAAACTGACTGAATACACTGATTTATATATATAATTCTGCTCCTCCCACTTTTAATACTTCGCTCTTCCGTAGGCCTGTCACGATATCTATTTTTTGTTGTACGATATTGCACTAAAATATATCGCGATAAACAATATTATTGTCATTTTAAGACCATTTTAAGCCGCTCATTATATAATGCCAGAATGACAATATAATACACTCTTCCAAAGAACGCATCATATTTAATTTTAAATAATATTTAATTTAATTATAGTCATTTTAGTGTTTTTCTAAACCTTACTGACACTGACACCTTCAATAGAGATAAAGAGGTTGCACAATCAGCTAAAAATGTTGTGATAGTTGTTTTTTACGTATGGGCGATATATATTGCATCACCAAAAATTATTGAGGTCATGTCCATGTATTGTTCGATAAGTTGATATATTGATTATTGTGACAGGCCTACTCTTCCGCATTTTGTCATCCAACTTCCGGTACGCTGACACAGTACATCAGATGACTGTTTCGGAGAGTCATTAAATAGTGTATAGTTAGCTGTAATTTTGGAAAAATGGCATATAATGCTAGTTCCGTAAATGTTTTGAGCTGGGAGTACGGTGAAACCTCCATGCAACCATCAGATGGTCTCATATTGCCCCATCCATCATTACCGTTAATGTGTGTAGACGATATGAGCTAGAGGTAACTTACGGGGATATTTTTAATCACTAAGTCCTGTCAGAAGGAGTGGATGGAGCGTTTATGAAGACTTATAAAAGTACAGAGGCCTACCAATATTTACACAGTGGGAAAGTTGGTCGTGTTCTAATACACAGTGAGGGGGATTTCGTCTTTTTAAAAGCAAATGTGCACCCCAGCCAGTCCAGCAGTCAAGGCCACTCAGCGTGGGGCTACTTAGTGAGCAGGGATCAGTGGAGACTACAGGATGTTCGTGTATCGCTGGTTTAGGAAGGACCTGTAGCCACGCAGCCTTTATATTATGGAAGGCAAGTAAATATTTAAATAAACAGTAATATCTTGTAAGGTCTGCGTTAACATAAGTAATCCATAAATGTAAACAGTATGCTAATGTATTTGTGTAATAACACACAGCTGCTGACTCGGTCACCATCAGCAGACTGAGTATCTGGTCAGATCTCTTCATTTGTGAGGTGTTGAGCTTATTCTTCAATGCTGAAGACGCTTGTTTTTGCGATTGTTTTAGAACTTCTGATTCAGTCGCCTATGGGAGAAATGACTAGGAATAATAAACAGCAGAAAACGGTCAAACTACTCGCTCTACAAACAAGTGTTTGCATGATTATACAGACAATAAGAGTAATATAATAAGAAAACATCAGTTTGCAACATCAAGCAGAAGAACGAGCTGTATTTAATGTCTAAAAATGAATGGAAGTGAATGAGAGTGGAAGTGGAATCAGAGGCGTTTTGGGAAAGACGGGTCACACGATGAGGTTATGAGTGTCAGGTGCGTTTTAGGTTTGTCTTGCGAAATGATGTGAATGGAGCGAGCTTTGCACAAGCACATGATACAAACTGACTGAATACACTGATTTATATATATAATTCCGCTCCCCCCACTTTTAATACTTCACTCTTCCGCATTTTGTCATCCAACTTCCAGTACGCTGACACAGTACATCAGATGACTGTTTGGGAAAGTCATTACATAGTGTATAGTTAGCTGAAATTTTAGAAAAATTGGCATATAATGCTAGTTCAG
This sequence comes from Danio albolineatus, assembly GCA_903798035.1. Classification (NCBI taxonomy): domain Eukaryota; kingdom Metazoa; phylum Chordata; class Actinopteri; order Cypriniformes; family Danionidae; genus Danio; species Danio albolineatus. The sequence goes on along the minus strand of CAIGQQ010040406.1, from coordinate 4,948,400 downwards.
TAAATGTTTTGAGCTGGGAGTATGGCGAAACCTCCATGCAACCATCAGATGGTCTCAAATTGCCCCATCTATTGTTACCGTTAATGTTGGTAGACGATATGAGCCAGAGGTAACTTACTGGATATTTTTAATCACTTTGTCCTGTCTCAAGGAGTGGATGGAGCGTTTATGAAGACTTATAAAAGTACAGAGGCCTACCGATATTTACAGAGTGGGAAAGTTGGTCGTGTTCTATTACACAGTGAGGGGGATTTCGTCTTTTAAAAGCAAATGTGCACCCCAGCCAGTCCAGCAGTCCATGTCACTCAGCGTGGGGCTACTTAGTAAGCAGGGATCAGTGGAGACTACAGGATGTTCGTGCATCGCTGGTTTAGGAAGGTCCTGTGGTCACGCAGCCTTTATATTATGGAAGGCAAGTAATATATAAATGAATAGTAATATCTTGCAAGGTCTGTGTTAACATAATCCATAAATGTAAACAGTATGCTAACGTATTTGTGTAATAACACACAGCTGCTGACTCGGTCACCATCAGCAGACTGAGTATCTGGTCAGATCTCTTCATTTGTGAGGTGTTGACTTTATTCTTCAATGCTGAAGACGCTTGTTTTTGCGATTGTTTTAGAACTTCTGATTCAGTCGCCTATGGGAGAAATGACTAGGAATAATAAACAGCAGAAAACGGTCAAACTACTCGCTCTACAAACAAGTGTTTGCATGATTATACAGACAATAAGAGTAATATAATAAGAAAACATCAGTTTGCAACATCAAGCAGCAGAACGAGCTGTTTTTAATGTCTAAAAATGAATGGAAGTGAATGAGAGTGGAAGTCTCGAGACAAAAAGACTCAAATGGCTGGGCCCGCTCATACGGGGAGAATAAGGTCAATAGGCTGTATTTAAAGAAACAAATTACAATGATTGAACATTATTAGAGATACGCGGATGGGCTTTCATTTTATCCGCAACCGCATCACAAAACTCATCCGTCCGCCATCCATCCGCACCAACATTTTTGACCAATTTTTAAAACCGCACCCGCCCGCCATCTGCTGATTGGGCTCTTTATTTGAATGGCTTATTCCTTTTTATTATTAAATGAATGTTTCTTTGTTGATTATTAGAGAATAGAGAATGACTTTAATGTAGACATGTAGTTAATCAAACATGCAAGCCAAATCCAGCATTAATCGACGACGCTTTGAAGTGACTCTAAACGATACGAGGACGTGTCTTTTCACTTGACTCGATTCCTCAGTCCTCGAGTCTTCTCCTTGCGTCCTTCCCTCGCATCCCGGAGGGGTGGAGCTAAGACACGAGGAAAGAAAGCAAGGAAAGGAAACGAGGATGCACAAATAAGAAATGAGAAGCACCCTTTAAAGCTCACAGAATATCAGCAGTGAACTCCGTCTCTTATCGGCGCACAGGGACAAAAATAAATAAATAGCCTAAATTAAACGCACTGTACTGTACAATTTGTTGGTACAACCGCCCGCCACCCGCCCGAATGTAATTAAAATATTATTTTTCGTCACGTCATCCGCCCGATCCGCGGTTTATCAGCGGAGTCCGCGCCTGTAACCGCCAACCGCACATTTCTAAACATTACTCAATTTAATTTGTCTGTTTAAATTCAGGGTCACATTTTATTTTGATGGTCCCTTTGTTGAATTTAAGTTACATCGTAACTAATTCTTATTAGATTATAAGTACACCGTTAGGTTGGGGTTAGGGGTAGGGTTAGTGTAAGTTAACATGTACTTGCAAAGTTTCTTATAATAACTTAAATTATGTTAAATGTCTGTATCAACAGATATTAAGCAGACAGTCTACTAATACTCAAATGGACCATCAAAATAAAGTGTTACCAAATTCAGCCTACACTGAAAGAAATGACTTTTTGGTGTGGTAAAATCTAATAAATTTACTCTCATAATTTTTAACTTTGTAATATTGTCAAGCATAACTAGAATTGTTTTTAAGTAAATATTTAATATTTACACATTTACTTCATGTAATAAATGAAACGAGTGGATAGAGTTAAATATAAATATTCTTTTGCTTGTGATATTTAAATATTTATTGTTGCAAACTTAGTAATATTACGTAAATTTTAATAATTGATAGGTCGTAATGGATGTATAGTTCCCAGAACGCTTTGCATGGGCCTGAATTACGAGCAGAATATTTTGAAAATAAAAGCAGTCTTAGGTTTTTAACTTCAAGAAGACTTGATAGAGTTCAATCATCATTAGTTTGAAGATTAAGAAGAGTTTTGAGTAAGTGTTTTCAGTTTTGCAGTTACAGAAGAGGAGCACTCGTGTTTTGGGTCTTGCCATTTTTAATGCTAAAATTGAGATCAGCAAGTAAATTTGCTCTTGGGTTCAATTTGCTTAAACTTAAGTGAAATAACAAATTCAGTCAGTGGAAATGTGTGTTTTTCATTAAACACGTTATGCCAGATTTACTAATTAGTAACTAATAAAGATCATTTTAATTATTTAAAAAAGCAGTGCTCCTTTTGCTAAAACATGAACTTGACATTACTTGATTCATCTGAATAAATATAGACTCAAAATTAACGATAATAAATGAACTTTTACTTCGTTAATTTAGGAGTGTTAGATTAAACATTAAGTAAATTTTACATGATATTGACAAGTTAATTGTATCTGATATAGGAATGTAAAATTTACTTGACGTTTGTTAGTGCAAATTCCTCACCTTGGAATTAAAAGGGTTCTATCTGCGTTCTGAGTGATTTTGAGATATTGAGCTTCAAATTTTTTGCATCCCGTAGCAAACAGTACGTTTAACATTTTGTTTTTTTAAATAAAAAGTCTTAAAATATAAACAACTTATAAAAAAAGCATCCCATATAGTAAATAAGTTCTCAATTAATAAGAATATGTCAATAACTTAATTTTTACAAAAATGTTAGATAGAAACCTAAAATTCTTAGGTGACGAATCGTTAGAAGGTTTTTCTTAAAGTAGATCTCAAGAGTTATTTTTGTTCAGGGTACATTTATAGCTTTTTTTTGCAACCATTTACCTTTAAAAAATTCCCAAAGTTCAACGAGTGATGTTTTCCAGTGCACAAAAAGTTGACAAATAGTTTTCTAAACACTATTTCTGAAGAAACAATAGTCATATTTATGTAATTTGCAGTCTGATCTTTGAGAAAATATCAAGGGTCACTGACTTATTTGATTCTTATTTTTTTTAAAAGTGCTGGGCAAATATTAATCGCAATTAATCACATCCTAAATAAACATGTGTTTTGACATAATGTATGTGTGTGTACTGTGTAGGGCTGGGCAATATAGCAAAAATGCAATCTCGATAATTATTTTCCATAATAACCATATTCCATATTTCCAGGATGACGATATATATTTGATATATCAAGTATAATGCGTACAAGTTCTTAATGATTCTAGATTTAAAAGAGTGCCCCAAGAATGACTCAAGCCACAATAATTAGAGGGTCCTTTAAAGGACATATTTTCAGCGGCCGAAAATTTGGTCTAATATTAACACACTTTTCCATTCTCATTGTTGCAGATTTCTGATTGGCTCTGAGATCAATATAGAGTAAAGAAGTCTAGAGCTTATTGTTGTTATTGACATAAATTTGATCATGATTGGACATATGATCGTTTATCGGCTCAGCCCAAGTACTGTGTATGTTTGTTATGCATATATGACATTTACAGGGTGATTCAAAAGGAATACCTTTGAAAATCTGTATTTAATCAAACGTAATGGAATCTTGGGTAATTAATCAATGTGAAGAGTATTTAACGTTTTCATTCACTGTAAAAAAAAAAAATAATCCTTGTTGCCTTAAATTTGTAATCTGAATCAAATTAACCTCATGAGTCCATTGAACTTATATTATGTTAAACTGACTTAAAACAGCTTGCGTAACTTCTAAAATTAAGTTAGAACATAATAAACTTAGTTTAATGAGTTACAATGACCTAAAACATATGCTGTCAGGACTAATTGATCATATGTTTTACAGTGTAGATGTTCAGTATGACCCCTCCAGACACTCGAGTGACATCAACCCGAAGGTTGTGGTATTCTTTGTGAATCACCCTGTATCATGTCAAAATAATCTTTTATTTTTGGATACAATTAATCATTGCCTGTCACTAATACTATTTAATTATTATTATAATTTTTTTTGACAGAACTGTACGTAAAAACAAAGACGTAGGAAAAACAACTCTTAGTAATACACAAACAGCATGACTGTGATTCGTCTTCATTGTTGGACACTTATCTTCATATAGTGCTATTTATTATATAAGAAAATATTAATTATATATATTTTTTTCTTTTTGACTTGTCGAACTTTACTAGTTGTTTTGAAAAAAAAATATGTTAAAAACTTCTGAGGCAAAATCTTAAGTGCACGTCATGGACTTCACAGGAGTTGTTGCTAGAAGGGATACAGCTGTGGCTGAAAGTTAACAAGAACTATTTATTAAATTACCCATTTATTGTAGTTTATTAAAGTTTACCCCCATCCCAAACCTAAACCTACCCCTCACAGTAATCTAAAACAGTAATACATTTTAAATATTATTACTCTTTAACTTTCATTCATTCATTTTCCTTCAGCATAGTCTCTATTTCAGAGGTCACCACAATGGAATGAACCGTCAACTATTCCAACATATGTTTTACACAGTGGATGCCCTTCCAGCCACAACCCAGATACACTACAGACAATTTAGCTTATTCAATTCACCTATAGCGCATGTGTTTGAACTGTGGGGGAAACCAGAGCATGCAGACTCCACACAGAAATGCCAACTGACCCTGTCGGGACTCAAACCAGCGACCTTCTTGCTGTGAGGCGACAGTGCTAACCATTCATTAACTTGTATTTTAAGAACGTCTACCCCAACCCTAAACCCCACAGTAATGTAAAAACAATAATTGTATTGTTGTAATAATATAAATAATTATCGTTAACTTCCAGCCACAGCTGTATCTCTTCTAGGCTTCAGTCACATGATCTTGAATGGGTCTCTTCGACTAATTAAAGCTGTAAGTGGAATTGCACGATTTAAAGTGTTTTCAGTCACTAAATGTACCAAGTTTCTATGTTTTTAGAAACATATGGATCAAAAAAAGATTGCCATTTAAGAAAATAGCCACTTAAAACTAGGCCTGATGTATTTATTAAAAAATGTACAATTATTTTTATTTTTATTTTTATTTATTTATAAGAGTTGTCATTTATTTATATTGGCTTAATGTAAATAATAATAATAATAATAATAATAATAACACAGCAGGTTTTAAACCAAGAGGTCTATGGAAGACAAATAAATGTGTAACCATTTACTGCATTTTAAGTGATGTCGATACTAATTATGTTCACTTTTGTCACGTGACAATGAAAATGCAACATCACGTCAACAACCCATATGCAAAAACACACTTAATGCAATCAACAAATTGCTATTAAATCCAGAAACGCAGGTTACTTCTTTTAGAGAAGCTGTCACAAAGACAAACGAGCTGACTTGGCTTTAGGCAGATGTGTGCTGCAAATGAGAAGAACATGCCTTCTGGAAGAGATTTTCAAGACAAGTGCACTGCCAAGCATCAAAACATTACGCTTATCACTGCACTAATGTAGAAAAGCCACAGCCAAGTTAAACATCCAAAGCACTTAAATGGATGACATTTATAAACAGTGAGCTTTAACTATATTCATGTTTTTTACGCACATTTGCTTCACCTGTACAATCTGTCACTGTCTGTGGCTAGAGTTACAGTCAAAAGGACTGCAAATAATGTAAAGTGCTAGACTTATTGTAAGATCACTGGTTATAAAACATTCTATAAATATATTATGTTCGTTAAATCAAAGTATTTAAACTAACTGAACTAATGAAATAGTTTCACAGGAAATGTATTTTATACATCTTCCCACACACCCTCGCCCTTTATTTTCACAAAACTGCCTCTTGGTGCGAAGAAAATAATATTGTAGCACAATAAAAAGCAATAAAACTGCTTTTATTCAAGCCAAAATCAATCAAACAAGACTCTAATATATATTCATTCATTCATTCATTTTCTTTTCAGCTTAGTCCCTTTATTAATCCGGGGTCGCCACAGCGGAATGAACCGCCGACTCTAATATATAAAAATATATAAATGAAAAATATGTTGCTCTTAAACATCATTGGAGGGGAGAAATCACAGGAGGGCTAATCGTTTACTTCAACTGTATATATACGTTTAGGCCCCACCGAATGATCAATATTCATGAGTTGAATAATTACGTCACGGCATATAAACATGAAGAAAATGATATTGTAGCACAATAAAATGCAATAAAACGGCTTTTATTCCAGCCAAAATCAAACAAACAAGACTATATATATATATATATATATATATAGGAAAAATTCTTTGCTCTTTTAAACATCATTTGAGGGGAGAAATCATAGGAGGGCTAATCGTTTAGACTTCAACTGTATATATAACTTTAGGCCCCACCGAATGATCAATAATCATGAGTTGAATAATTACATCATGGCATATAAACATGAATGAAATATAATATATAATACAATAATAAAATATAAAAAGTTCGCGCGTGTTTGCTGCCTACGGCGGGAGAACTGCATTCGGCTACTTTGATCTTTGCATTTAAAAATTCAAATCTCAACGGACTATTCCACTGGGGTGAAATAAAAAACTTCTTCGTCGCGTACTTGAGATGTTTACACACCACAAAACGGTGAGTTTTATTCTCCAGGGGGCTCTTACCATCATTTTGGCCGTCTTGCGCTTCGGAAATATTGGGCATTAGGGGGGAACCTGGCACAGAATCGCTGTCGACGGAAAAATAGCCACTAGAGGACCTGGAGAAAGTCCGGTTCATCGGTGACCTCGACTGGTTATGCGACATGGATATCCCTCCCCTTAACGGGTCCCCTTCGCCCGGCTGAGGGAAGACAAAGTGCCCGGCGCGCAACACCGCTCCGCCACCGGTGCTCTCTCCGCTTCCCCGCGAGGCCGGGCCATTGGCCAGCGTTTGCTCTCTGCAGAACAAACAAAACACTCATTACTGTCTTTTACAAGCGGTTCGAAGAGGAATTGTGTGGGTTGTTGTCAGGGGGGATTGAATTTCCCGTCTGTTCCGTGCGGATTAGCATGCGCTGGGAAACTCAGCTGGCAGCGAGCGCTACGAGTAGTAACCCGGTGAAGTGCGTCACAAACGAGCTCCACTTCAACTTCCTATTTCTTCCTTATAGCGAAACTGTCAACATTCTGGGATGAAACCAACACACGCGAACTATAACGCGGCGTGGACTTTGAGCTCGCGCTGTAGCGGAATGTCCACGCGTTCATCTTCGTTTGTTTCGTCGTGCTGAGCTAGAGAGGTTTATCATGTCGGGCTCTTTAAAATGTAAACACATCCCTGAAGAGTTCTCCGTGGACCAGTAAACTCTGTCAACCGGTAAACCCTGTCAGCCATATGGCGGCTCGTACAAACCGCGAAGACAAAACGGCGAAACAAAATATAAGAGGGGAGAATAGAGCAAACCTCGCAGGCAGTCTATTGTCGTGTCACTTACCGCAGTAATTGTTGCGCTTGTCTGTCAGTGTTGAAGACGCGCGTGTTAACACGCACGCGATTGGACGGCGATTTCTTTTTTACTTTATTTTCTGCTCGATGTCACTTGTCACCGAGTTGCAATGTCAGCACTTTACTCACTGTAATAAACAGTGCAGCTACTGTACGAATGGGGGGTTTTGCGTAACAATATCACAGTGTATTTATTTATTTGTCTATTTTCACTTATCAAATGATCACTAATACTGTCCAGGAGCGTGAAGTTTATTTTCCCCAATAGCTCGGCGGCTAAACAATATCGTGCGCACCAAAACAAAGTTTCCTATTAATAGGAGCGCATCGACGCCTCCAAGTGTTCAGGCAAACAGACAGCAGACAATAGCGCAAAGTTCTGCGAGCATATCTATCTATCTATCAGTCTAACAGCATGTGATGACCGCAAAAAAGAAAAACACGCATCGCACGACACGTCCCGAAATGCCATTGTTTCCAACCGGGAACATTTTGAGCCTTCTTCCGAAAGTAAAGCGCTAATGGATGGGTATTTTTCTCCCGTGGGTAGGGTATCGCCTGGCGTACATCTACAGAACTTCAACAACAACCGCGAGCTAATTCGCATTTTACGTGTATTGTTAGTGGATAGCGGCAAAGAAAAACAAAGCAAACAGGTGCCTGACGTTTTCCACTGCAAAACACGGTTAAATAATTCACGGTGGTTAAATGTCAACACGTAAAGACCATCGAGGGGAGTGGACCGCTCTACTACTTCTCAACTTTTGTCTTTGTGACATTGTCTGGACGCCACTTAAAGCGACCAAACAACGCGCATCACAAGTTTCGCTTTTTCCCGTCGCGCGCAACTTTGCGTTTTTGCGCGTTTGCGCTCGATCGTCAACGCAAGCGACAATTAATAAGCGAGTTATTCAATAAACTATTTTTGTGGGGGGGTTTAAATCACGGCGATTACATGTTAAAACTACAATATTAAAAATACAATATTGCTTTTAAATATGTATATAAAAAAAGAAAGTGTACAAAAAAAGTTGCCGGCATACTGCACGAAACTCCCGTTTGAACTCACCTGGACGTGTCAGACATCCTCCGATCGCGCTAGCGCATCATGTTTTGCGATAAAGACAACAATCGAAGGGGAAATATGCAGAGATTAAAAAAAAGTATGATAAAAGTAGAATCCCAGTATCCGAAAATCAACGCCTATAAATCTCTGGATGAATAGACTTCCTCAGGATAGCTGTCATATAAAGTTCCTGTGCGAAAAAGACGTCCACGGGATTGTTTTGGAAGTTTTCTTTTGTCTCTTAAGTGTACTTCCTCGCCCAGAGTCAGTCTCGTGCGTCTGCTGCTCACAGAGAGCAAGTTTCTTCTAATCTCTACTCACTGAAGCGAAGAGCTCTGCAGAAGAGGCTCCTCCCACAAGGGGAGGGGCTTGCGTTGGTCAAACCCACATAGACTTCTTCAAACCGCACCACCGAGTCCCGAAATGTACACAAACATTTAAGATTAAACTAGAACAAAAGCACGACAGTTCTTCTTTCACACGGGCTCATCTGCTTTGTGGTATATGTCATGTACTGTCTGTCTGAATAATGTCTGATCACGAGAGTCACAAGAGAATCATGGTAGTTTTGAAACGATGCAAAGCTGCGTGCAATACAAGCTTTACCAAAGCCTCGGCGTGCGTTTTATTCTGTTATTCATTAGATTACCAAACTGTTTGTGACTAGATGACAACATGCACCATTTACAGTACACAAACACAAAGCAAAATAACTCCACAGACTACATCTGATTACGGTTAATGTCAGAGAAAACCTGAAAAATCAGGAATATGCATTTATTTATTAGCAGAACATCAGAAATCTCCAACATTTAGGTTATTTGCATGCGGTTTTAAAGGGATAGTTCACCCAAAAACTGACAAATCTGACATTTATTCATTTTCTCAGTCAATCTGCTTGAGTTTTTGTTTTCTGTTAGATAAATAAGTTAATTAGAAAAAAGGTAACTATTGACTTACTGTATTAGCAGAACATCAGGAATCTCCAACATTGATGTTGTTTGCCTGTATTTTAAAGGGATAGTTCACCCAAAAACTGACAGATCTTACATTTGATCATTTTAAGTCAGAAAACTGTTTGAGTTTATTATTATTATTATTATTATTATTATTATTATTATTATTATTTATTTTTGTTATTAAACTTCCAGTATTTGTTTTTTCCCTTAATGGAAGTCAATGGTTACCGGTTTCTATCATTCTGCAAAGTATCTTATTTTGCGTTTAACAGAAAAAAGCTCTTGTGCAAAAATGAAATCAACATTTATAAAATGTTAACAGATTAAAACGTAAAACTCCAACAAAATAATTAATAGTTTAGTCCTGCGGTTCTCAAACTTTTTTTACCAAGTACCACCTCAGAAAAAAAATTGTCTCCCCAAGTACCACCATAATAATCGATATTGAAGTCCAGTAGCATAGTAGGCCTAATTAAGCAGCTACAGCTCTACACAGTTCAAAAGCTCATACAGCTCATCAAAACAGTTCATATTAATTATTGTCAGCTACTTTAAGCTTTATAAATAGTTTGAACGTTAACAGTGCACTGTGCTTACAGGTAAAAATAAATAAAACATCAACGTTTTAATTAAAATGGGCTTTTAAAGGTTAATTAAAATGGCACTGTTCTTAAAGTAAAAAGAAAACTGCTGTAGTTAAATGCAAAGTATTATCATATAGTAGCCTATTCATTAAAACCTGGAAATGTTCCTTGGACCTCATAAATATAGGCTATATGTAGGCCCACACGGAATCTGCACGCAGATTTCCACAGATTTTTAGCCCATCATTTATTCTGTTTATTGACTTGTGTAAATATGTGTACATTTGTTTATTCAGTTTGTAAATTAATTTCAGTAATAATATTGACTAATATGAAAATATTCATATGATTTATTTACAATACAGTTTGTAGAGTAATATTGTATGTCTTTTAGTAGATATTTTATACGAGAGACTTGCTTTGTTTACCAAATAAAGTGGATCTAAGTGGATTTGCATTGTAAACATTGGATAAAAGCTAAAAATGTATGACTTTTTATTTCATATATTAAGGTTTTAGTTATGATACTGCCAAAATCATTTAGCATATTCACAGATTTTTAACAATTTTTTGCACAGAAATAGCAAAAAAATGTCAGCAGATTCCGAATATTCATGTGTAAACTCTTTTTGATCATTTTTTTAAAATAAACAAATAAGTCATACAGTATATACATGCAACATATACAGTGTCTTTAAAATCTAATTTGTTACTTTTACACCACTGCTTAAATTAAAAATTAGATCTGCTTAGTACACTTTAGAGTAGACTTCATGTGTCCGAAAACCAAGTGATTTAAATCATACCTGTCAGCATTGGGATAGAAAAACACGGGATACGCCCCCAACTACCCTTACAAATATGGAGAGGAAATTAACTTCAAATTATAAAATACATAACAAACATTAGAAAATTGAAAATAAAATAAAAGGTTACGCTTATTAAAATCAACTTACTGATTACAACAATGTTATCGTACGCGTCAAAGAGTTAATAGTGTGTTCATTTTTCAACTTTAATTATTCAGCAGGGTGCCATGATGGCGTAGTGGGTTGCACGTTCACCTCACAGCAAGAAGGTCGCTGGTTCGAGCTCCGGCTGGGTCAGTTGGCATTTTTGTGTGGAGTTTGCATGTTGGTTGCGTGGGTTTCCACCGGGTGCTCTAGTTTCCCCCACAAGTGGTGGATTGTGGATTGATTATAGGTGCATTGGGTAGGCTAAAATGTTCATAGTGTATGTGTGTAAATGAGTCTGTATGGGTGTTTCTCAGAGATGGGTTGCAGCTGGAAGGGTATCCGCTGCGTAAAACATGCTGGATAAGTTGGTGGTTCATTCCGCTGTGGCGATGTGGCGATTAATCTTTATTAACCCCAGATTAATAAAGGGACTATGCGAAAAGAAAATGAATGAATTATTCAGCAATTCCTCTGCGTACCACTAGAAGGAAGCCTGTGTACCACATGCGTACCACAGTTTGAGAACCACTGGTTTAGTCTAAGCTAAATGAACAACATAAAATGCTTTAGAAGACCCAAACAATTTACACCTAAACTAGAAACGTTGATGTAATTGTTTACGTGTTCATTCATTCATTTTTCTTCGGCGGCAACACAGGGAGAACATGCAAACTGACCCAGCCGGGACTTAAACCAGTTACCTTCTTGATGTGAGGCGACAGTACTAACCACTGAACTACTGTGTCGCCCATTGTATTTGGCTCAATTGGTAAATAATGCTAAAATTATGGCATTTTAATTCTGGCATTACAATTTTCTAATAAAAGGGGACCTTTCATGCAAAAATCACTTTTATAAGGCGTTTAAACACCGTTGTGTGTTATCAGTGTGTGAATATAAGCAGCTTAACAATTTATTAATCATATTCTTTATAATCACACTTGATAAAAACAAAAACACTTTGATTGACATTTTTCCCGTTGTACGTGTTATCACAGGGGGAAAGACCCGCCCATTAGTGACTATCTCATTAGCATAGACAGCCCTGAGTGAGAAGCAGCCGTCCACCATTAGAGTTTTCACACCTTACCTGCCAAAGATAATTTTAAATATTTTTTACTGGCCACGCAATGGGGGGAAACACAACCGATAGTACTATCTTCTGACTCATTATCTGCATTAAATAGTTTTTAAATGGTTAACAGTAACAGATCCTCTTTAAGACAGGACTTTCTGCATGACATTTTTACAAAATTTGTACTACAATCAAAAACAAACGCAAGAAGTATTTTTATGAACACCTCCTCGTGTACTGTAGAGGCGAACGGGTGCAGAGAAGCTAAAACTTCACTGTTATCAGTTTCCTGTAGCAGGTTACCAGCAACTTACTGTAAATCTTAGTGTAAATAAGGTTATAATAGTTTTGGATTTTTCATTAGTATTAGTTTTTATTATTGCTTTGTTTTCAGATTCAGTTAGTTTTAATTAGTTTTAGAGGCATATTTACTAGTTTTTATCTTTTAAAACTGCTTAGTTTTAGTTTTATGAGTTTCAGTATTAGTTTTAGTTAGTTTTTTTTTTTGTAAATTAGGATATTTGTTGCAAGATTCAAAATCATCAAAATAAATAGTGTATAACAAAAGCTCAACCAAAGATAGGCTACATTTATTTGACACAAGAACACTAACATCTACTATCTATCCATCCTCAAATTCAAATACAACAGCCCACAAAACAGCAGCCTTAAGTAAAATATGTAGTAGTGATGAGAAGTTCGGATCTTTAACGTGAACCAGATCTTTCGTGACAATCCTCCCAAGTTGGACTCAAGATATCAAAAATATGTAGTCAGAAATCAGATTTTCTGTTATGAAATAAACTTGCTTTTCACCAGATCCTCTCATTTAAGGCCTCGGTTTACCTGCGCTACAGTTGTTCAAGTTTGGTTCAGTCACAGCAGGCTGTCATGTACTGTTTGTGTTCGGTTTGCTGAATCACGCATGCGCAGTATTATCAGTTCACAGCTTCTCAAATCTGATCTCAATGTGCTGTTCTAATAACTGAATAACTCAGTATACAGTAAAGTCAGAATTATTCGCCCCCCTTTGATTTTTCTTTTTTTCTTTTTTTTATTATTTCTCAAATTATGTTTAACAGAGCAAGGAAATCTTCACAGTATGTCTGACAATATTTTATTTTCTGGAGAAAGTCTTATTTGTTTTATTTAGGCTAGAATAAAAGCATTTTTTAAGGGTCAAAATTATTAGCCCTTTTAAGCTATTTTTTTCCAATAGCCTGCAGAACAAACCATTGTTATACAATAACTTGCCTAATTACCCTAACCTGCCTAGTTAACCTAATTAACCTACTGTAGTTAAGCCTTTAAATGTCACTTTAAGCTGAATACTAGTGTCTGGAAAATATCTAGTCAAATATTATCTACTGTCATTATGGCAAAGATAAAATAAATCAGTTATTAGAGATGAGTTATTAAAACTATTATGGTTAGAAATGTTGAAAAAACTCTTCTCTCTGTTCAAAATCAGTGATTGGGGAAACAGAAATTGGGGAAAAAAATAAACGGGGGCTAATAATTCTGACTTCAACTGTATCTTGGTTTGTTTTAACTCAGAGGGAGGTATCAACCTGTTCACTTAGAAGATCTGTTTAAAAAGAAGGATTCGTTCACGGCCAGGATCACTAATACAGAAATAAAACCCATTATTGGGCACAGATAAGTTAATACGTTTGAGTCTCTGCTGGCGTCGTATTTAATGTTGTCACTGCTGCTGTCATACCACTCGTTGTTTTTATCGCGGGAACAACAGCAAGGATGACTAGAGGAGAACCGGCTTGAACTGGCCAATGGCATCAGGATTACAGACTCAGAGGTGCCGTACAGGTCAAAGTAAATAGATTTACATCTAAAAGGCCTACAGTATGTGTTAAGTATGTATACAAAGATGAAAATGATTGACGTTTTTGCTAGAATTTTAGTTAAAGTTAGTTTTGTATGTTCACAATTAGGCATGGGCCGATATAAGATTCTGTTGGTATGATAACCTTGGATAAAAATTTCACGGTATGACGGTATTGTTTACTGCTCTAAAATATGCTCTTTTTAAATGTCTGGCTAAAAAAACAAAACCTTTTCCCCTTTGAACACAATATATTTTATTTTGAGAAACATTTTAAATATTTTGGAGCAGTAAACATGTCAGGCTAAATAATTCAAGTGAATCATTGACTTCTGCGGTCTTCATTTGCTTCAAAAACACAGATGTCTTTACAATTTACACCTCAAAAAAAAAAAAAATGTAAATAAAAAAATATTACACATACCTTAGGAACGGTATACCACAAAATATTGGCGGTATGAAAACCTTGACTTTTCCAAACCGCGGTATACCATGAAAATGGTTATCGTCCCATGCCTATTCACAATACAGTTTCGGTCAGTCCTAGTTAAAAAAAAAAAAAACTCTCACGTTTTTATTATTTCAGTTAACGAAAACGATTCTTCAATTCTATTTTTAGTTTTTCCGTTCATTTTCGTTAACTGAAATAACGTTGGTGTAAATCAATTACAGCAAAAATACTGTATTTACATTTAGAGCAGCATATTACTTGCTGTATATGTATTTACAGTACTATATCTTTACGGTAAAATGTACAGTCATTTTCAAAACACAACTTTGAACTACAGTAACATACCGCATAACTGTCCTACAGTAAAATACAGTTCATATTCCAGTTAAATACTGTGCAATTTACAAAAATCATTAACAGTGTTGGTCAGAGAGAAGCTGTTGTTATCAAACATTTTTTACTTCACTGACTCAGTTTAATGCTGAAGGGATAGATCGAATGAATCTGTTGATTAAAAAGTTTGCGAAGAAATTTGATGCTCTCTTGTAAACATGTAGTAGTTAAAATGCAAAAATACAGTATTGTATTTTGATACATGTGGCTGCTGTAGTTTTATTTTGATGTATTAAAACTAAGGCGACACGGTGGCTCAGTGGTTAGCACTGTTGCCTCACAGCAAGAAGGTTGTTTGTTCGAGTCCCAGCTGGGTCAGTTGGCATTTCTGTGTGGAGTTTGCATGTTCTCCCTGTGTTGGCGTGGGTTTCCTCTGGGTGCTCCGGTTTCCCCCACAGTCCAAACACATGCGCTATAGGTGAATTGAATAAGGTAAGTTGGCCATAGTGTATGTTTCCCAGTGGTGTATGTTTCCCAGTACTGGGTTGCAGCTGGAGGGGCATCCGCTGTGTAAAACATATGCTGGATAAGTTGGCAGTTTGTTCCGCTATGGCGACCCCTGATGAATAAAGGGACCAAGCCAAAGGAGTGCTGTGAGGCGACAGCGCTAACCACTGAGCCAACGTGTCGCCCCTATTCCAAAAAACGAAAAACTAAATTTGCAGTTTCCCATGCCTCTTTACTCAAAGTGTCAGACCAAGATAAAGCGCGAGACTGAGGTGAAGTTGGTTTTATATTCACACTTTTGTTCATTTTTGAACTGTGACAACTTGTGACGCGGTGTCTATATTGTACTTTGAACATTGGGTCTGAGATAGCACTCAAGTATGACTACAAATCAACATTAGCACTATTTCACTGAGTGTAAACAATGTTGATAGTCATTGGTTGCTCATAAGATTTCACTATTCAGAATTTGCAAAGAATACTGTTCTGAAATTATATTAGGCCTATTAGGATATTAGGATACTAACAAAATAAAATAAATAATGGTCACACTTTATTTTTAATAATTATTACACATTTTGTTGACTAAAAGTTGCATTGCAACTATCTGCCAATTACTTCTCAGTTGAGTATTAGTAGACTGTCTGCTTAATATCTGCTGATACTGCTCCATCAGCAGACATTTAACTGACTATAAAAAACTTTGCAAGTACATGTCAACTTACACTAACCAACCTAACAGTCCACTTATGATCTATTGAGAATTAGTTGGCATGTAGATGCAATGCAACTACAATGTAAATACAACAAAATGCGTTATAGAGACCATCAAAATAAAGTGATACAGAAATGACTTATAATATATCACATATATGCTATCCTTGTAATAGTATAATTAATAAATACATGCTCCATATTGAAAACAAATGTACATTTTGTTACTTGTATGTACAGTTCAGAAGTCAGAATTAAGAAGTCAGATTTTTCTTTTTTTAAATATTTCCCAGATGATGTTTAACAGAGCAATGAAATTTTCACAGTTTGTCTGATAAGACTTTCTCCAGAAGAAAAAATATTATTTGTTTTATTTCGGCTAGAATAAAAGCAGTTTTTAATATTTTAAACCATTTTAAGGTCAAAATTATTAGCCCCTTTAAGCTATGTTTTTTTGATAGTCTACAGAACAAACCATCATTATACAATAACTTGCCTGATTACCCTAACCTGCCTAGTTAACCTAATTAACCTAGTTAAGCCTTTAAATGTCACTTTAAGCTGTATAGAAATGTCTTGAAGAATATCTAGTCAAATATTATTTACTGTCATCATGGCAAAGATCAAATAAATCAGTTATTAGAAATGAGTTATTAAAACTATTATTTTTAGAAATGTGTTGATAATTATTTTTAGAAATTGATTTGGAAAATCTGCTCCCTGTTAAACAGAAAACGGGGAGAAAAATAAACAGGGGGGGTAATAATTCTGACTTCAGCTGTATTTGTGTGAAACTATTTTTGACTGATCTCTTAGAAAACACTTATTGTTTTCTTATTGTTTCCTTATTGTAACACTTATTGTTTCACTTATTGTCTAGACATTTATTTAAATACTCCAAATCTTGCATTCAGTACATACATTGTTGATCTTTTTTATTATTTTTGGCAAGTTTTTTTTTTTATTCACAAGTGTAGATTTTTGAAACAAATCTTCAAAATTTGCTATTTATTTAGTTAAATTATAGACTATAAGCCATATATTTTATCTTTAATGGGCTTAAACTATTTTAAAAGTCAAAAATGTCTTTCATTGTATAACCTTATATAATTTTCTCTCTTTTTTTGTCTCATTTATATTTTACTTAGATATATTTTTACTTAAAAATGTAATGTGCATAATGTAACACCATTGTTGTATATTTTCTGAAGTTTCAAAGTTGCTGCCATCTTTTATTAACAGTCAATATCCATTAATAATAATAATAATAATAATAACGCTAATAATAATAAGGAGAAAACCCTCTGTGAACTCACCTGGACGCGTCAGACATCCTCTGATGGCACCAGCATATGCAGAGATAACAAAAGTATGATAAAAGTAGAATCCCAGTATCCGAAAATCAACACCTATAAATCTCTGGATGAATAGACTTCCTCAGGATAGCTGTCATATAATAAGTTCCTGTGCAAAAGACGTCCACGGGATTGTTTTGGAAGTTTTCTTTTGTCTCTTAAGTGTACTTCCTCGCCCAGAGTCAGTCTCGTGCGTCTGCTGCTCACAGAGAGCAAGTTTCTTCTAATCTCTATTCACTGAAGCCAAGAGCTCTGCAGAAGAGGCTCCTCCCACAAGGGGAGGGGCTTGCGTTGGTCAAACCCACTATGGAGCTTAAATAATGCCAAAACAATCTGAATTTGAATAAATCTGAATTTGAATAAAAATTAATATATGTTTTGTTTTGAATTTGAATCTCTTAACTTGAATATTGGACATCTTAAATTTACTTTAACTGGATTTTTAAGGCAGATTTTTATAGATGTATTTTCTAACTTTGTTTTTGGTCTGAAGTTTTAGAACTAATAACCAGAAATACAGATTGTGAATATTGTTTTCCTGCTTGCTAAATAACCTATACACTGAAAAAAATTATTCAAAGATGATTGCTTGGATTTACTAAATTCTTTTAAGTTAAGTGGTTGCAAACAATTTATTTGGGTTGAATTTAAACAAACAAATTAAGTTGAACATTACTAAACTTAATTTGTTTGATTAAAATCAACCCATATCAATTGTTTGCAACAATTTTGCAGACATCATTTCAGTATACACTGGTGGAAGTGGAAAGACTCTCCCTCATGCTTTGAACATTTCCGGAATGAACTTAACGAGACATGAAACTTAAAGGGCCTCTTTCGGTTCAAGTCTACCTCAGATGTTTTCAAAAAGTGCTCTGAGATGGTCGTGGAGCTCTGTGAGCAGAGGGTGGAGTGGGCATGGCCAGCAGAGCAGGGCAGAAAGAGGCAAGCGAACAACTGTTGTCAGTCGGCTCACAAAATGAGACACAAACCGTGAGGAGAGCCATGATTTTATAGTTTACACAGTTAAAATATAAAGAAATAAACAGTAATTTAATGTCCTGCTGCATTTGTTATTCGTAATTTCATACACACATAACCACAATTAGTTCTATTATTATCAAGATAATCAAGTTTATATTAACACTATAAATGAGCAGGACTTCTCTCCTCCTCAATCCCCGGGTCTGAATGCAGACACAGTGGATAGCAGTGCAGCAGGTCTCTTGCCCTGTCTATTCCAGCCATTAACCCTGCAGGAAATCTGGAGGATTTTAAACGTGCGAACACAGCAGCACTGATATAGGCGATGTGTCTGAATGGTAACAAACTCAACTGATAAAAGACAAAGTCTGCCATTCTCCAATTCTCGTACAGCTCTCCTGACAAAAATGCTTACTGCAAACCAACAGCTTTACTGTATCGGCCCTGACAGCAAAAACATGCAACAAACCCTGTGGATCACGGAAACAAACACATACAACCCGTGATGTGCTCGAATGCGGTCTCACCCAGTCATTGGGTCTCACAGCCTGGCAGGTCTGCTTTGTCTTCGGAAGGCATGTGCTGTCATGAATATTTTCACACTTAGATATTGTTTGACAAATGTTAGCAGGTTTGGCATGCTGTCCCGGGAGAGAACCCTGAGCTCGGAGATAGTTGAGCCCAGGGCTCCCGCCTGGTAGAATGAGCATGTAAAGGGGAGTACGAGATCAGGTAGTTCTCGAGGGCTCCCCGTGTTAAAGATAGAAGGGGGAGAAGGGGTGGATGGGGGTTTCTTCGGAAAACGCTGATAAGGGAGTGTTATTTGCTGGGTTACTTGTAGTGGGATTGAATTAATCTGATTGGCTGACTAATGATTGTAGATGAGAGACCAGCTGAGGTCAATCATATCACGTGCTCCTCTCGAAATTAGTTTGTAAAACTTCACTAAGAAGCAGGGTCTTCTCATAGGATATGAAAACTCAGCTATAATAATAATGAGAAACTGATGTGTCATCACTCCACTAGCAGATTAGCGATACGTCATCAATTTTGATCCGCACCAATATCCACCCCAAAAATTATTTTAAACCCGGAAGGTGAAATTAGCTGACAAAAGCTCAAAATTATCCAGTTTTACCCACAATTAAAGCTGACAGGAGCTAACGCTGTTTTAACTGATGCACAACACACACTAATCTGTTAACATCTAAAAAAAAAAGCCCTCCAGGGTGTCTTAAACCTTTAAACTCTTTTACTCCTCACTGAAAGTTCTTGAAAATTGTCATGCCCAGAAAATATCATCGGACATTCATAAATTTATTTTATTTGATTTATTTTTATTGCCTTATCTGTAATAGGGACCACATGCTGAATGTTTTGTTCTTGGTTTGTTACTATGCTGTTACCTCTTCGAGATTTTGTATTGTATGTTTAGTAAAATAAAATAAAAAGTGAAATTCAAAAGTAGGTCAGAGGTCAAAGGTAGCGATTTGGCGCCACCCATTGGACATGTTGATTTCAATTTATTTGAGGCTGTATTAAAAAAACAAAGACAAGGTTGAAACGGTAGGATACAAATAATATTTTATTATTTTAATTAATTATTCATAAATAATTAATTCACCGCCACCTATGACGACGCCATCAACCATCGCAACGTTTCACATTAGACATCGTAGAATGTTAAATTGGTCGACATCACCCAACCCTATCCTTCAGTTTCAGAGGTTCAATACTCAAGAACTTCAAATTTTCAACGGCATATACTAATCCGTTTCATTAAATTACAGTGGTCAACAATTCAAATTTAGATTGTTTTGTCATATTTTTAAGCTCCACTAACCACGCCACGAGTCACGCAATGTACACAAACATTTTAGATTAAACTAGAACAAAAGCACGACAGTTCTTCTTTCACACGGGCTCATCTGCTTTGTGGTATATGTCATGTACTGTCTGTCTGAATAATGTCTGATCACGAGAGTCACAAGAGAATCATAGTATTATGATGACAAGATGACAACATGCATCATTTACAGTCCACAAACACAAAGGAAAATGACTCCACAGACTACATCTGATTACGGTTAATGTCAGAGAAAACCTGGAAAATCAGGAATATGCATTTATTTATTAGCAGAACATCAGGAATCTCCAACATTTAGGTTATTTGCATGCAGTTTTAAAGGGATAGTTCACCCAAAAACTGACATTTATTCATTTTCTCTAGTCAAAAACCTGCTTGAGTTTTTGTTTTGTGTTAGATAAAAAATAAGTCAATCAGAAAAAAAGGTAACCATTGACTTCCATAGTATTTCCATAGTATTAAGTCAATGGTTACAGGTTTCTGTCATACTGTACTGCAAAATTTGGTGTTCATCAGAAAAAGAAACTCATTCATTGTTTTTAACCACTCGAGTGAATCAATGTTCATTTGTAGGTGAACTGACCCTTTAAGATGACAATAAACCTCTTGTGCAAACATGAAATCAACATTTATAAAATGTTAACAGATTAAAAAGTAAAACTTCAACAAAATAATCAACAGTTTAGTCTAAACTAAACGAACAACATAAAAGGTAATGCTTTAGAAGACCCAAACAATTTACACCTAAACTAGAATCACTGTTCTAATTGTCTACTTGTATTTGGCTCAAATGGTAAATAATTGTAAAATTATGGCAATTAAAAGTGGCATTATAATATTCTAATTAAGCTAAATGATATCTGTCCAACATTGTAGTGTGATTACTTTTAATATATGCACAGTTTTTGCATTAATATTCATTAACCAGCATTCATTGCCGGCAGCTAGCTCTCTGTAACTCTCACATGGTCGCCCTCTGAAGCTAAGCAGGGCTGTGCACGGTCAGTACCTGGATGGGGGACCACATGGGAAAGCTAGGTTGCTGCCGGAAGTGGTGTTAGTGAGGCCAGCAGGGGGCGCCCAACCTGCGGTCTGTGTAGCTCCTAATGCCCCAGTATAGTGAAGGGGACGCTATACTGATCAGTGAGCGCCGTCTTTCGGATGAAACCTTAAACCGAGGTCCTGACTCTCTGTGGTTGTTAAAAACCCCAGGATGTTCTTCAAAAAGAGTAGGAGTTTAACCCCGGCATCCTGGCCAGATCTGCCCACCATGGCCTCCTAACCATCTCCATATCATAACTGGCTTAATCACTCCGTCTCCTCTCCACCAATAAGATGGTGTGTAGTGTGGTCTGGCGCAATACGGCTGCCGTCACGTCATCCAGGTGGATGATGCACACTGGTGGTGGATGAGGAGAGCCCCAACTCCTATTGTGTAAAGCGCTTTCAGTGTCTAGAACACCGCTATGTAAATGTAAGGTATTATTATTATTATTATTATTAACCGTGTGTCATGTGATCACTAATTACAATCAGGCACTTATTAAAACAATATACAGAAGTAAAAAATCTACCTCTTGGCACTGCCAACCTGAAGAGCTAATTTATTATGTTGTTGTAGTTCATATACAACTAGTGGGGTTTATTTATAAACTAAATTTCGAGAGGATCACGTGCTTATGATTGAACACAGCTGGTACCACATTAGCTCTGCATATTGCACCAATCAGACGAATCCTGACACACTATAAATTACCAGAGCTTTCTACTCCGGTCATCTTCGTCTTAAAGAATCCCCCCTTCCACCCCAACTCCTCCCCTTCTCTGATAGGGCGGCACGGCGGCCCAGTGGTTAGCACTGTTGCCTCACAGCAAGAACGCCGCTGGTTCGGCCTCTCCCCGTGCCAGTCGACGTTTCTGTGTGGAGTTTGCATGTTCTCCCCGTGTTCGCTTGGGTTTTTCCCGGGTTCTCCGTTTTCCTCCCACCATCCAAAAATCATACAACATAAGTAAATCGACAACTTTTAAAGAGCATCTTAAGGCAACTCTAGTCAGATATATTTCAGCACGTTCACAAGCGGGGGGAGTTCTCGAGACTCACCAGAGCTCAAACTTTCCTCTCGCACTTTAAACAGTAGTGAGCCCCAGGCTCGAGGATATTCTGAGCTCAGGGCTCTCTCCCAGGACAGCATGCCAAACACGCTTTATTATCAACCATCAGCTAAGTGTGAACTCTTGAATTAGATTTCTTTTATAAGCGTCAAATGTTTTAGAGGGGCACTGTGGCTTAGTGGTTAGCACTGTCACCTCACAGCAAGAAGGTCGCTGGTTCAAGTCCCGGAAGGACCAGTTGGCAATTCTGTGTGGAGTTTGCATGTTCTCCCCGTGTTGGCGTGGGTTTCCTCCAGGTTCTCCGGTTTCCCCCACAATCCAAACACATGCGCTATAGGGGAATTGGATGAACTAAATTGGTCGTGGTGTACGAGTTTCTGTGTGAATGAGTTTGTATGGGTGTTTCCCAGTACTGGGTTGCAGCTGGAAAACATGCTGTGTAAAACATATGCTGGAATAGTTTGTTGTTCATTCCGCTGTGGCAACCTCTGATAAATGAGGCACCAAGCCAAAGGAAAATGAATGAATGATGTTTAGTGTGTTTGGATACTGTTGAATGAAGTCTGGCTAGTGTATATCTCTATGTCATGTCTGTTAAATTAAGTTAAAATCACTGAAGCATTTCATAAAATAAGAGCATCAATATGAAATATTAAATGTGCAGCTCATATTTTTAAAAACTTATCCTACACATACATTACCAACAATCTAAAGTAAAATAAGCGTTCCTGATTGACATCTGTGAAGAGCCTTTAACTCCTCTGGATTGTTTTAATTTCACAAAAACATTAGATTTAGAAATTTATATAGAAATGTGATTTAGGTTGTTAAATGTTCTTCACACTAAGAAACAGGTTCTTCTTAAAGAGATAGTTCACCCAAAAATTAATGTTGTTTTATGAGTTTCTTTCTTCTCTTGAACACAAAAGAAGATATTTTGAAGAATGCTGGTTGATGGTACCCAAAGATTTAATGGAAGTCAATGGGTGCCAGGGCGCCACGGTGGCATAGTGAGTAGCACATTCGCCTCACAGCAAGAAGGTCGCTGGTTCAAGCCTCGGCTGGGTCAGTTGGCATTTCTGTCTGGAGTTTGCATGTTTTCCCCGTGGTTGCGTGGGTTTCCTCCGGGTGCTCCGGTTTCCCCCACAAGTCCAAAGATATGCAGTATAGGTGAATTGGGTAAGCTAAATTGTCCGTAGTGTATGAGTGTGAATGAGTGTGTATGGATGTTTCCCATAGATGGGTTGCAGCTGGAAGGGCATCCGCTGTGTAAAACAAATGCTAGATAAGTTGGCGGTTCAGTTGGCGGACCCCAGATTAATAAAGGGACTAAGCCGAAAAGAGAATGAATGAATGAATGAATGTGTACCACCAACCAGCAAACCATCTGTTAAACACAAAAGAAGATATTTTGAAGAATGATGGAAACCGGTAGCCATTAACTTCCATAGCAGGAAAAAAAACCTATGGAAGTCAGTGTTTACTGGTTTTCACAACATTCTTCAAAATATCTTTTAAAATATCTTCTAAAATATCTTCTATTTCAAAAAGAAGATATTTTGAAGAATGTTGTGAAAACCAGTAACCACTGACTTCCATAGATTTTTTTTTCCTTCTATGGAAGTTAATGGCAACCGGTTTTCATCATTCATCAAAATATCTTCTTTTGTGTTAAACAGAAGAAAGAAAGAACAAGTTTTAAACAAGTGAAGGGTAAATATTGACAGAAATTTCATTTTTGGGTGAACTGTCTCTTTAAGAACTATTTTTTGTGTGTAATAAAATGGAAATGGCCTTTTAGAACCTTTGTTTTTTAAGAATGAACAAAAAAATATAGCCTCATTTCTATGTCATTTTACCAAAACATATTCCCATTAAAGGGACAGTTCACCCAAAACTCCGACCCAGTTTTAAATTCTGTCATCATTTACTCAATTTAGTCCAAACTAGGGTAACATTTTAGTGTCACAACTTATGCTATTAACTACTGGCTTAATAACTGTTAATTAGTAGTTATAAAGTATGATCTTATTCTGCATCCCTAATCCTACCCAAGACCTAATCCCAACTACTATCTTACTAACCATTAAAAAGCAGCTAATTAGTAGTTTATTAAGCTAATAGTGGTAGATTACCATAAATTGACAAAATAAAGTGCTACCCAATCTTGTTTTGACTTTTTAAACAAAAGAATATCTTTTTTGAAGTATGCTGAAAACCGGTAACCATTGACTTGCATAGTATTTGTTTTTCTTACAATGGAAATCAATGGTTACCGGTTTTCGTCTTTCTTCAAAATACCGTCTTTGGTGTTCAACAGAAGAAAGAAACTCATGAAAAGTTTGGACCCACTTGAGGAAGACTAAAGACTGAGTAAATTTAAATGTTTGTGTGAACTATCCCTTTAAATTTCACTGCGTCGCTCAGAGTTTGGACAGTGGCTGGGTGCTGCTGGGGTATTCTGGCTTTGGATAGAAGGCCCATTCGGCTCTAGGATTGGCGATTCCGGCGATCGGAGCTTGAATACAGCAGGACGGTATGTTGAAGTCATCCACCACCTTCAGCGCGTCATCCTTCACTGATCTGCACAGCTCCAAAAGCTTCAAAACAAGCAGACCACAATCACATGAGCGTTATAATGCAGCGGTTACACAATCATACTACATCTGAAAATCTGAGTAGTGCTTGCCTAATGAGAAACCGCCGACAGACGCACTCCATAAGATCTTGCACAATTTTTTAATTCATGTCCATGACAAAAAAAAGATGACTGCGTCAAGTTACTTAAGAGTTAGGGGTTTGAACAAACCTAGAGCCCTAACCTTAACCTTAACCAGCAAACAAACAATTGAAGAGCTCAGATGCAAAAATCTCTAAGTGCTGTCTGAAATATTCCTCAAAGATATGTGTTTTTCTCAGCCTCCTATGTTTATGTTCACTTTTAGTGCAAATAATGGCTTATTGTCATTGCCTTTAGGGTTAAATGACTGAAACTACACTTAACAGCCTGAGAAAAATGCTCATTTTAGATGAAAATTTTGAGGTTTTTGCATCTAAACTCTTTAACTGGAGAACATTCTGAAGAAAAACTCTGCTATATAAGCCGTGAGACAGCAGTTTATCACAGGGAATCGTGTATTAAATGATTAGTTTCTCTATAACAGCACCCTCTGGTGGATAGCTCCCTCTGGAAGCAGCGTTGATAAACACACAGACGTTTCCTCTTAAAGGGATCCTTCACTCCAAAAATATATAATTCCTCATTATTTACTCATTCATGTGGTTGTGAACAGAGAAGAAGATATTTTGAAGAATGTTGGAAACCAGAAGCCATTGACTTCCATAGTAAAAAAAAAAAAGCTGTGGAAGTCAATGGTTACCGGTTTCCGACATTCTTCAAAATATCTTCTTTTTTTTGTTTCAACGGAAGAAAGAAACTTGTATAGGTTTGGAAGAAATGAAGGGTGAGTAAATGATGACTATTTACATTTTTGGGTGAATTGTCGCTTTAAGTGCAGTGATTTGATTACTATTGGTAGCATTCGGTTTAAAAAATTAAATGCAGATCTTAAAGTTGAAGTTTTTCAATGTTTCTAAACACATTCTCACCAAGTCTGCATTTATTTTATCACAAAACAAGCAATATAATGTGAAAAGTTATTAGAAGTTAATGTAACTGATTTGGATTTTTACATATTTTAAATTGATTTATTCCTCTGGTGGCATCGATTATAGTTATTTATTTATTGCTGTTTTAATTATCACAGCTGGCATGTTTAGCTTATTATTAAAATAATTTGCAAAATCAAAATGCAAAAAACGGTTTTGCAGCAAAATATAACAACTTTCTTAACAAATATATACATATTAACCAAGAATTAGCGTCACTGTGGCGTAGTGGGTAGCACGATTGCCTCACAGCGAGAAGGTTGCTGGATTGGGCCTTGGCTGGGTCAGTTGGCATTTCTGTGTGGAGTTTGCATGTTCTCCCCGTGGTTGCGTAGGTTTCCTCCGGGTGCTCCGGTTTCCCCCACAGTGCAAAGACATAAGCTATAGGTGAATTGTGTAAGTTAAATAGGCCGTAGTGTATGTGTGTGAATGAGTGTGTATGGATGTTTCCCAGAGATGGGTTGCAGCTGGAAGGGCATCCGCTGCGTAAAACATATGCTGGATAAGTTGGCAGTTCATTCCGCTGTGGCGACCCCAGATTAATAAAGGGACTAAGCCAAAAAGAAAATGAATGATTGAATGAACAAGCTGAATAATCTGACAATGAGGTAAGCAAAATAATCTTATTTTTCCTTTTGTCATAAGATAATTTTGTTTACCCCATAGCAGATTATTTAGCTTGTTTTAAGGAAAAACTCACTTAATTTTGACATATTATTTCTTAAAACAAGACAATATGTAATGTAATGTGTATTTATATAGCACATTTATTATGTATGGCCACACACACAAAGCGCTTCACAATCATGAGGGGGGTCTCTCCACACCACCACCAGTGTGCAGCATCCACTTGGATGATGCAACAGCAGCCACAGGACCACACACCAGCTATAGAGGGAGTGGAGAGATAGTGATAGAACCAATTCAGTGGATGGGGGATGATTGGGAGGTCATAATGGTTACGGGCAGAGAGGGAATTTGACCAAGACACTTGGGTTACACCTCTACTCTTTACGAGAAGTGCCATGGGATTCTTAATAACAACAGAGAGTCAGGACCTCGGTTTAACGTCTCATCCGAAAGACGGCGTCCACTGACAGTATATCGTCCCCTTCACTATACTGGGGCATTAGGACTCACACAGACCGCAGGTTGAGCGCCCCCTGCTGGCATCTCCAACACCACTTCCAACAGCAACCTAGTTTTCCCATGTGGTCTCTTATCCAGGCACTGACCAGGCTCAGCCCTGCTTAGCTTCATTCAGTAACCATTCTTAGTCTGCAGGGTGATACGGCTGTGACCCTCAGTGGTGTAAAGTAACTAATTACAAATACTCTGCACTACTGTAATTGAGTAGTTTTTCTCAGGAATTGTAATTTACTGAGTAGTTTTATAAATGTGGACTTTTACTTTCCCTTGAGTACATGTTTAGTGCAGTATCTGTACTTTTACTCCACTACTTTCCTTCAGCCAGCAGTCACTACTTTATTATTTCTTGTCTATGGTCATTGTCTAAAGTAGAAACATCAGTCCTGTGATTCCTGTCCAATTAAATCACACATAGACAGTAAATCACATCATAATGAACAACCCTCAAGACATGGGCACTTTATAATTGCAGCAAACCGTTTAGAAACATTAAAAATGTCCAAGAAGACGTCAAAAATCTGCACACGCAACGATCTAGAGACTTTATAGACTGCATGTCACTGAAAATGATGGATGACGAGTGTATGATGACTGAAATCACCAAACAGCCTTAAACAATCACTAAATGGAACGAATGAAGAATGGAAGGAAGGGACAAATAAAAGGAAGGACCGAACAAGGAATGAAAGGAAGGATCCAAGTATGGACTGAACAAACTAAGGAAGGTAAGGAGAAACGAATGGATGAATGAGCAAAGAACCTAATGAAGGAAGGAACAAAAAATATGGAAGAAAGAATGAGCGAACAAATGAAGGGAGAAAAGAAGGAAGGCCCAAACAAATGAAGGAAGAGGACTGAACAAACGAAGGAACGAATGAACAAATGAATGAATGAACAAAAGGACCTGATGTAGGAAGGAACAAAAATATGAACGAACGAAGGAAGGAGAGAACAAATGAATAAATGAATGAAGGAAGGAGAGAACAAACAAATAATTGAAGGAAGGTTGAAAGGAACGAACGGAAATAGGAAGATCCCTCAATACACTACATGTCGTTTGTGCAGGGATGTGTAAACGTTTCAAACGCATCAACTTCTCTACAGTGTAATACTCACTACTCTCGAGTACTTCTAAAAGGGCTACTTTTTACTCATACTTTGAGTAATATTTACAGCAAATACTTTTACTCTACTCGCACTACATTTTTGGGCAAGTAATGGTACTTTTACTTGAGTATGATTCTTCAGTACTCTTTCCACCACTGCTGTGGCCTAACAAGTTCTGCGTGTCTAGAAAATGCTTCTTGACTTAAGTACATTCACACATTTGGACTAAAAACCAAACCCAATCACGTTCAGAAAAGCAGTTTCTGCAGTGTATTCATAATATTTGTCGTCTGTCAGCTGTATGCACAGACGGTTACAGAATATGCAAGCACATGCCTAGAAACGAGACTAAAAACCAAAGTGATTAAATGATAAGAAAATTGGACTGAAATGGAGAGAATCCACAATCCCTCTTATGTATGTAAGAATGATTCATCTGTCATTGCTTCATTGACGAGGTGTCGCTCTGATTCTGCAGACAGACATCCTGCGTGAGTCACTGAACCTGCTATTTTCCTCCTGACAAAGAGTTAATTTATCCTCCTGACACGTTTGGCTCCTGCTCAAGTTCTCCGGAGCCCAGATGAAAGACAAACGATCATAGTCTGTCGTTTTTTTTCCAGCAAAGCACTGCTTGTGTATTTTGACTTTTATAACCCTGTAGTATGAAACCCCCTCATTGTTCTGTTTGAGAAACGCTCCGCTTATCTGAGGCGCATTAACGGCTGAAATGTGTTCAGACACGTCTTGCTCAATAGCCGTCTGTCCGATGAGGAGTCTGAAATATGTCTGACCTCTCTCTTTCTCTTTCTGGCTCTTATTTCAGATCAGATGAAAAGAAAGTAGCTCTGTGTGGAGGTTAAACGCCGGGTGATACAAACAGAGAGATAAGGATAAGTGTGTGTAAACAGACAGAGAAAGCGATGGGATGAAAGACGAGAAGTGGAGATACAGCATGGAAAAGTCTGTCAGGTGAGTACTCATAATATGAATAATCTTGGAGAAATTTCCTAAAGTAAATATACCAAACCGAAATGTTTGATTAGTAATGTGCATTGATAAGTGCTTCATTTAGACGAGTTTAAAGGTGATTGTCACAGTATTTAGATTTTTTTTGAATCTTCAGATTTTCAAATAGTTGTATCTCTGCCGAATATTGTGCTATCCTAGCAATAAGTGTGTGTGTCTGTATATATACTCGCCAGCCACTTTATTAGGTACACCTTATTAGTACCGTGTTGGACCCACTTTTGCATTCAGAACTGCCTTACTCCGTCATGGCACTGATTCAACAAGCTACTGGAAATATTCCTCAGAGATTTTGGTCCATGTTGACATGATAGCATCACGCAGTTGCTGCAGATTTGTCGGCTGCACATCCGTGATGCGACTCCTGTTCCATCACATCCCAAAGGTGCTCTATTGGATTGAGCTCTGGTGACTGTGGAGGCCATTTGAGAACAGTGACCTCATAGTCATGTTCAAGAAACCAGTCTGAGATGATTTGCTCTTTATGACATGGTGTGTTATCCTGCTGGAAGTAGCCATCATGGGTACATTGTGGTCATAAAGGGATGGACATGGTCAGCAACAATACTTAGGTAGACTCTGGCGTTGACACGATGCTCAACTGGTACTAATGGGCCCAAAGTGTGCCAAGAAAATATCCTCCACACCATTACACCACCACCACCACCTTGAACCGTTGATACAAGGTTTCTGATTTCCTGTTCTTAGCTGACAGGAGTGGCACTCGGTGTGTTCTTCTGCTGCTGTAGCCCATCTGCCTCAAGGTTGGACAGGTTGTTGTGCGTTCAGAGAAGCTCTTCTGCAGACCTCGGTTGTAACGAGTGATTATTTGAGTTACTGTTGCCTTTCTATCAGCTGGAGCCAGTCTGGCCATTCTCCTCTGACCTCTGGCATCATCAAGGCATTTGCGCCCACAGAACTGCCACACACTGGATATTTTCTATCTTTCGGACCATTCTCTGTAAACCCTAGAGATGGTTGTGCGTGAAAATCCCAGTAGATCAGCAGTTTATGAAATACTCAGACCAGCCCGTCTGGCACTAACAACCATGCCACATTCAAAGTCACTTAAATCACCTTTCTTCCCCATTCAGATGCTCAGTTTGAACTGCAGCAGATCGTCTTGGTCTTGGATCGTCGTCAGTTGCTGCCATGTGATTGGCTGATTAGAAATTTGCAGTAATGAACAGTTGGACAGGTGTACCTAATAAAGTGGCCAGTGAGTCTGTCTGTCTATCTATCTATCTATCTATCTATCTATCTATCTATCTATCTATCTATCTATCTATCTATCTATCTATCTATCTATCTATCTATCTATCTATCTATCTATCTATCTATCTATCTATCTATCTATCTACGCACACACACACACAAGTCTCTTTTGCTCATCAAGACTAATTATTTGAATAAATATAGAGTGAAATCAGCAATATTGTGAGCAGTTTTTAAAATAAAATAAATATATATAAAATAATAATTATAATAATAAATCAATATATGATATCAAATAATAATAATATGAAATGCTGATTTTTCAATGTCATTATTCTGGTCTTCATTAATAATAATAATATGAAATAATATAAATAAAATAATATATAATATCAATTATAATAATATGCTGAATGTCTTCATTATACTGATTATTATTATTATTATTATTAATAATAATAATAATAATAATAATAATAATAATAATAATACTTGTTGTTGTTGTTGTTTTTGGTGTTATTATTGTTATTATTATTATTATTATTATTATTATTATTATTATTATAAAAGTAAAAAATGCTGCTTCATATTATGTGGAAACCATTATATTTTTTCTGTATTCTTTAAAAGTTGAAAATAAAAGTCTTTACTTAAAATTAAGACATTTGATGAACCAATTTTCACCAAACATCCTAAAAACTGACATCACACTCATAGATCCAGTAACTGATTAATATATGATTAATCTAATATATGCATGTTTTTACACGTCCACAAAAACCAAACAATAATCCACCTCACATCAAGCTCACAATTAAAAGCAAAAAACAATCTGCAACGCTGGGCCTCTGTGTGTCCAGTGTGTGTTTGCGTCCAGTGTGTGTGTTCAGTGAAGCATGTGAGTCTGTAATGTTGACACATGTAATGATGGGAGAGTGTGTACAATAGGAATCATTCTAAAGAGCTGGAGCCACACACAGAGAAATCACACGTACATGAGAGGATCTTGTCCACACACTGTCCTTAAAGACCTCACACACACTGTCTTACTCATTCAGACACACACTCACGGACATTTCTGCTGCCTTGCTCATCGCCACACACACACACTAATTACTGTCAAGCACTCATACTTAGTGACCTGAACAAACCTCTAACCGTATCAGGATAGAAAAAAAGAAAAGAAAATTTAAATCGAATTAAAATCTTGAGTATTGTGCTAGAAAACAAGAAAATTAGTAAATATTAAAATTAGTAAAAAGAAATGTAATAAATTTAGAAAATTATAAATTTCTAAAAGGTTCCAATAAATTTTCTTTCAGCTTAAGCCTGGTTTATACTTCTGCATCGAGTGATCGGCGTGACACGCGGTTCCTGCCCTGCGTGTTGTCGTGCATTTATACTTCTGCATGCTGTTTGTGTTGCTCTGCAGTAACACTTCCGAAACGCTAGCTGGCAGTAGGTGTTTGTTTCTCTGTGTCGATTTTCTTCGCTGGTGTTTTGTTTTTTCTGAATGCTACCTTTAATGTACAAGTGGCTCAAACTCGCTCATTCTGAGGCAGGAGCCGGCGGACGTGCAACAACTTTAATCATAAGGTAAACACAGAACAACAGTCTCCATCTGGCGCTCTTTCACGGGACTGCACACTTGTAAACACTCGCTCAACAAACGGGTTTGAGCGGCTCTCACCCTCGCCTAATCTCATCAGCGCTACAAAGCCGACCAATCACAGAGCTTGTGTTACGTGTAGTTACTTTTTTTGAGAGGTCAGACACGGCAAGGGGTATGTGATCGCATGTATGCTGCACCTGAGCCTATGCATTCGCTTAATGCAGAAGTATAAATCAGCCTTAAGTCCTTTTATTTATTAGGGGTCGCCACAGTGGAATGAGCCGCCAACGGATATGTTTCACGCAGCAGATGCCCTTTCTGCCTCAACCCAGTACTGGGAAACACCCACACACTCTCTCGTTCATACAAACACACGTACACTACGGCCAATTTGGTTTATTCAATTCACCTATAGCGCATATCTTTGGACTGTGGGGGTAACCGGAGCACCCGGAGGAAACCCAAACGAACACAGGGAGAGCATGCAAACTCCACACAGAAATGCCAACTGACGCGGCCGGGACTCGAACCAGCGACCTTCTTGCTCTGAGGCGACAGTGCTAACCACTGAGCCACCGTGCCACCCCAAATAAGATTTAAACAAACAAAACAAAAAATCAATGTTGAGTATCATGTTAGAAAACTGGTAAATTAGTAAAAAAATTAATCAGTAAAAAAAGAAATAAAAATAAAATAAAAACTTAGAAAATAAAATATAAAATAATAAAATAAGAATATAAAATAAAATAAAATTATACAAAAATATACAAAAATATTTTATAAAAATAAAATAAGAATAAAAACAAATGTTGAGAATCATGTTAGAAAACTAGTAAATTATTTAAATTACTATTTTTATTAAATTAAACAATTAAAATAAGAATTAAAAAAACGTTGAGTATCATGTCAGAAAAAAATGTTAATTAGTAAAAATTTTAATTAGTTTTAAAAATAATAATAAAATAAAAACTTAAATTAAATAAAATAAGAATAAAAATAAATAAATAAATGTTAAGTGTCATCTTAGAAAATTTGTTAAAAAAATACAAAAATAAGAATAATAAATAAATGTTGAGTATCATGTTAAAAAAACTAAATAAGTTAAAAAAAATATTAGTAAAAAATAAATAAAATTTTGAAAATTTAAAAAAAGTTAAATAGTAAAAAGGAAAATCAGTTTAATAAAGACTTTAGGTTAGACACAGCAGGCAAAAACACTTGATTTAATACTTTTTGTATTTTCATAAAGTACTTTTCTCAGTTTAATGGAAAGAAAACATCCAAAATGTTGTTGCTCTTTATCAATTTGTGTTCGTAGATCGTCTGTAGGCAATTTGAACTGGCCAGTTAAATAACATGTACACCAAACTTCACAGTTTTTTCCATCTATATTCTAAAATAAAAAAACGATAAAATTAGAAAATGTGTTAAAAAAAATTTTTTGCTCTGATTTATGATGTAATGAAAAGAAATTAATTTAAAAAAACTTGTAAAAACATTTGATTCCAATGTTAAAAAACTAATCTTGAATCTAATTTCATCTAGTGCTGAAGTTTGTGCAATAGAAATGTGTGAACATTTAATGAAGTTGAATGAAATGGCCACATTTAATAAAATATTGTGCGTTTTCGCATATTTAAATAAGCTGAATATGGAACTTTTATTGAATAATTTCACTATTAAAACATAACTTGCATATTTAAACAAATTAGATGTGAAAATTATCGCAGAATTTGCATATTTGAACATCACTAGTTCGACAAGAAGAAATATCTGTCATGTACTCGCTATTATGAAAATGAAGACAAATTTCAGACTGACTGGCATTTACACAAAGAAAAATCATGCCTAAAAGCTGTTTTAGAGAGAGACAGTAATTACTGCTTTAACAGATATCATAATATTTATGAATAAATCTTTCTTTTGAATGGGAGGATTCACTTGATTTACTCTTTGGTAAAAATTTGTCTAACACAACGAATAAAGCTGCAAGCTCCAGTGTGCTTCATTAAGATTTTAAGTGACTCTTGTGTATTGTTCAAATGGACTCCCCTTTCGTTATGTTGGTGGCAGTTTTTGCCCCATTGACTTCTATTATATAAAATGTTTTGATTGCAAAGCCATGACATCAAATTATCAAGCATTCTTGATTGTTGGTGTTTTTCCCTGTCGAGGTAAAATGTGTAATTTTTACTGTGGATCATCCGTTGGCAGCATTAACCCTTTAGATAGGCCTGTGCAAAAGAGATTCTGGCTTTTATATGGAGTTCTGTGGAGTAAAACACCAAATAATAGAGCATACACTTGCGTTTACTGTGTTCTGAGAGCTGAGCTGCTTTTTTAGATTTTCTCAGACATATCAAGATAAGTGCAAAAAGGTCTCTCTCCAACACACACACACAAACACACTATACTCCATATATATGGGAGGATTCACTTGATTTGCTCTTTTGGTAAAAATTTGTCTAATGCAACAAATAAAGCTGCAAGCTCCAGTGTGCTTCATTAAGATTTAAAGTGACCCTTGTGTATTGTTCACATTGACTCCCCTTTTGTTATGTTGGTGGCAGTTTTTACCCCATTGACTTCCATTATAATCACATTTTTTGATTGCAAATCCTTAACAACATACAATCATGCAGTCTTTATTGTTGCTTGTTTTCCCTGTTTTGAAGAAGTAAAATGTGTCATTTTTACTGTGGATCATCAGTTGGCAGCATTAACCCTTTAGATAGGCCTGTGCAAAAATGTTTCTGGCTTGTATATGGAGTTCTGTGGAGTAAAACACCAAACTATAGAGTGTACATTTGCGTTTATTGTTTTCTGAGAGCTGCTTACTTTGATTTTCTCATACATATCAAGAGAAGTGCACAAAGGTCTCTCTCATACACACACACACACACACCAGATCACCTCAGAGGTGTATGTTATCCCCACTTTCATTTATTCTGTACACAAACATGTGTCAGAGCACATTTGAAAATCATTTTATTTTGAAATATGCAGACGACACTGATTGTAAGCCTCCTCCAAGGAGATGAAATTAGTCATGGTCCTATAGTGGATCATTTTGTTCAGTGTTATGAGGAGTCAAATCTAAAACTTAATGCAACAAAAACTAAGCACAGGATTATTGACAGCTGAAGTGATTAATATCAGGGGTCAAAAAGTAGAATATGTGGAGAACTACAAATATTTAGGTACCGTTGTTATTAAACTTTGAGGCAAACTGTGATGCTGTGTGCAAGAAGGGACATCAGCACCTATTTTGTCTCAGGAAACTATCATGTTTTCACATTGGCCCCAATATGCTTACTCTTTTTTATCATGCTTTTATAGACTGTATTCTGTCCTTCGCTCTGGTGGTATGGTTTGGAAGTGTGTCCCTTAACCTCCTAGGGCTTAAGTGGCTTAGTTTAAAATACTTTGAATGTTTTATATTTTGTAAAGACATACAGTGTCATCCTGCAATTGTTTTGCAGCATATTAAATGTCACAAACACTATTTTTAACTGTCCAAAATGGGAAAAAACGTTGTTTTTACTCTCTAATAGTCAAAGCAAGTTCCAAAAAAATTCAATGTGATATAAGCATAAAAAAAAATCAGGAAAAAGTGTTTTATGTAAATTCGGGCCACGAGTCCTCATATATGGACATCACTTTTCTCTAAAAGTACATCATATTAAAAGATGATACTTCATTCTTAATAGGTTCCAATAAGCCCAAATAGCAGAGAGAAATAAAAAATGCACGTAAAAAAACACCTTGGGCCTTAAGAGGTTAAAACAGCAGTAGACTGAGCCAGGTTATTAGGTGGTCTAGCAGGTTGATTGGATTGCCCAGAACATTAGTAGCTGTAGCTCTCATCCTCTGTCTGAGGAGTTGATCCAACTCCGCTCGGGTCGAAGGTTTCAGATGCTTTTTAGTAGGAGAAAACTTTACAGGAATAGATTTGTCCCATCATCTATTGCCGCTCTAAATAAATTGTAATATTTTATAATCTACTTTTGTGTATATGTGGGTATGTATATATGTGACTTATTTGTTTGTATCAATTGCTAAACTTTGCCGCAAAAAGAATCTACTTACGGGTAGGCATGGGACGATAACTGTTTTCAAGGTATACGGCGGTTTGGAAACGTCAAGGTTTTAAAACCGCCAAAATTTCCTGCTATTCCGTTCCTGAGGTATGTGTAAGATTTTTTTTATTTATGTTTTTGTTGTTGTTTTTTAGGACAACAGTATCTCCAACTGAAAAGAAATTAAATTAAATTGTAAAGAAATCAGTGTTTTCGAAATGAATGAATACAGCAGAAGTCAATTATTCATTTTCATTATTTAGCCTGACATGTTACTGCTCCAATATATTTCTCAAGAGCAGTAATCACAATATCATAAAACCGTGATATTTTTATCCAAGGTTATCATACCATCAGAATCTTATACCGGCCCATGCTTACCTACAGTACCAATAAAGTCAACTCAAATCTACACACAAACACACTATACTCCATATAAAAGCCAGAAATTAAGCTGTTTTTGCAGTGTAACTTTTGATCAACAGTAAAAATCTCAAATCATACCTCTTCCCAACAGCGAAAACCAGCAACAATATAGAATGCATGATTATAAATATTGGTGTAAAGGCTTTGCAATCAAAAAATGTAATTCTATAAAAAAAGTAAATGGGGCAAAAACAGCCACCAACATAACGAAAGGGGAGTCAGTTTGCTCAGAGTGTATAGAGTGTTGAGTTTTAGAAAAAAATCCCAAGCATTTTCCTAAAATATGTGTCAAAATAAGATTGGTCGCCAAAAATCATTCCATCTGCTGAAACATGGATGAAGCTGCAGCCAAATTATGACTCAAAATCCCCCCAGAGTGGATGAAAACATCCCCTATACATCCCTACAAGGGTTAAATTCTATAGAGTACAAACTAATTTGTCTTTATAGTAAAATGTATGCCCTGGAAACCATACGTTCTTCAAAAAATCTGATATGAATTGTGCTGAAACGGCCAAACAATCTAATCTGCAGCATATCAGAAAGAGTAAATGAAAGTGATCTCCCATGTTTGTTCGTTGAGTACAGTTTCCAGCGCACACAAATGTTCTGGTTGGACTTGAGCCTCAGATCAATAACAAACGTAACGTCAATCAAAGCTCGCTCAGCCTGCCTTTATTTGCATGGCTTATTGCGTGGCATGGAAAATGAGATGATAGGCAAAGATGCTCGCTCTTATCTCTCCAAAACATGTTTTCATCTTGTCCAAGGACAGATCCTTTCTTCAGCAAGTCCCTCTCAACTAAACATAGGAGAAATCCAGTGGCTGCCAACATAAACAAAGTCCCGAAGGAAAATTTGATGCTCTTTTACAGTACGGAGGAATTAATACAGATCTTGATTATGAACCTAAATACAACAAAGTCAATGATTTTTATTAGGTTATTGAAGATGAAGGGCCCTATCATACACCCGGCGCAATAGGGCTCAAGACGTGAATGGCATGATTTGTTGCTATTTTCAAAACAGCGCAATAGTAATTTTCACTTTTTTTGCCACATTGTTTAAATGGCAAATCCATTCGCACCACTTTGTGGACTCATGGGTGTGCTGGTCTATAAAGGAGGTGTGTTAAGGAGCATTGTTGGCGCGTTGCTATTTTGAGGAACTGAAATAGACAGTGCGATTGACCGACTAAAAGCTGCTCTAAAGTCCAGCACAGAGCGCGTTAGTTATATGCCTATGCAGGTCCAATCACTTACACATTGATTAATACACACAGGATGACCAGCAATACACAAATATATGTACATATGAACAAATTAAAGGATTAAAATGTAAACAAAATATATATTATTTTCTTCATAAACCTAAAAACACTGCCTCCATCACCTCGGGGCACTTTTTTTTTGGTTTATTCATGACAATTTGCATTTGTATAATGTTATTATTATTATTATTTATTATATGCATATTCATATTTGATTTAATAAAACAAGTTTAGATATGTCCCCCTTTCGGGTTTTGGAGACATCTGCATCACCATATTGGGCATAAGAACAGGATGTGTGTTTGGATATAACTCA
Organism: Danio albolineatus; assembly: GCA_903798035.1. Lineage (NCBI taxonomy): Eukaryota > Metazoa > Chordata > Actinopteri > Cypriniformes > Danionidae > Danio > Danio albolineatus. Next base: position 4,910,091 of record CAIGQQ010040406.1, on the reverse strand, counting down.
GTTTTTTGACCACACTTCATTATTACTGTTCATTTATTCGTTTGCTGAAGATTAGAACTGAATTTAGAAATAGTTTTGAAACAAATCTTTTTGCTTAACAAACTAAATTAAATATGTAGACTAATGGATGTCTTCAGTGGAGTGCGTACACCACCGCTTCCTTATCCACGAAAGTAAAGGAGTAAAGAGTAAAAGCAAAGTAAAGAGAAAGTAAAGAGGCTGAATGGAGGAGGCTCATTCTTTATCCTTGTGCTGCAGATGGTCTGTTTAACTGTTTTCTCGCTAGTGTTCAAAGGCATTATGGCTCGACGCAACTGACTCTTACAGGGAATGTGAGATGAGACTCTTAATTGGTTTGATGCAGGTTATGCTCAAAACACACCCAGAACTCATTAACAGAATAAGCACGACCCTGTTAGATCATGCACCAGGGCGCAGACTATATTTTTCTTCCCCTAAAATAGCAAAAGTGGATTTGGACACGATCTTAATCAGTGTTGGGCAGTAGTGTCGCTATAGGTAGTGACGCTACTAGCTTAACTATATCCCTCAGTAGTGTGGTGGTAGCGTCGCTACTTTCTAAATCAAAAAGCTTTTCAGTAGCGAAGCTATTTTATTAGTCAAGTAGCCGGTTGCGTCCACACAAGCTACATTTACCGATCGCGGATCAATAAGTGACAGCACCGACATTCACGGAGCTGTGAGGCTGGTGTCGAGCTGATGAAAGTAAATCCATATGATGGCGAGAATGACGATTTCTTCTTCTTCCTGTTTTACGGTGGTCAATAACTTTTTAGTGCGTTACTGCCACCTCTCGCTCTGGTTTGTGAAGTCGCCAAACAATTAGTCTATCACAAGAAATGTGCTTGATTAAAAAAATGACTGAGAGGAGTTATTTCTGAAGCAGGATTCCTCAAGACCATACCTCAAGAAGGAAATGTTAAGATGCAGTAACATTAATTCTGATGCTGTGCTCCAAAAATACTTTAGTGATTTATAGTAAATGCTATAATGTTTTTTGAACTACACAATAGTAAGGTAGCTACTCTAATTAATTTGTTGTGGTACTTATCTAAAGTATATTATGGTCTAACTAATACTATTAGACAGTTACTAATGATACTACATTATGTAGTGTAATTCATTAATGAAGTGTTGTAAATATATATACAATATAATGCTCATTCCTAAATATTTCCGTTTACTCTAAATTACTACAGTATTTTAAATGTGTAACACCTGATTTTTTTTGTTTGTGCTGTTATATACTATAATTTGTTTCTGTTTAGTGCAGCATATTAATTACAGTAAATATCTGAACTGAACAATTGCTTCATTGTTACAGTGTTATTTATCACTAAGATATGATTAACTTGGATTTAAGTTGCTTCGACTTAAAAATGAAAATTGCAAAAATGGCTTAGATGTAGCTAAACTACTTTTGCAGAGTAGCTTTTAGCGTAGCTTGCTACATTTCCCAGAGGGTACCTTTTAGTGTAGTTAAGCTACATTTTAGGTAGATTAGCTAATAGCTTAGCTTGATACACTGCTCTTAATGCTTTTGAGCCATGCGCTTAGACTTTGCGCTTAGATCCTTAAAATATAACCCCAAAGTGTATAAAGGTTTAGATGAATGTATACAGCTGCTCAATTTTAAAAATAAATAAATAAAATATTAAGTATTAAGTATAATATTAATTATAATATTAATATTAAATATAAAATATGGGAACATTTGTTAATACATAATAAATGTTAGTTTGTAAATGGTGCTCATCTTTATGTTAGCAAGGTTTTATTCATTTATAAAAAAGGAGTTCATCAAAAGTCATAAAAATGTTTAGTCGAAACAAAATAAACTAACTGAAATATGTATGTATGTATGTGTGAAATATGTATGCAAACACACACACATATTTACAGTACTGCGCAAAAGTCTTTGGCCACCATTAGATTGTCATTTTAGCGTAATTATTTATATTTGTTTATAATATAGCATAATAATCTCTCAGTCTTCACCTGAACAGTACTAATATGTATAGATAATTATGTCCGTATGGCTAAATTGTCTGTAGTGTATGAGTGTGAATGAGTGCGTATGGATGTTTCCCAGAGATGGGTTGCAGCTGGAAGGGCATCTGCTGCATAAAACATGTGCTGAATAAGTTGGCGGATCATTCCGCTGTGGCGACCCCGGATTAATAAAGGGACTACACCGCGTTCCAAATTATAATGCAAATTGAATGTAACTGTTATAAACACCATTTATTTTTGTTTTTCAATTAAACTCATGGATGGTACTGTGTCTTAGGGCTCTTTGGATCACATAAATGAATCTCAGACACCTGTGATAACGAGTTTGCTAGATGAGCCCAATTAAAGGAAAAGTACTTAAAAAGGGCGTTCCACATTATTAAGCAGGCCACATGTTTCAAGCAATATGGGAAAGAAAAAGGATCTTTCTGCTGCCGAAAAGCGTCAAATAGTGCAATGCCTTGGACAAGGTATGAAAACATTGGATATTTCATGAAAACTTAAGCATGATCATCGTACTGTGAAGAAATTTGTTGCTGATTCTGAGCACAGACGTGTTCGTGCAGACAAAGGCAGAATGAGGAAGGTTTCTGCCAGACAAATTTGTCAGATTAAGAGAGCAGCTGCTAAAATGCCATTACAAAGCAGCAAACAGGTATTTGAAGCTGCTGGTGCCTCTGGGGTCCCACGAACCTCAAGGTGTAGGATCCTCCAGAGGCTTGCGGTTGTGCGTAAACCTACTATTGGGCCACCTCTAACCAATGGTCACAAGCAGAAAAGGTTGCAGTGGGCCCAGAAATACATAAAGACTAATTTTCAAACAGTCTTGTTTACTGATGAGTGTCGTGCAACCCAGGATGGTCCAGATGGATGGAGTAGTGGATGGCCACCATGTCCCAACAAGGCTGCGATGTCAACAAGGAGGTGGCGGAGTCATGTTTTGGGCTGGAATCATGGGGAGAGAGCTGGTAGGCCCCTTTAGGGTCCCTGAAGATTTGAAAATGATCTCTGCAAAGTATGTAGAGTTCTGACTGACCACTTTCTTCCATGGTAAAAAAAGAAGAACCGTGCCTTTCGTAGCAAAATCATCTTCATGCATGACAATGCACCATCTCATGCTGCAAAGAATACCTCTGTGTCATTGGCTGCTATGGGCATAAAAGATGAGAAACTCATGGTGTGGCCACCATCCTCCCCTGACCTCAACCCTATTGAGAACCTTTGGAGCATCCTCAAGCAAAAGATCTATGAGGGTGTGAGGCAGTTTACATCAAAACAGCAGCTCTGGGAGGCTATTCTGATATCCTGCAAACAGATTCAAGCGGAAATTCTCCAGAAACTCACAAATTCAATGGATGCAAGAATTGTGAAGTGATATCAAAAAGGGGTCCTATGTTAAGATGTAACTTGCCTTGTTAGGATGTTTTCCATTGAAATAGCTTTTGACTTCAGTAAATATGACCACCTAATGCTGCAAATTCAGCAAACACCTGTTTTCAGTTCTTTACAACCTTTAAAATGTTTTAACTCTGTTGTGCATAATAATTTGGAACAGTGCATTTTCAGTGTTTTATTTTTAAAATAAATGCTGTTATCATTAAGAGGTTTGTTCAATAAAATTTGAATTATAGCCTAATGATTGATTACTTGAAAATTATACTGACTGTCATTTGCATTGACTAATTATGAAAAGCAGAGAAAGATATCAGTTGCATAATAATTTGGAACGCGGTGTAAGCCGAAAAGAAATTGAATGAATAAATTGGGTGACACGGTGGCTCAATGGTTAGTCACCTCACAGCAAGAAGCTCACTGGTTCGAGTCTCAGCTGGGTCATTTGGCATTTCTGTGTGGAGTTTGCATGTTTTCCCTGTGTTTGACGTAGGCTTCCTCTGGGTGCTCCGGTTTCCCCCACAAGTCCAAAGACATGCGCTATAGGTGAACCAAATTAAGCTAAATATTCCGTAGTGTATGTGTGTGAATGAGTTTGTATGGAGGTTTCCCAGTACTGGGTTGCAGCTAGAGGGGCATCCACTGCGTAAAACACATGCTGGAATAGTTGGTGATTCATTCCGCTGTGGCGACCCCTGATGAATAAAGGAACTAAGCCAAACTAAAATGAATAAATGAATGATTAAAGCAAAATTAAATTCAAAATTACAATGGAATATCATTATTAAGATGAATAAATGCTGGATAAGTGTTGTTCTATTAGTTTAACCAATTCTAACAATTAAATCTAATAATAAAGTGTTCCCAAATGTTTAAATGCAAATTTGAGATCATATGAGGGCATAAAAATCTCAATTTGCTTTAGTAGTGTCCAAGCAGAGCCATTGAGATACTAAAGAGATCTCATGTATGATTCCTACAGTATGTGCGTCCTTAAGAAAACTAGCAAACAGCAGCTAATTCTAAACAAGCGATCGGGTTATTTTGGCCTGTCACATGATAAATTATCTTCAATAAGCCATTGAAAACGTACAACAATAGTTGATATGAGCGCGCTGAAAGGAACCGTAAGCACATGCCTCCAGTCACGTGCGGCGGCCACTGTGGGTGCACAGAGAGGGTTGTTTGCGGAGAAACGGCGGCTGTGTTGGGTTTACTACACTGGTAAACATGCGGTAAAACACCTGCTGATGGCATACTGACAGACCCGTGTCAAAACCTCCGTCCCGACGCACTGTTTAATCGCAGATAATTGTGAACAACTGGTCATTTGTGTGTGCCGGTTTTGTATAATCACATGGGTTTGACCAACAGGGTGAATGCCAAACTATACAAAATGCCTCCATGTTTTGTGAATGACAGGAGTTTTCAGTTCATTTCACGGTTGTGAATTATTATTAATAATAATAAGAATAATAATAATAATAATAATAATAATAATACATTTTATTTAAAGGCGCCTTTCTGGCAACTCAAGGACACCGTACAATAAAACAAGAGCAATAAAATAGTAAGAAAAATAATATAAAAAATACAAAACAATAGTGCAGGTACAGATTAAATATTAAAAGCCATCCGAAATAGGTGGGTTTTGAGTTTTGATTTGAATAATGTGATAGAGTCAATGGCTGTTTCTCAATTCCAAGAACGCAGAGAACGGACTCGTGTTCTTATGGAGACCGGTCTTGCCAGGTCACATCGGAAGAACAAACTCGGGAGACCTCGCGCATCTTTAACCGAAAATTATTTAAACATTACAGCATTTATACAGCGATTTATTGTTTTCCCTCGTTTCACAATATATGTTATATGTTATGCATAAAGACTTCAGAAATATACGCTGCACATCACAAATAAAAGATTTTAATACAAATTTCAACAAATAAACACCCTTAATGTGTTTATGCCTTTATTAAGATTTTTATGGTAATGTTTACTTTCACCGTCTCATTTAGGGAAACTCCTGAGGTAAATAAGTACATCTCTGAACTTTAACCATAAATCTATATAAAATGCTGCACTTCCCACCTCCAGTCGTAATGACTTCTGGGACTTCTAGAGCGATCGGTGCTCAAGGCTGCATCGGTGCGTCCTCGATATCAAGAACACATCCTTCCCTTATTATTACACTATTAGAATTACCATATTTTATCCAGAAGATAAAAAATAGTATTTAATAGTTGCATAAAATAGCAACATGCAAATAAAACGCCATCAACCTTTCAGTTCTTTTTCCATTGGATTGCGACCCCTGGTGGTATTCCGCTAGATTAATGACACAGCGACAGTGTTAGTTGAAGTCTGAAGTTGATCTCTGACACCTTTACGGCACTCATGTAAGTTAAAAATCAAGGCCACGACTGAACATACAAGACAATGCCCAAGTTGCGGTCTCCAAAATTAAACCAAGAAGAGTCTTGTGCTGTAAACATTGCCCACCATTCTCATTAAGTGAGTTTAATGTTAAATTAAATAAATGAATAACGACTATAAAAAAGTATGGTTGTTAGACTGTTGCACTTTTTTGTGTTGTCAATAAGCTCGTTTATATAGTTTCTACTGGTGTGTGTGCACCATTGTGTGTAATGTTTGTAATGAGTGTTTTTTTTGAGGGTCGTGAGCTGAAAAGACTCCTGAACTACAGTATAGGAACGTGTGTCTGTTTTTGTGTTTTATATAAAGCCTGACAAAAATATGAATTCCACCAAAATATTATCCAGTCATTTTCAACATTAAAAATAAGAAGAATGTTTATTGAGCTCGTATTAGCATGATTTATGAAGGATCGTGTGACACTGAAGACTGAAGTAATGATGTTATAAATTCAAGGTTCAATCAGAGGAATAAAATATATTTTAAAGATATTCAAAGAGAAAAAATATAATTTTAAATTGTAATTTATTTATTCAAATAAATGCAGAAATTATGATTTAAAATCATTTTAATTCAAGACACTAATAGTTATGCCCCTTACTTCCTAAGTTTAGTCTTTATTGTTTACGTTTCTTTGTTTTGAGTTTCTAAAATGTTATTTTTTATACGCAAACGAGCCATTAGTAATAAAATATGTGCTAATTTGAGTACCTAATTATATATAAATCTAAACATCGGATAAAGTCGGGTTTAAAATTCTGACCAAAAATTTAACCAAAATCTTAAAATTGACAAGTCCATAAGGAAAATCACCTGAAACTTACCAACCTCAAACTTTTGACCAGTAGTGCACATTTTATTCAAATTTAATGCAAAATTAAATTACCTTTTGATTCAAGTACAAGCTTACAGTACTGAAAAAATGAATTCTTCAAAATATATGAAATGTAATAAACAGTGTGCTGCTAGTGAGTACCTGGCTGCGGATCTGTCGGCTGGTAGCTGGGGTCAGGTACTTATGCTCCAGATACCAGGCTCTCTCCTGGTACACCAGACTTGTGCCGTGAAGGAGACAGAACTGCAGGAGAAACAAAATGTACAATAAAGAAAAAGAAAAGAAAGATCGATTTAACATACAGTCCTGAACTGCTCATATTGGATGAACACACAGTTCTTTACTAGCATTCAGGGTTTCACATTGTAACATCCATAGCACGTTTTTGGTATGGCCTGAACCCGGCTTCATTTAAGACAAGATGATGATATGGGAATGTGATTCTGATTAATTTGTTTTTCTACTATATATTATTTATGTCAGGACAGTACTAAATTAGTTTTAGTTACTTTTAATACAAAGGGTTCGTCTAGCCCTTTGAAAGCATCAGCTGCCTTTTTAGCCAATCATCATCAGTTATGCTGTCCCACGCCTACACGCCCCAATCATCTTCAGTTATGTAGTTGTCCCAACGCTAAACACACATCTCAATCATCCGCAGTTATGTTTTTGTCCCACCCCTATACACACACACACCAATCATCATCAGTTGTTGTTGTCCCACCCTTACACACACCAATCATCATTAGTTACGTTGTTGTCCCACCCCTACACACTTGCCAATCATCATCATTTATGTTGTTGTCCCACCCCTACACACATGCCAATCATCATCAGTTATATGGTTGTCCCACCCCTACATATACACACACCAATCATCAACAGTTATGTAGTAGTCTCACTCCTACACATACGTCAATCATCAACAGTTGTTGTCCCTCCCATACACACACGCCAATCATTATCAGTTATGTGGTTGTCCCACTCCTTCACATATACTAATCATCATCAGTTATGTTGTTGTCCCACTCCTACACACACATGCCAATCATCATAAGTTATGTTGTTGTCCCACCCATACAAACACATGCCAATAATCATCAGTTGTTTCACCCCTACACACACCAATCATCATCAGTTATGTGGTTGTCCCACCCCTTCACACACACACAC